>JARFJB010001119.1:1865000-2155000 GCA_036346205.1 Vesta saturnalis | reverse complement strand
TATCTATTTAGGTAAGTTTTCAAACTAATTAAAGTAAAAATTAATGAAGTGGAATTTTTGAAATATTCGATAATCACACAATTAACAAGTACCTTAAATATTATTTGGACATTTGGTATTTAGAATATTTAATTTTCTAATATAAAGGCATGCCATAAGTAGATATGAAGGTTTTTCTGAGTTTGGGATTAATTCCTTTTTTTTGGGAACCGCCTAGTGTTTTTCCTGCTAGGTATTTCATTACATTGGACCACAAAGAAATCTTATCCATAGAGTTTGGTTTATCAGTTAAGCTAAACATAGCAGGAATTCTCACCTTAACTTTTACGCATGACACTTTCTGCCAATACCATAAAAAGTAATAATTCTTAGAAACTGCTAATTAGTTTTACACGTTGTGGTGATATTGGTTTTATAACAATATGCCAAATTAAGATTATTATTATTGCTTATTTAATTTCCATGTTCCACCATTTATAGTTACTAACACTTTTGAGAGTAACCGCACAAACCCGCCAATTTTTGCCATCACTTTTTTTATCCACATCCCTGTTGCAAGTTCACACGTATGTAAATTTGTAATCGTTAATATTCAAAAGAACCTGTTCTAACATACATTACGAATATGTGGCTAGAACACAAACCAAATAATGTATGGACCAAGTTATTTACATTTATGCGCTCCCCAAGAATAGATTACATCTAATCGCAGCCTGGCAGATGTAAACCACATCAATAATCTTTTTTAGACTACTTTGCGAAATAAGTATGTTGCTAGTCCCAGTTGCAAAGGACAAATAAACGAACGAGTCCTTGTTGATGCTATTATGAAATGAGTAATAGCTGTATATTTATTTGCATGTAATTGCTAGGCTCCTTTCTTGTCTTTTACAATTACCTTGTCCAACAAAACTTACAATATTACGGACGTCTTCATTTTTTGAAATATCATTTTGTTAAAAAATTCAATTAACATAATGTTGTCTTCAGTACTTTTATTTGTAATAACGTATCTGATCTTATATGTATGCAGCTTGGTAATCCATGTGGAGCGGTCGTGTTTTTAATATTCTCAAATACTTAGTTAAGTTTTTACGTTACTCACATGAACGTTAGATCGTTGATTGCCCACATAAGTGAAATCAAAGACTTCGCTACTCAATCTGATATTGACGTGCTTGTAGTTAGTGAGGTGGTGTATACCTGTTTTGGTCTGTGGTATCTCTATTCAAGGTTTCTCGCAACAAATAGAATACACCCACGTAATACAAAATTAAAAAATACCGAATGCGTTTCAATAGCTAAACTGCCATCATCGGCGGTCAACTGCTTAGTTAAGAGTAAATTGGCATCATACTAGTATAAGCAAATAGGTGTGTTATACAAAAAATAACATACAGTAACTTCTGACCACTGCTTTCGTATATTTATGGGTGAAACATAAGGTATCAAATAAGTTAATTACTGTTGGAGTTGGCTACAGATCCCCAGATTCTAATGGTTTGTATTTTATTGATGAGTTTTGAAGATATGTTGTCTAGTACGATAGCTACATCTTAGGTTGTCTAGCCATAGGAGATTTTAATATAAACATACTTCACAACAATTTCAATTTTTATGTTAAATTATGTGGATCTTAACCAACAATTAACTCGCATAATTAGTATAAAAGCATTATTACTCGATCTCATAGTAGTTAGATATCAAGCAAAAGACCCCATAATACGATTCCTTCTCATTATGATTCAGAAAAAATTACACTTCTCCTTTGTATCTAAAGTTAGAGTGAAGATTGTAGTGGGGAAATTGAAAGTCAGGTGAATCGGTGTTTTCAGAAAATACTTATTTAAGATGTTGGTAAACAGCATTAATATTAGACCTGATACTAAGAATGTTACAATAAAAGATCCGAAAGTGAGTACGTTCTATGACGGAGGACGCTTGGGTCCAGCCCTCTGGAACAGGGCAGGATTTTATGTCATTTTTTTTGCCATAGAAACCACATCCTGTTCTTTTAAAATTTTGGACTTTCAATCCGATAGAAAGACAGTGAAGACTAGTCGAAGAATAGGATGAGAATGAATTAACAATAAGGAAAGGGTGACTGGCAGACTTTACCGAGCTCCGAAAATCGGAGGACCAATATTCTCGTACAACCAATATTGGTTTAAGAGTCGTGAGGATACAACCACACTTCTTACTTTTTAGTTCCCTTCTTAAGGTTGGAGTAGAATTTTTCAATTTTTTACGGGTACGGCTGTAGTAATATAATTTGCAAAAATACATGTTTTCATGCAAAAGACACCAGAAATATATACAGCTGAATGCACCTCATCTACTAATAATCATTAGCACTACCCGTCACCACAGTTTTGCTCTAGTAAAGGAATTTTATCTTCAATGGAAGAAGTGTTAAACGTCGTAATGCCACGGGACCTAAAGTTTTACCTCCAATTCGAGAATAATAAGGAGTGCTTTGGTTTTTCTCCGCTATAGCTAAACTATTTTTAGGTTAGATATCTGCAACATTGAAGTACTAGATAGGCTAAGGATATTTTAACTGCTTAATGAGACGTATGAAGTGATTAACAAATAGAAGTCATTGACTGCACTTGAAACAGATATTTTAATCTTTAATTACGCTAATCACTTATTGATCATAAAATATAAAAAAAGCATCGCAATTTATACATACGTATACATAACTTCCGCATCATATCGTTTGTTAATCGTTTTTGCTTCAAAATGATGTCAAATGACGTATTCAAAAGTAGTCACGTGGTTTTCGTCACCTGCCAAATTTGACATTTTTTTAAACAAGTTGAAGAAAATGGCATTATTTCTCAAAATTATGAAAAACGTTATAAGAAAAATTGTTCCTCTTTCACTGTACACCTATGTTTCAAATTTCAGATCTCTACAAAATATTTTTATTCTTTCCGTTTTTGTTTCTAACCCCATTTTTGTTTTAAACGAACTTTGGTTAACCTCCATAAAATCACTTAATTACACTTTATGTGCTGTTCACATGTATTTTCATTGCCACGTATCGTCTTACACATTCTTTTCAAGAAACACCGTAATTCTCATTTTAAATTTGATCAGTTTTGATGCAAGGTTTATGTAGTTTCAATAAAACTCCATAACTAGTCTTATTTCATTTGACCGAGGAGTGGGAAGATCCACTATTACATTCATAACTAAATTTTCCACCAATTTATCCGCCACTATTTACCAGTTCAAAAATACTTGCATTTTTCCTTTATTCCAATCGCGACTGACCATGGGCGTAGCCAGCTAAGGGCAGGGAGGGGCAACTGCCCCCCCCCCCTGGACGAGCAAATATAAATTAAATAATTTTTAAATTTTAATAAACAAAAAATTAAATCTAAAATATACATATTTTTCTGTTCTGCATATTTTTTTTGTTATCTGTTATTAGTTTAATTTAAGTATAATTAAAATCTCAAAGTTTTGTTTTCATTTGCCTTTTCGTTTTATCCTAAAATTTTCCATTCATTTTGAACGACCATGGACCATGGTTTGCCCCCGTGTTATAAATCCTGGCTACGCCCTTGCGATTGACGCTAATATAAAAAGCAAGACTGCCATGGAAACTCTAGTTTGCTTAAATAATTGTCAACTGCCAGTTAAATTCATTCACTGGTTGAACACACCTCATAGACAAGTATATTTAATGCACGGCACGCTAACAAAAATGTGCAAAAGTCGACTGCGTCTAGAATTATATTTAAATCAACAAGCTCGTTAGAAAAATAATTTTAAAAATTGCGCACCCACTTAAAAATACCCATACCTCTAGAAATAATTAATTTTTTGTGGTATCAGTGTGATGGTGCTCCTATTCATAATTCAATGAAGGTAAAGGAACGTTTCTTAGAAATGTTTAGGCGTAAAGTGATTGTGAGTAATATGGAGCAATACTGGCCACCAAGGTCTCCAGATTCAACTCCACTGGATTCTTTCTTGTGGGGATAAGTAAAACAAAAAGTTTGCAAAAACAGACCATTCCAAAATGTCGATCACTTGAAGGAAGAATTTAGAATTTGCATTAGAGACATAAGACCACAAAGCATTCAAAATTCAATTAACGAGGTGTCGAGAAGAACAATAATTTGTATTGAACGTGATTGGTGGCATACAGAAATGTGATTTCTAAAGTAATTATTTAGTCCAGATTGTAATAAGTACAATTGTATTTAAATAGTTACCTATGAAAATTGTTAATAGTTGTTTGTTAATGTAAGCGTCTATCGCTAAATAAAGAAAAATTGTATGTATCTGTATTGTATGTATTTTTTGGGGAATTTATTATAAAAATAATTATTGTTAAAAAGTAGTGGCGGATAATTTGGTGGCAAATTTAGTTATGAATGTAACAGTGGATCTTCTCACTCCTCGATGAAATTAAATAAGACTAGTTTGGGAGCAAATTATTGAAACTACATAAACTAAGCATCAAAATTGACCAAATTTAAAATTGTTTTTCTTGAAAAAAATGAGTAAGACGATATGTTGCAATTAAAATGCATGTAGACAGCAGATGAGGTGTAATTAATTGATTTTATGGAGGTTAACTATAATTCATTTGAAAGAAAAATGCGCTTTTTAGACAAAAATGGAATAAATAAAAATATTTTCTAGAGATCTGAAATTTGCTACATGGTGTAGAAGTGGAAGAGAAACAACTTTTCTTATAACATTTTTTCGAAATTTTGAGAAATAGTACCATTTTCGGCAACTTCTTTTAAAAAAATGTCAAATATGACAGGTGACAAAACCACGTGACTACTTTTGTACACGTCATTTGCCTTCATTTTTTGAAGCAGAAACGCCCAACAGAATCAAAATTTATTTGAATCAAATAAAAAATTTTCTCATGTGATGCGGACTGTGTCACACCGTTTACAGGGTGTATCTAAAATGGTGGGCTGGCTATATGTACATTTTTGGATTCTACTTAATAAAAATAAACAAAAAACATCTTTAGAAAAAATGGCAATTTCTCCTTCTCTCCTCCTGTCCACCATTTTGTTTTTTATAAAAAAAGTTATATCTGGAGATAGGGTTAAAGAATCACATCAATATTTGGAAAAAGTCTTGGTAATAAAGTCCTAAAATTAGCAAAAAATTTAGGACTTTAATTCCTTCTAAAATTACAAAATGGAGGCCATATTTATTTTGCAATCCTTTATATCTCCATAAGTACTCGTTTTATCGAAATGTATGTTATGTGGTAAAATATTAAGCCTTTTATTTCGAACAAAATGACATTTTATTAATTAAAATCGGTTAACAAATAATCGATTTATGGCAGAAAATTGATATTGTATTTTTATGTCGTTTTTATTTATTGTTAATAGTAATATTTTAAAACAGTATCAAATTAAGTAATATTTTTCTCATAATAAAATTTAATAATAATAAAACAATTGATATTAATTTGTTACTTATCACTAATTTTACACACTGACGATTACTCCAAATCATGTCAACAATGTAGAACCGGAATGTAGGTTATTTAAAAATAAAACCATGATTTTACAGTGATAATTTAAATTATTACTTTAAAAATTATTATTGATTTTAACCATAAAAAGTATAATTAATTCTAATTATAAGAATTATTATTAATTTTTAATTATAAATATTATTATTAATTACCATTAATTATTTATTATTAAATTATCGAGTAATACTAAGTACTGTTGATCATGCTACCATTGTCAACAGGCAATGCAAATTGCTTAATAATAAAACCATATGTTTTTATTCCCTTTGTTTAATTGTGAGGATATTTAAACATATATATATATATATATATATATATATATATATATATATATATATATATACATACACACACATAATATATATATATATATATATATATATATATATATATTAATATAATCGGACGCACTCAATAACTCTTTTGTATTGCGTTTCACAAGAAAGTGTTTAAATAGTTTTTTATTCATTTACAAATACTCTATTAAGTGCTTGGTTTAGATAATTTTTTAAGCACATAATTTTATTTTTTTAAATCACACTGTATGTTTGCATTTTTGCATTGCCTATTTTTTTCTCAATACATACGTATAAAATTCTTATAGGGTTTTATAAAAAAAATTAGAGAAAAATGCCATCGAAAGTTTTTCAATTTTATTATATGATTAGAAAAATTAAACAAAATCAGTTATAATTAGCGAATAAATTGTTCAAAGTTGCCACCATTCTGTTCTAGACATGCTTCTAATCGTCGCCTGAGTTCATGGTTAGTTGCTTTTTTGCTGCGTAGTTAAATTAACACATGCAGCTGTAATTTTATTCTTTAAGTCTATAACATTTAAAGGTGGATCAGCATACACCACTGTTTTTAAATGACCCCACAACAAAAGTCTAACGGTGTAAGATCCGGTGATCTCGCTGGCCATTCTACCGGGCCGTTAGTTCCTATTCATCGTTCATTGAACGTTTGGTTAAGATATTCTTTTACTATCAACGCGTTATGAGCTGGAGCTCCATCTTGCTGGAAATACAATTGTTGTCGCAGAAGCAGAGGAAACTCATCGAACATTGTTGGTAGCACGTTATCTAAAAATTCAAGATACCTATTGGCGTTTAGATTACCATCATAGAAATAAGGCCCTAGCAATTGGTTTCCAATTAAACCGCACCAAACATTAGTACCCCATACGGTTTGATGGTTAGTTTCCATTGACCAATGAGGATTGTCGTCAGACCAATAACGATTGTTTTGTTTATTAATAACTCCATTATTTGTAAACTTGGATTCATCTGTCCATAAAAATAATGGATTGTGATCACATTGCTCAACTATCCATACAATCAAAGTTAATCTCCGATCAGAGTCTTGAGGCCGCAAGTGTTGAACCAAATCGACTTTATACGGCAGCATTTTGAATTTTTTTAATGTCCTGTGAATTGAGCCAACTGATACACCTACTTCTTGCGATACATGTCTAATAGATGACCGTGGATTTACTCTAAAATAACCCAATATTTGTACTTCAATATCTTCGGTCAAAACATTTCTTTGTTGTTCTAAATTCTGATAATTTACTCCTAGTAATATTCCACGCATTCTAAGCGATTGTTCAATTTTTCGTATGTAACTTTCAGAAGGATGGTATCTATTGGGATATTTTTGTGTGTATAATTCTACCGCTCGTGGAGAATTACGTTTACATTCACCGAAAATTAACAACAGGTCAACTTTTTCACTGTTATTCATTTTAAACAATTATTTCGAAATCAAATCAAACTTTTATCTGATTGTCAATTGTAATAAACGAAAAACAATTGCGATGCGATTTTGTTGACGTACGCTGCCCACGGTTTGTTTGATTCTTCTAATCGTATAATAAAATTTAACGATTTTCACATTCTGGCGGTAACCAAATTTTATATATATAAAACGATCATTTCTAAATATAAACTAATTATAAATTAATTCTTGCTAATATTTATTTAAAATTAACCTAAAAACCTAGTACGCATCTATATAGTATAATATGGTCAAATCTTACATAATTGTTGTTATTTTTAATGTTGCATGAAGTGCTGCGTTGTCAGTTGTAGTGGACTCTAGCTAATCCTTTACACGAAAAGAAAAGTATACGTAAAGGTATACACCGAGCCAACGCCATCTCTATCTTACAAGCCGTTTTGTTAAAATTGGCCACGTACCATCGCCGCTCGGAAGTAGTCCGGCGATGAAGTATCTGGCCGCGCAATCCAGGCCCGTGCCCGCGATCCTGATTCTGATATGGAATCATTGGGGACTTTTCACATTCGTCATTTGCTACACGTCACAGAAATTTATTGTGGGATAATAAATAAATTGGGAATTACACAAAAAATTGTTTTTTTAATTGGACAACATAAATATAAGTACATAATCGTTCAGAAATGAATGCAAAAATAGGTAATAATGTAAAGGTAACTTGACACAATCACAATTTAATAAACAATATTACTAACTACGTAAATAACTATTACATAATTAAATATTGGATATAATTTATTTGTAAGTTAGAATTTTACACACTTTGGCTTTACTGGGACCATCAACTGCAGCATTTTTTGTATTAACGCTATCTATTTCACAACAGGGTAAATAATCAGACGAGAACAAAGAATAAAATTCGTCAATATTATTATTTCGTAAATCGTCATCCAAAAGTTCCGTATCATTCATAAATTTTTTAAGGGTTAATTTGTTATCTTTTACCAATTCCAGAATTTTTCTTTCCCAAATCTTCTTCTCTGATTCAAGAAGCTGTCGTTACGGTATACACTGGCGGTAGAACGGGGTAACAGGTAAAATTTGGGGTTTACTCGATTGCTCAGTGGTTGGGGGTGGGTAAGGTGTTGCTTAGTTTTGCGTACAGTAGGATAGCTTGCCATAAATAAGTCACAATAGTGGTTGGAGTTGACATAAAACCGCAAAGGGCGCCAGAGTATTTGAAATTACACAACCGTGGTTGAAATGCCTCACTACGAAGGTTCACAGCTCGTCTAAATACCCAAATAACTCGCTTATCTTTCGACGCAATTACAGGCGGTCCTAGTACCTGCAGATCTTCGCTATACCTGTAAGGCTACAAAAGTATTGCACTTTCATCTTAAATAATTACGTGCCATAAAATCAGTCATATATATATAATATATATATATATATATATATATATATATATATATATATATATATATATATCCGTTAGATGTACTTTAACTTAACTTACCTGTTTATTGATACGTGTTTTAGTGCATGGAATTGTGAATTGAGGGCAACACAATTGATCGGTCAAAGACCTTTCTATCTTAGAACCCGTGCTGTAAGAAATGTGGCAAAGCGAAAGTAGTATGACAGCGTTTTTCAGTGGTACCTATGCTATGCATTTAAGCGTGTAAAACAAAATAATGTAACAGGTTTTGTAGCAATTTTCCAGTGATTTTGGTTGTAGTTTCTTCTGAATTACAAATAGTTGCGAAATTATGAATTATTTATTAGTAACGGACTTCTGCAATGTAGTACAAGTTCATGCAATTGTACTTGCTAACGCATAATTTTTTTTTTTTTGAAGCTTTTAGTTTGTTACGTTTTCTTGTATTTTAAGTATGGGGAAAGTACTCGAAATTATTACAAATTGTAGTCGCATGTTGAATCTTTATTCTGGAAACGAAATGCAAGTTTTGGTTTGTTTATCAAGTTTAGATGGAGGTTCGAATTAAGATTTGTTTTACGGAGAGGCAGTAAAATCCCTTACTTTGCATTCAAATATAGTGTAGAAAACATATATCGTAGTTTTTAAAATGCTTTAGGCGACAGGTTTGGCGGGAATTTCGATAAAATGTGTGGTCTTAAACAAAGAGTTTCGATACGAGTCATTAAGGGCTAGCGTCGTAATGAAATCATCAACCTACATGATATCGATTATATTGATAACACCCGATTGTTGCGAAGTGTTTCTTTGGTGATGCAATTTTCCCGTCGCTTTCGAGTTTAGTACGTTTTGGCGCGTATTAAGAATTTTAAGTAATCCTTTTTAAGATTGATTAATTAAGAGGAAGGGGAATAAGAATTCAATGTGGCGGTAAGTGAGTTATGCATGATAGGGACTCTTAGTGTAGACGCAGAGGCGTTGGTTGGTTACCGTTACCACCGTTGGTGAATTATCGCGGAACAGCGTTACTTTAAATCCGTGTTGAAAAAACTTGAGGTGTTGAACGTTAATTCTAGTGCTTTCCTTGTTCTAAGGAGTAGGTATCGATTTTGTGCGAAAGAAACCAAACGCCCGTTCCTCATTTCCAGACATTACGTTCATAGTTCGTCGGTAACGAAAAACTCGCTGTACACACTTAAGCTTTTTGTAATAAGTGTCATTCAGAACTAGGTCATTAATAGAGTAAAGTTAACGAGTAACATGTAAATATAGACCGCTGTACCGTACAACCAATTGATATATTAAAAATCCGCGATTCAGACATTGAATCGACGCGCCGTTTTTCTTCTCGTGGTATGTCATACCACGATGAATTTATGGCACAATGAAAGTGGAATACTTATGTAACCTTACAGGTATAGCAAAAATCTGCAGGTCCTAGGACCGCCTGTAATTACGTCCAAAGATAAGCGAGTTATTTGGGTATTTAGATGAGCTGTGAACCTTCGTAGTGAGACATTTCAACCCCGGTTGTGTAACTTCAAATACTCTGGCGCCCTTTCCGGTTTTATGTCAACTGCAACCACTACTGTGACTCATTTATGGCAAGCTATCCTACTGTACGCAAAATTAAGTAACACCTTACCCACCCCGACCACTGAGCAATCGAGCAAACCCCAAATTTTACCTGTTACCCCGTTCTACCGCCAGTGTATACCGTAACCACAGCTTTTGAATCAAAGAAGAAGATTCGGGAAAGAAAAATTCTGGAATTGGTTAAGGATAACAAATTAACCCTTAAAAAAATTATGAATGATACGGAACTTTTGGATGACGATTCACGAAATAAGAATATTGACGAATTTTATTCTTTGTTCTCGACTGATTATTTACACAGTTGTGAAATAGATAGTGTTAATATAAAAATGCTGCCGTTGATGGTCCCAGTAAAGACAAAGTGCGTAAAATCCAAACTTACAAATAAATTATATCCAATATTTAATTATATAATAGTTATTTACGTAGTTAGTAATATTGTTTATTAAATTGTGATTGTGTCAAATTACCTTTACATTATTATCTATTTTTGCATTCATTTCTGAACTATTATGTACTTATATTCATGTTGTGCAATTAAAAAAACAATTTTTTGTGTAATTCCCAATTTATTTATTATCCCACAATAAATTTCTGTGACGTGTAGCAAATGACGAATGTGAAAAGTCCCCAATGATTCCATATCAGAATCAGGATCGCGGGCACGGGCCTAGATTGCGCGGCCAGATACTTCATGGCCGGCCTACTTCCGAGCGGCGATGGTACGTTGCCAATTGTAACAACACGGCTTGTAAGATAGAGATGGCGTTGGCTCGGTGTATACCTTTACGTATACTTTTCTTTTCGTGTAAAGGATTAGCTAGAGTCCACTACAACTGACAACGCAGCACTTCATGCAACATTAAAAATAAAAACAATTATGTAAGATTTGACCATTATACTATATAAATGCGTACTAGGTTTTTAGCTTAATTTCAAATAAATATTAGCAAGAATTAATTTATAATTAGTTTATATTTAGAAATGATCGTTTTACACCTTCGCATATGTGCAACCAAAAATTTGGTTACCGCCAGAACGTTAAAACTGATAAATAAGATAAGCTGATTTGAAACTCAAAAGCTATTAAAGAAAATGTTTTAAAATGGATTGGCACACCAAATCGTTGAAAAGGTTATACTATATTTAATTAAAGTTAAATATTTTAATTTTTCATTTGTGGTAAACAACATGAAAAGCAATCAGCAACTCTTCTAAATATACCATGGCTTGCAAAGTCAATTGTAAAACCGATAATAACGCAAAATACAAAATTTAAAGCTTATTAAGCATATGTGCTTATAGTTCAGTTTTTAATATATTTGCGAAAAAAAATCACAGAAACAGCAAGGTCGTGTTAGACAGGAATTTCTCTATGTCGTTATTTGAACAATGATTTATGCAATGAAATGTAACAAAAGTGTCAGTAAATGAACTTCAAACAGCATCCAACACTAAGGCAGTGTACGTTTTTTTGTCTACCGATAGAAATAAAAAGTTTTCCTTTTTACGCTACTAGTAAAACTCATATAGGTACTTATATAATATTACAATATAACCACATTTTCATCAAATTTAGGTCTTTGCAAATCAACAATATAAGCACTTTTTTCCAACGAAATCGGTCCGTAAATAAATATTTTCAATATAGCAGATCCATAAACTGATTTTTCAAAATAAACAACATTCTTACATATGTTGACATTTTTTGAACCGGTTTTTTTTTAGAAAATGGTTTGAAACGTAACCCTAATCGAAATGTTTGCTAAGAGTTGTAACAGCGAAGTAATGCGGTAGAAAATATACATTCGTATTGTTCTGTGCAAATTGGAGTTTTCTGACAGAAACATTTCACCTGTGACTCGTGTGGTTTATAACACTTGTTAAAATTAACTCTTATGACACTTGTCACATCTGCAACATTTCTAACCGGAGATTTGTGACATGGACACTTGTGACAGATGTGACACTTATGGCTACCAGACCACCTACCATCGACCTTTCCATCATTATAGAGTTAAGAAAAGCACACTATCATTAATAGGTACGGTACCAATGGAATAAAAAAGAATAAACTGAAAGAACTGTATATTTTACTTGACGCAAACTAGGCTTGTAACTGTCGTTAGTACATCCTACCTTTATAGGAAAAAAATCATTAAATTACCAAATGTAACATAGGGTCGCAAAATATGCTTATGCTTATAATTCTTTTTAATTTTGTTACATAGAGGAAACTTATTCACAGATACAAACCACACGGTATTTTTTATTAAAATAAACTTCGGCCTGGGCAAATTTATTTTCTTCCTTTGCAATCTTTGCAAGACCATTTGTAATAATTTCGAGTACTTTCCGCATACTTAAAATACAAAAAAAACGTTGCAATCTAAACGCTTCCCAAAAAAAAATTATGCATTATCAAGTACAATTGTATGAACTTGTACTACATTTCAGAAGTCCGTTACTAATAAATAATTCATAATTTCGCAACTAATTGTAATTCAGAAGAAACTACTACCAAAATCACTGGAAAATTGCTACAAAACCTATTAAATTATTTTGTTTTACACGCGTAAATGCATAGCATAGGTACCATTGGAAAACGCTGTTTAGTCGTACTACTTATGCTGTTGCCACATTTCTTACAGCACGTGTTGTAAGATAGAGAGGGCTTTGACCGAGCAATTATGTTGCCCTCAATTCGCAATACCATGGACTAAAACACGTATCAATAAACAGGTAAGTTGAAGTCCATCTAACGTATATATATATATATATATATATATATATATATATATATATATATATATATATATATATATATCAGAGTGTCCGGAAAATATGCGCAAAAAATTTAGTTGCTGATTCTACAAGAAAATGAGTGTGACAAGTTCCTATAACACTTTTCGAAAACTCAAAATTACGGATCTACAGGGCGTCAAAGTTAGAATTAAAAAATAATTTTTTTGTTATAACTTTTTATTGGTAATCCGGTTGTCTTAAACTTTGGTACACTTCTTACTTGTGATCTTTTGTATTATCGTTCAAAAGTTGACATTTGTCCCTCATTGCTAAGGGGATGAACTCAACCTTCCCATCTACTTAATAACCTATAACTTTTTGGTTTCTCGGTTTTTGTTGCGTACAGTTTCAAAAAATAAAAGGGCGCTTAAAATTACGCAAAAAAGGTTTACTTATTACATCTCTCTAAAATAAGCCGTTTTCGAGAAAATCTGCTTTTAAAATTATCTTGCACGCTGTGAACAATAACGCACTTTAAATTATTTTCGTTTTAACACATTAAGTATACCTTTTTTTGTGTGTTTTTATATGCCCTTTTGTCTCATGCACTGAACCTGATACAAAATCCAAAATAACGGATCTACAGGGTGAGTTCAAACATTTTATTACTGACAAAACATTTTAACACTCATTCTTACACTTTACAATGTGTCAAAGTTGCTTTTACATGTGTCTTCGTTGCCATAGAAACCATATCACTTGTTTCCTCAGCACGCCGTGTTAAAACGTTGAAAAGAATTTAACGTGCGTTGTTGTTCACAGAGTGCAAGACAATTTTCAAAGCAGGAAAAAATATTTTTTAAATCTAACTTTGACGCCCTGTAGATCCGTTATTTTTGAGTTTTCGAAAAAGTGTTATAAGAACTTGTCACACTCATTTTTCATGTAGAATCAGCAACTAAATTTTTGAATCTTTTCCGGACACCCTGTATATAATATATATATATATATATATATATATATATATATATATATATATATATACATTCGTATTGTTCTGTGTAAATTGGAGTTTTCTGACAAAAACATTTGACCTGTGACTCGTGTGGTTTATAACACTTGTTAAAATTAACTCTTATGACATTTGTCACATCTGCAACATTTCTAACCGGAGATTTGTGACGTGGACACTTGTGACAGATGTGACACTTATGGCTACCAGACCACCGACCATCGACCTTTCAATCGTTCTAGAGCCAAGAGTATTATTGAAAAGCACACTATCATTAATAGGTACGGTACCAATGGAATAAAAAAGAATAAACTGAAAGAACTGTATATTTTACTTGACGCAAACTAGGCTTGTAACTGTCGTTAGTACATCCTACCTTTATAGGAAAAAAATCATTAAATTACCAAATGTAACATAGGGTCGCAAAATATGCTTATGCTTATAATTCTTTTTAATTTTGTTACATAGAGGAAACTTATTCACAGATACAAACCACACGGTATTTTTTATTAAAATAAACTTCGGCCTGGGCAAATTTATTTTCTTCCTTTGCAATCTTTGCAAGACCATTTGTAATAATTTCGAGTACTTTCCGCATACTTAAAATACAAAAAAAACGTTGCAATCTAAACGCTTCCCAAAAAAAATTATGCGTTATCAAGTACAATTGTATGAACTTGTACTACATTTCAGAAGTCCGTTACTAATAAATAATTCATAATTTCGCAACTAATTGTAATTCAGAAGAAACTACTACCAAAATCACTGGAAAGTTGCTACAAAACCTATTAAATTATTTTGTTTTACACGCGTAAATGCATAGCATAGGTACCATTGGAAAACGCTGTTTAGTCGTACTACTTATGCTGTTGCCACATTTCTTACAGCACGTGTTGTAAGATAGAGAGGGCTTTGACCGAGCAATTATGTTGCCCTCTATTCGCAATACCATGGACTAAAACACGTATCAATAAACAGGTAAGTTGAAGTCCATCTAACGTATATATATATATATATATATATATATATATATATATATATATATATATATATATATATATATATATATATACAGAGTGTCCGGAAAATATGCGCAAAAAATTTAGTTGCTGATTCTACAAGAAAAATGAGTGTGACAAGTTCCTATAACACTTTTTCGAAAACTCAAAAATTACGGATCTACAGGGCGTCAAAGTTAGAATTAAAAAATAATTTTTTGTTATAACTTTTTTATTGGTAATCCGGTTGTCTTAAACTTTGGTACACTTCTTACTTGTGATCTTTTGTATTATCGTTCAAAAGTTGACATTTGTCCCTCATTGCTAAGGGGATGAACTCAACCTTCCCATCTACTTAATAACCTATAACTTTTTGGTTTCTCGGTTTTTGTTGCGTACAGTTTCAAAAAATAAAAGGGCGCTTAAAATTACGCAAAAAAGGTTTACTTGTTACATCTCTCTAAAATAAGCCGTTTTCGAGAAAATCTGCTTTTAAAATTGTCTTGCACGCTGTGAACAATAACGCACTTTAAATTATTTTCGTTTTAACACATTAAGTATACCTTTTTTTGTGTGTTTTTATATGCCCTTTTGTCTCATGCACTAAACCTGATACAAAATCCAAAATAACGGATCTACAGGGTGAGTTCAAACATTTTATTACTGACAAAACATTTTAACACTCATTCTTACACTTTACAATGTGTCAAAGTTGCTTTTACATGTGCCTTCGTTGCCATAGAAACCATATCACTTGTTTCCTCAGCACGCCGTGTTAAAACGTTGAAAATAATTTAACGTGCGTTGTTGTTCACAGAGTGCAAGACAATTTTCAAAGCAGGAAAAAATATTTTTTAAATCTAACTTTGACGCCCTGTAGATCCGTTATTTTTAAGTTTTCGAAAAAGTGTTATAAGAACTTGTCACACTCATTTTTCATGTAGAATCAGCAACTAAATTTTTTGCGCATCTTTTCCGGACACCCTGTATATATATATATATATATATATATATATATATATATATATATATATATATATATATCATTCGTATTGTTCTGTGTAAATTGGAGTTTTCTGACAAAAACATTTGACCTGTGACTCGTGTGGTTTATAACACTTGTTAAAATTAACTCTTATGACACTTGTCACATCTGCAACATTTCTAACCGGAGATTTGTGACGTGGACACTTGTGACAGATGTGACACTTATGGCTACCAGACCACCGACCATCGACCTTTCAATCGTTCTAGAGCCATGAGTATTATTGAAAAGCACACTATCATTAATAGGTACGGTACCAATGGAATAAAAAAGAATAAACTGAATGATCTGTATATTTTACTTTACGCAAACTAGGTTTATAACTGTCGTTAGTACATCCTACCTTTATAGGAAAAAAAATCTATCATTAAATTATCAAATGTAACATAGGGTCGCAAACACGCTTATGCTTATAATTCTTTTTTATTTTATTACATAGGGGAAATTTATTCACAGATACAAACCACACGGTATTTTTAATTTAAATAAACTTCGGCCTGGGCAAATTTAGTTTCTTCTTTTGCAAGCTTCTACAGCATCTATACTTATTAAACATGTAGCAGGTACATCACTTCTGCTTGGTTCATTTAATTAAGCGGAGCAGGAAATTGACATAACACTCAAAATGTAAAAAAAAAATCAGATCAGGTATTTTTGTTTAGTCGGGCAGAACAGGATACTCCAATTACAGTATTCTTGTTTGATTTAGTTTGAATGTATAAGTCGCCCTATACATTTTCAAAACAAATAATTTTTTTATGCTGGTAAGGTGAATTAATATTTTAAATTATTCTCCTCAAGTTAGGACGTCACATAAATTTTATTAAATGGCATACTAATTTTCATTGCGGTCTTCATATGTAGTATAGGAGGTGTGAGTCAAGTACTAGACATAAGTTGGGTTGCTCCCAAGTGTACAATTATGACTTTGCCGAAACGTTGTGTTAATAGACTGAACGTGGTACATATGTAACCGTGTATACATTTTTAAACCAAGAATGTGATTTTTATTTCCTATAACCATAAACTACACTTAATTTCTATGTTTACCGATACTGTTAGAGTTTACTTTTAGACCGTATTAATTCTACAGCATCGGACTCAATAAACATGAGACAAGTGATTGAAATTGATTTGATTAAAAGAATTCCGCAAATAGTTTTTTAACTCGTGAACAATGAATACAACATTTGAGGTTTATGTGCATGTTTAGCATTTATTATCTGCCAGTATATGTTCAGGCCGTTAAAGAAGCATGACTTATAGTACCATTATTATGGAAATATTCGATTGGGCCTTGGATCTATTTTTTAAGTTTAAGCTTGATTGGCAGTTTCACGTTCAACAAACGTGTTAAGAGAAGGTTTGCAGAGTTTGTCGCTAGTGTTTACTTTAGTTTAGCTCCAAAGGAATACACGGTATTTTTTATTAAAATAAACTTCAGCCTGGGCAAATTTAGTTTCTTCCTTTGCAATCTTTGCAAGACTACCATTTGTAATAATTTCGAGTACTTTCCGCATACTTAAAATTCAAAAAAACGTTACAATCTAAACGCTTCCCAAAAAAAAAATTATGCGTTATCAAATACAATTTGCATGAACTTGTACTATTTCAGAAGTCCGTTACTAATAAATAATTCATAATTTCGCAACTAATTGTAATTCAGAAGAAACTGCAACCAAAATCACTGGAAAATTGCTACAAAACCTATTAAATTATTTTGTTTTACACGCGTAAATGCATAGCATAGGTACAATTGGAAAACGCTGTTTAGTCGTACTACTTTCGCTGTTGCCACATTTCTTACAGCACGGGTTGCAAGATAGAGAGGGCTTTGACCGAGAAATTATGTTGCCCTCAATTTGCAATACCATGCACTAAAACACGTATCAATAAACAGGTAAGTTGAAGTCCATCTAACGGATATATATATATATATATATATATATATATATATATATATATATATATATATATATATATATATATATATATATATATATAATTATAAAAATCACACTACGTTACCTAAATTAGAATTCTTTAATTTAGTTAAATTTATTTTAATAGTAACTATTTTTCTTTCAATAATGAATTTTACTTACAAATTTTTGGAACCCCAATGGGTTCTAAAATTTCTCCAATTTTATCTCAATACGTTATGGATGATTTAATTGATGATTCTGTAACTAAAATTAATTTCAATTTACCTTTTTTAAAAAAATATGTGGATGACATTATAACTGCAATTCCACAAGGAACTCAAAACCAACTTTTAAATGTTTTTAATAGTTACAGCCCTTACTTAAAATTCACTATTGAAAATGAAACTAACAATTCCATACCTTTTTTAGATACAAAAATCATACGCAATTCAAATAATAAAATATTACTTGATTGGTATATTAAACCAACAAGCTCTGGAAGATATTTAAATTATTATTCTGAACATCCAGAAAAAATGAAAATTAATTTAGTTTTAGCTTTAAAGAACCGCATCGACAGAATTTGTCATCCAACTTTCAAAAACCAAAATTATCAAAAATTATTTCAACTTTTACTTAATAATTCTTACCCAAATAAATTATTAAAAAAACTAATTTTTTCAAACCCAAATTTGGTCAGACAAAATAACTTACAAATAAATAATTCATCAATTAATAACCTTTCTAATGACAACGAGAATAATCAAAAGATTTTTAGATCATTACCTTACATAAAACATTTAACACCTAGAATCGTTAATATTTTAAAACAAGAAAGAAATATCATTATTGCTAACAAATCAACTAAAACAATCAATAGTTTATTTTCAAAAATTAAAGATAAAACAAAAACTTTAAATAAATCTCATGTCGTATACAAAATTTCATGTTATAATTGCAATAAACAATACGTAGGACAAACTCAAAGAAACCTCAAAAATAGAATTACTTCCCATAAAAGTGATATTAAAAATAAAAAAGAATCATGTGCATTAACGATACATTCTCTAGAAACTAGTCATAAACCAAATTTTAATGAAGTAAAATTTTAACCACAGAAAATAATTATTTCAAACGTTTATTTTTAGAAATGCTTTATATTAATAGAGAACCTAACACATTAAACAAAAAAACTGATACTCAAAATTTAAGTGTTATATATTCAAATATTTTAACAATTAACAACAGATTGCATTGTTAACAAAAATTTTATACGTATTCCTTGTTGTTAATCGTTATAGTTACAGTTTTAGTTGTCATAATTATATTACATTTCAATGATATTTAATTTTTGTGTTTGCCAATCTCATTATAATCTAACATACAGTAAGCAATAATGTTATATTTATTTAGTATTGTATTTATCATTTTAGTTTTGACTGAAGAAGGAATAAATATTTCCGAAAGCTTTCAAATTGATGTATAAATAGTTGTCAATTTAATTTAGGCTGCATCCCTGTTATACTAAAAAATTACGTTAAACTTATACAGCCGTTATTAACTTCTCTTTATATATATATATATATATATATATATATATATATATATATATATATATATATATATAGTTTATCCAAGGGTACTTTTGGGGCCCAAAAAATTTTAATTGAATTTTTGGACTAAAACACTTGATTTAGCCTTCAAAATAGATTAATGAAAGCATTTGGTTTTGTGCGTAATTTGGGAATGGGTAAGCGACATTGTGGTTTCTTTTGAGGTCTTATATATGATTTGGTACATTTAAGGTTGCATTATACATAAAATGGCAGTTTTGAGGTCTGTTAAAAATATGTCATTAATAAATGGTTGTTTTGAAGTCCACATTTTAACTGTTTATTCAATATATGTACGAACAAATTTTTTCAATGTACGAACTCTCAGAACATAATCTTTTAAATATTGTATTATAGTAACTACAGTCAGATTTCCATGTAAATATTTACAATTTAACCTTTTGTTTGAAACGGCGTACTAATCAACAGTATGGTTCATTTAAGATCTTCAATATACATAATGTGGCACTTTTAAGGTCTCGGTAAGCATAAAAAGTTGGTATTGACGTCTGTTGACAGTATGTATTCAATGAATGGTTTATTTGGAGTCCATATTTTAAGTTGTGCTTAATTATACATAAAATGGTAGGCACGAAGTCCGAGTTGCGGCAAGCATTTAAATTAGGTTTACATGGAGTTGTTTACAATGATTTAGCCTTTTTTCGGAGATTCTATGATTCAAAATAAGACAAAAATTATCATAAACGCTTTTCCGAAAATGTTTCCTAACCGAGATACAGGTTGATAAAAAATATTTTTTAAGATTCCTCAAAAACTACAAAAGATATTACACTGAGATTTGGTACACCTAAATGTATAATTAAGTGCAATTAATCGGGTGAGTTTGAGTCAACTGGCTCCATCCAGTGGCGTAGAATATGTTAAGTTAATCACTTTAAGTAAAAAAAACGCACGTCCCTGCTTTTTTTGAAGTAATATTTTTTTGTTAAATTTAACATTTAATTCTGCAAATAAAATCATACTTAGTATTTTTTCGATTCGGCACCCGTTTTTGAAATATTTTGCATTAACATAAACGACTATATTATTCAGTAATAACCAAATTAAATAAATCAGAGATTGATTTGCATTTGACAGTTACGTATCTTATGTTTGCTAAAATAGTTGCATTTACGCGTGTTTTGTAATTCACTGCCTATTCTGTTCAAATTGATAATCGAGAGCAACTTTGGAATCGCATACAGATGGCATGCGATGAGATTAGGGCTATGCCACAAATTTTTCAACGTGTTAGGTTTCATTTGCTAAGAAGAATACAAGCTTGCATTCAAAAGGAAGGAGGACGTTTTGAACAATATGTATAAAAATAATTATTATTTTGTTTTTGGTTCCTTCAATATCTCTGTAATAATGTACCTAATAGTTAACTGCGTTATTTTTTTGTAAAATAAAACAAATTTTGATTTTTATTGAATAATGTGGTCGTTTATGTTAATGCAAAATATTTCAAAAACGGGGTGCCGAATCGAAAAAATACTAAGTATGATTTTATTTGCAGAATTAAATGTTGAATCTATCAAAAAAATATTTCTTCAAAAAAACCAGGGGCGTGCGTTTTTTTTTACTTAAACTGATTAACTTAAAATATTCTACGCCTCTGGATGGAGTCAGTTGACTCAAACTCACCTGATTAATTGTATTTAATTAGCCATTTAGGTGTACCAAATTTCAGTGTACTATCTTTTGTAGTTTTTGAGGAATCTTAAAAAAAGCTTAAAAAAGTATTTTTTAATCAACCTGTATCTCGGTTAGGAAGCATTGTCGGAAAAGCGTTTATGATCATTTTTTGAATCACAGAATCTCCAGTTTTCGTTTGTCGGTGATTTTAAAATACACCCTGTATATGTGGTTGTGGTTAAATAATTCTTTGTAATCGTTAACTTTAAAATATATAAACAAAGAAAGGTATTTAATTAAATACACAAACATTTTTGTTTATGTATGTAATTTGGCATTAGTCAACAAATATTACACAACTTAACGTTTTTTAATTTTGTGTAACGGATTACAAAAAAATGTGTTCGTAAAAAATGGGTAAATAGCGCACTAGTTGCGAAAATAACTATTTTACAACCATACTTTGTTGTTTAAAAATTTTTTTTCTATGATGATTCTTGACATATTTCGATTCCATGTCCTGTTTCATTAATTGTTTTTGCACATTCGTTTTAATAACATCTAAATATGTTTACCTTCATTGAAATTTGAATAATTATCCATTTTTTCCAATTACTTAAATTATAATGTAACGAATGTACTGTAATTAATACAATTTTTTGATTTATAACTATCGTCAGCATTGCCATAGCTAAACTTCTTTCACAGTAACTTTAACCAATCATTTAATCAACAAAACATTATTGGATTAGGTCAAATTATATAATAGAATCAAAAGCATCTTGTTTGTAATTGAAAATTTGAGCGAAACTACGTTGCTTGCGTGTTTATACATTGACAAACACGTATAAGATGTAATATGATGATTATCCTTTGTCATGCAAAATAAAATTATAATAAAAGAATCACAATCGTATTGTTATAATAATTGAGACATTTCTTTACTGAATTTTTCAACTAATGAACGTTTTCTTTTTAGAAGCGGTACTGGTAAATAATGATATTCAATATGATAGAAATTGTACACCAGCTGCAATCCATGAATTTCCAAGTGATGGTTTAACAAAGGAGCAGAGAAAGTCGGGATGGATTGCAATTCACGTTTTTTTGACTATATATTCGTTTATTGTGTTATCTACGGTGTGTGATGCTTATTTTGTACCTGCGATTCAGGTTATAGCTAAAAGTAAGTTTAATGTCCATGATTGCCTTATGAAAAGAGATCGTTAAGTATTATTTTAGAATTTGATTTATCTGAAGATGTGGTTGGAGCAAGCTTTATGGCTATCACGAATTCCAGCCCCGAATTGTTTATTAATTTTGTAGGAACATTTATAACTGAAGGTGATATTGGTATTGGTACAGTACTTGGATCAAACGTCTTCAATATTCTGGCAGTCCCTGTTTGCTGTGGATTATTTACAAAATCGGTAAATATACGATAGCTAATTCATAAGGCTGTTTGGTGTCTTACAAGTTCTTTTTGATTATATGACGCTAAATGTTTTACTTAAAAGATAAACGACTTGTACCATAATAATAATAATAATTGTAGGTATGTTATTTTGACTGGTGGTTAATTATACGTGATGGTTTAATATACGCAATCTCTGTGACACTCCTCATAATTACTCTCAGTGATGATAGAGTGTATTGGTATGAAGCACTTTCTTTTGTTCTTCTTTACTCAGTCTACATATTAGGTAAATTAAACCAAGTTTAAATTATTTATATTAGTGATATCGTTTTAGCGTTATATTTTAATAAATTCTGGCGAAAAAGAGTAAACAGTTGCTGTAGTCCTCAAGACGTTGAATCTGAATTGAATGAATTGGGGAAATTAAATCAGAAACCATCACAACAGAATCATGTAGACAACAGTAAGGTATAAATGTTTTTTGTGTTTTTGTAGTAAATTCAATCCTCTAATTACAGATGTGGAACAAATAAAGCCTGTTGCCGAAGGACCTGACAAAAATGCGGCAGAAGCAGCAAATGACATGGAAGCAGAGTTTAGTACGTATATTTAAACTTATCAATGACGATTTAACTGATTTATGACTGCAGAGCATGTATGGAACGTATGGAGTTTCCCATCAAGTCAGCCAATTTACAAGAAAGTTTGGTGGATATTTGTTTGGCCTATCTTACTTGTTTTAAAGTATACAATTCCAAATGCTTACAGATATACATCTTTATATTTATTAACATTGGCAATGTGCATTGCCTGGATTGGTTCAATAACATATCTACTATCATGGCTTATTACTGTGATTGGTAAGATTATTAATACAACCAGTTGTGAACTATTGTATTTATTGAATAGAAATGTTTTGCTTTGAACGGGAAAAATTGTATAATTATGTAAATTTCTACCTAAGATACTTTTTAAAATCAATTGCAATTTGCATCTTCATTCAGTAAATCTAATAAATATATATTTATCACTAGGCCAGTATTGGGGTTAATCGTAATAAGAATATTATTACTAATTGTGTACTGACCAATATAATCTTTAGGTGATACAATTAGCATTCCTGATTCTGTTATGGGTTTAATATTTTTGGCTATTGGAAGCAGTATACCTGAAATAGTGTCAAGCATTATTGTAAGTAGACAGGGTAAGTGATTTCATCATGCAACAACACTATCTAAAGCATCCATTTTTAAGGACACGGAATAATGGGAATGAGTAGTGCTTTGGGGGCTAACAATTTTGAAGTATTGCTATGTTTAGGTTTGCCTTGGTTAGTTAAAACATTGTTTTACCCAAAAAATGATGGAAGTCATTGGATTACAATAAACTCTTCAGGATTAGCATATAATGCTGCTTGTTTATTATCAACGCTTGTATTGCTATATATTACAATAATATGCAATAAATTTCGGTAAGTCATTGATTAAATACTTACAATATTTAGAATGTATATTTTTTTAGGTTGAATTGGCGAACTGGGATTATTTGTCTCGTAATGTACTGCGCTTTTATTGTAATAGGAACACTAATTGAGCTAAACGTGTTCTTTGTTGTAAACTTGCCGACCTGTACATGAGGACATAATTTTAACTAATTTAATTTGTTGTTATTGAGTACGGAATTGTATAGTTTTAGAAATTTTATTTATGTATCGTAAAAAATTGAACTTACAATTTTTTACCGAACGTATATGACTGACAATCAAAAATCGTTTTACAAAGTATTTTTAAAAATAGTTGTACCGATCGGTATACAACTTTTACAGTAAACATTTATAAAAAATAAAGTACCAAAAAATCAAATTTGTTTGTTGCAAATTTTCTATAAAGTATTGGGACTGCGATATTATTGATATTTTATGTATTATTATAATATTTAAAACATCTGTTCATTTAAGTTCAGACCAGTGAATTTTTTATTGTAATTATGTAAGATCATCTTTACCGCAATAGTACTCCTGAAAACAGGCATTCAAAACCTAATAATTCGGTATCCACTAGAAGATGGACGAAATTTTATTTAGGTATTCATCCAGATTCAGTTTTCATTTTCCAATAATGAAGTCACATAATTGCAAAGACAAATGTTTTTATTTTACCAATACTGTGCACTGATGTAAGTCAAATTAGCTTTACACAATTCATAATTGATTTAATGTCTCAAACTTATCCGTATCAAAGAAATGAATCGCTATTAAATATCCAAAAATTAAGTATATTATTTTCTGCGGTGTGTGTATAATCGAAACTGATGAAATGCTGGATGCGACTTCTTATTAAAATGTTATTTCCTTTCAAACTTAAATTAGAATGTAGGTACATAAAAAAATTATAATAAAATTATTATAGGTCAAATTGTTTTTTATTTACTTTCAATGTTTCTCTACCTTTGGTTTGCATCGTCAGAACTAAGATTTCTAGTATTACAGCAATAAACATCTGATGTGAAACACCACACGACCTTCCAACCTATAGATTAGGCAAATTAGCACGAAAAATGGGCTAAGGTCAAACTAATTGCAACACAATTTCTGTGAGTGGTTTCCTAATGGAAATTTTCTGTAGAAAACGATGGTGTACCACTCCATGATGACGCGTTTATCCAATATGGCGGATTTTCCAAAATGGCTATTGACTGACCATTATTTGATACATTGTATATTAGAACTTGAAATTAAAATTCCAGTCCGGGAACGATTAACACAATAAACAATTATAATTAAATGAAAGTAGGCTACACACAGTTTCAACGTTTAAAACGATGATGATGACGACTAATCACGGTTCAAGAAGAAGAAGAAAACCGATAAAGCATGTTATTAAATAATAATGATGTATTGTTGTTTATAATAATAATAATATATTTTCAAAACGTTAAGCTTTCCTTCAATTTTGTTAATAAACTTGTTGTTGTCCTAACGGTGCTCCACCGTCTTGATTCATGTTTGCAGGTTTACTAGTTTTCGCTTTAGCGTGTTTTCGTTTTGCGTGCTTTTCTTGTGTTGGCGTGTTTCCGTTTGTGTGTGTGTGTGTGTTTGTTTTCGTATTTGCGTGTTTTCGTTTACGCGTTTTCGCATTTGTATGTCTTCGCGTTTGCATATTTTTGTGTTAGCGTATTTTCGTGATAGCGTTTTTTCGTTTGTATGTTTTTGTGTTAGCGTGTTTTCGCTTTAGCGTGTTTTCGTGTTTGCGTGTTTTTGTGTTAGTGTGTTTTTGCGTTTGCCTGTTTTCACACCTTCGTGTGAGTGCGTGTGTGCGTGCGTGTGTGTGTGTGTGTGTGTGTGTGTGTGTGTGTGTGTGTGTGCGTTGTGTGCGTGTGTGTGTGTGTGTCGTACGTGTGTGTGTGTGTGCGTACGTGCGAGCTTGCGTGCGTACGTGCGTGCGTACATGCGTAAGTGCGTGCGTTCGTGCGTGCGTGTCTATTTTCGTTTGATCCTCGTGCTAAAGCCGTGCTTGTCGATTGTATGTAATTGTAGGCACTATTGTGTTAAGTAAAAGCTATAATTGGAAATTCTGCTTGCTATGTCCAGTCCGTGGAGTTATGTTTAATTAGCTTTTTGACAGATGTACTTATTTATGATAAGGTCAGGCTTGCATGTAAAATAATATAGAGGTGAAACTAACTAGCTAATGTGTTTTGCTGCTACACGTATCACAGTGTTGAAGATTCTGTTTATGTATTAGAAAACGTACTACAGTCTCGAAACTGAATGCAGGTAAAAGTTGAAGGAAATGAATACGGTACAACTCCTGCGAACGAGCTGAAAGATTTGAAGCGTGTGCAGCATTTCCAGAGCCGTGTTGAAACCAGTTAATTTAGGACTAACCTCATGTCCATGTAATAATAGTGCCCGATAAAAGCTGTCAGGGGTTATTAGCTACTTTTATAAGTTGTTACAATATAATCATTCAAGGTGAAGACGATGAGGTGATTGTATCTCAAAATCTCGATGATGATGATACTGTCCATGAAATTTAAAATAAAATTAGATTAGGTCACTCTTATTTCAGATTAGAAATTTTTTAAACGTTTAGTTGACATTGCTATTAATCCTAACTGATAAAAATTCATATAACGTGAATCACATGTATGTGTGTGTGTGTGTGTATATGTGTGTGTGTGTGTGTGTGTGTGTGTGTGTGAGTGTGTGAGTGTGTGAGTGTGTGAGTGTGTGTGTGTGTGTGTGTGTGTGTGTGTGTGTGTGTGGTGTGTGTGTGTGTGTGTGTGTGTGTGAACGTAATTGAGTATACAATAGTTTTATGTAACCTGAAGATTCAATTATTTAAAGTAATTTTCGCGTTAGCAAAATTTTTAAAATATTTGTAAGTGTTTTGAATGTAAATTTTTTGTAATGCAACATGATTGTTAAATACGAATTCAGGTTTTTGTGTATTACTTTCTAAAATGGTTTAATGTTCAGTATGTAATCGGCTGTTTATATCCAGCCATTCACAAATCGTATTTTAGTGAGACACGTTGTATAAAAAAAATCTGTTCAACGTATGGTACAGTTGAAGGAAAAAAACTTCTAAAGGTAAGCGTATTATTTTTAATATATGTTTTTTACCTGATATTGCTAACAAAAATGTCGATAAAGATTTTTAAAATGTATTATTACGCAGGATGACGTCATAAGATCAACTTTACAAAATAGTAGGTACGCACGTATTCGTTGATTTTAAACTTGTAGTTATTGTTAATTCACGTATAATAATAAACCATTAAAACCTTTTGCCTTTTATTTCCGTCTTTTTTTAATGGGTTTTTACAACTGTTAATGAACACCTTACAATGAAACAATTTTGTGTGTGTATGTAATTGAACCTGCAAATAAATCAACTACGATGTTCCGAATGTATAGGTGGTGACTGTTTAGAAGATCTGCCTATACATAAAGCATCATTGCATTAGAGTAGAAATTATTTATTATTTCACGTCATATTTAATTAGACTTTAATGTATTCAGTTTGAACTGTAATCTGGTTTCCGCAAACTGTAAGACATAATTTCAGTTGATTGATTGTGATTGATCTGGTGATCGAGCGTGATTTGTTTGAGATTGATTAATTAATTGATTTGTTTGTGTGTGTGTGAGAAAGAGAGAGGGGGAGGAAGAAACAAGATAGAGCTTCTATTATAGAGAATGTTCATTAGTCTATACGCCGCTAGATGGCTCTAAAATCAATTTTTACTCAAAGGGGCCCGGGTACAGACCTTGATACAAGTCTCGTCTTACAAGAACCTCCCTATTAGAATACAATTTTGTATGATGGGGCGAGGGCCTACAGCTTTAAGATTAAGTTAGAACCCTCATACAATTGCATCAAGGGGGCCACGATAGGGGTTAAGCTCTACACTTGTCTTATAAGGTTAGGTTCCCACGCCATTTCCGGTCAGGGGGCGAAGGCCTGAGAACAAGTTGCGAAGCCCTACACGTGTCTTACAAGAACCTCCTTATTAGAAATACAACGTTTTCTCGTATAGGTAAAAGATCATCCAATAGCATGTGACCATTTTAAAACAATAGGATCGATAATTTTAATAATATCTTACTAATTATGCAATTTCCAACATTGTATGCGTGTGCAATTGCCTAACCTTCAGGGGCACTGCTCTTAATATAGCCAGAAGAACCTTAATTAGATGACCATTAAAAATAACCCTAAGACCAACCCCAAGTCCAGGTCCAGCCCCAAGACCTAGCCCAAGGCCTACATCTGCCCCTCACGTGAGCATGTGCAAAATAGGCTCTAATTAGGGTTGACCCATAGGGTAGAAAATACGCGTCTTATACGTGAGCTGGTTATAAAATAGGGTAAAAAACACGTCCTACACGTGAGCTATCATAAAATAGGTGTGCAAATACACGTCCTATACGTAACCGAGTAAAAATTAGGATTGAAAAAAGGGCCTTCGAAAAAGAAAGGTTTGAAAATACGGTCTCACACGTGGGTGTATGTAAAAAAATAATAATTAGGGGTAAAAGGGTTGAAAATACGGTCTCACACGTGGGTGTGTAAAAAACAGGGGTCAAAAAATACTCCCCACACGTAAACGAGTAAAAATAAGGGTGGAAAATGCGGTTCCCCACGTGGGCATATAAAAAAGTGAAAGTGGGCGGGACTTGTGACGTAAAAAAAGTGGAGGGGATGGTGCCCGTGTTCTACTCTTGTAGCTTGTTTCCTGGCAGGATGTTTTACAAATATACCAGAAGCTTATTACATAGTGCCCAAGAAAATAAGTTACTTGAGTCATAGCTTCCCCAAATTCCATGCACCGCACGCTCCTGTGGGGGATATAGAGTAACAGTATACAATTTGTGAGTATAAATTGAGGATTTGCGGGAAAAAACGATAAAGGTACATTTTTTTGCAGCAGCTTATACCTCTACAGACTGTGCACGCATCTGTGCACAGTATACCCTGTCGTTTGCATATACATTGCAGAGTTGCACATTGACCTTTGATACAGCCACATTTTACAAATTTCAGTAAATGGGCTGGTGCTGGTGCTTGACTCATTCTAATAGGAGTCAATCTTCCATCCTTCACTTCAAATCCCCACTGTAATGGATCCATAGCAATACCCATCCACTGTTGCACCTGATGATATACCCTGAAGGAATGAAATTTGCTTGCATCCTCTGTAGGAGGCAAAACTTCCGGATTTACATGGATTGTTGATTTTGTTGCCTTTGAAGTGAAAGTTCGAAGTCTCATATCATGTAATGTGCTGTCTCCTGTTTTTCCTCCATACAAAGATATAATGGCATTCAGAACCGCATTTAAGATTTCTTCTGTGGATTTTTAAGAAGTTTGGAAAATTGCAGCACTTTTTTTTGTTTGAAGGTATCTGACTTTCTTAACAGTTTTATGGAGTCACTTTTCCCTAATCCAAATGGTTTCGAGGTGGTATCACATCCTAATATGGCTTGAGAAAATAAGATGTGAGAGCACTACCCAATGCGTTTACAATTTCTCTACTACCATAGACAGTTACGGTTTTGGAAGATTTGTTAGTTTCTGGGCGAAGAAAAGTATCATATAAGTTTTCTTGAAAATGATGAAGGAGTAGTATGAGAAGATCGGTGTCTTCTCCAACAATGGCTGTAGGATGACTTTTTGCCGACTCTATAGCTTCCAAAACGATCAAGACGTCTGCATCACTGAGATTGCTTTGTTTTACACCCAGCTTCGTGTAATTTTTCTACTAATTGAGCAATGAAAGCTTGTTTATTTTCTTTATTACTCAAAAATAATTCTTTCTTGATGGCAATGGAGGTTGAAGTAGTTAAATTAACTTTAGGTCCTACAATAGCTCGGTTTCATTTTAAATAAGCTTCTGATTTTAAACGTATCTTCATATCCGTCGAACACAATTGTAGCCTGACCATACTTTGTTAGCACATATCTCACATAGGCACATAACAGTTCATCGAATGTCTGTTTCTGACTCCAAGGAAGGCGATATAATAACCAACCACCATCTATCACGAATTGAAAATTTTCAGGCAAGTTAGCAACACCTGGCAAGCTGATACTTCCCAGATTCCCACATAAACCCATGCTTATCGAATAAACTAGCTGGATATGAGCAAAGTTCGTAACGGAAAACCTCATGCAAATCGACGCCACTGGTCTGAGCAAAAAGCAACAGGCGCTGAAATAATAATTCCGGTTCAATAACAAAGGTTTCTCCTTTTAACTTGACAAATTGCACTACTTGCATTGGTTTCGCCTGTTTGCTCTTTCTGAAAGAGAACTCAAGATACTTTTTTGCCAGTCATGTCATCAAGGATTCTCTTCCCAATTTCTTCTGCTAGTTTAGGATTTACATCATTTCCATAAGTAACTCCCGTGACAATGTTCCGCAGATTGCTGTCTCGCTTGAATACATTAAGCTGTTCTACATGTACTATTACTTTTTGTGTATCTCCTGTATCGCGTGCAATTCTCGCGGTGGTCATAGTTACATGTTGCTCACTTGATGTATGCTTTACTGAAGCAAATTCCTGCATGCTTTCATTCAAATGGGCGCAAATAGGGCGTGACATAACCCCGACAAGCTGCTGCTGTTCTGTCATACCCTTTCCATGAGTCATTGCTCCGAATCCTTTTATGTTCTTCATTAAAACTTGTTCAATAACCAAATCAGTGGAAAGACCACCCCAAAACCTATCACTTTTACGGACAACATGCAGACCACCTGTAAAAGCCGTGTATACATCAGGAGCTTCAAATTCAAGCTCAATCATTTTTTCATAGTAGAGACGTGCAGAGCTGGCATCTGAATGATGGCCACATGCTGCAAAAAAAGGTAACATTGCCTTTACCATTGCGAGATGTAGGTGCCAATTTCCTGTTCTTTCAGCTTTTAAGAACTGTTTCAGGATATTAACCATTTCCAAATACTGCAACCAAAGTTGAGGTGTCCTGTAAGCTTTAAGTTCTTCTTTGGCCTTTAGCAGTTTGGTTGAAATTTCAACAACAGCCTCATTTCTAACGTCCTCAGCAGACAACTCCTCATTAAGAAGTATATCCGCCAAGCCTGCTCCACTCATCAAAAAACCTATGCATCCAAGAAAACTCATGATTGTGTGAAGACCTCCGAGTCTCAGGATGACCTTCCTTAAAGGACTATCCTGTGGTTCATTAGCTATGATGCCAAGTGCTTTGTGGAAAAGGGGTTGGTCGAATGTTATAATACGGGTCTGGCTGTATCGCTTGGCATGGTTAAAAACAAAATACAGCGTTGAGAGAATACACGTCTCATTGGTAGGATTTATGTTAATCATTGGCAGAAAGATGACAGATGAAACACCAGGATGGTTACCTTTATGTAGTAGTTGGCATACACCTTGCCATCCTGGAGCAGTATTGCTGAGAAAATGTGAAATGTTCAGTAAAATATCCAGGTTTGCAGATGGGTCACTGTACGCGATATCCTTAATGGTATTATACGTTAATGAATACATTCCACTGGCCTGTGAATAATATGTCTTTATTGGGATTTGCCCCAACCTCCTCAGTTCTTCAAATGAAACTTGGCGTTTCTTAATGACCGTTGAAAACTTTCCAGCTGGAATGACAGCCGCGATAATGCCTATTCCATGAAAAGTACCATACCATCCATTGTAATAATATTGTGATCAATACTATCAGCTGCATATTGAACGAATTTATGAGGACTTTCAGAAGGTTCTAAAGGGACAGGTATGGTAGTTCCTCTTTCTAGTGCGGCTGAACGTTCAAAACGAATAACTTTGGAGTAGGAGCTACAGAATCCCATATGATTCACCACCTCAGCTACAAATCTCGAGCTTGTGCTGTCATGTAATTGAACTGGCAGTCCTATCTGCAATGGTGCAACTAAGACTCGTGGGCGCACTACTTGCATAACTGCCTGCCCTTTAGAAGCAACTTTTCTTTCCTTTTTGGTTTTACCAGTAACCAGAACTGATAATAGCATCCTTAAGGAATAAGGAATATGGCTTACATTATAGTCAACACTACTCATGTTTTCAATTGGTGGATATACTTCTGGATCTACAGGGATATCTTTAATATCATCCTCACCTACATCTTCATGGCTTTGACTGGTACCCTTACAACACATATGTAGCTATACTTTTGAAAGTAACATCAGCAGTGCCTGCAATTGTTCCTATAAAAACATTATCTTCAAACTGCTCTTTCAGTTTTAGTTTCATATAATGTGGACAATATGGTTCACTATTTTCTGGCAGTAATTCTCGCATTTTTTCAACAAGCTCTTTCACAGTAGTTTTCTCTTCATCATTTTCCTCCATGTATTTAGCTACTTGGAGAAAAATTTCCTGTCGGACTAAGTCCTCTGGACGACCTGAAGATGTTGTAGTTAAAGGGGTATCAGTGAACTGCACTGGAATTAATTTTCCAGTATGAAAATTGACTGTTTGTGGTAAGATGCATCTACAGCATGTAAATCAAACACATTTCCGATACGTCTTTTAACTTTGCCTGCCCACTCATCACTGCGTTCGTTGCATTTCCTTAAAACTGATGATTTGAATTCAACTGTTCGTGCGTAAAACCAAGCATTTTTCTTCCTCTCCCTGAAGTATACACTTATCTCAATACCACAGAAAAAACTTTTTTTCTAAAATCAAACTGGGATTCACATGACCGCAGAACACGAGAAGTTGTGGGATGTGATTCTTTCTCCTGGAATGGAGTTTTCAAATTAACAAAACGCGCTCTACATTTCTTGTGAACCTTCTGTCCAACACAAACGTGAAACGAAGATATTTTCTCTCCTTGCATGTTTTCTTTATTCCAGTCACTCCTCTTTCACTGAGTACAGATACATCGTCATTTTCTTGAAACAGCTCGTCACAAATGAAACACTTTTCCATCTCCATTTTCAATGCATCTCAGAACAACTCTCTAGAACCTGCAACAAATTTGTTTATTATATATTTTTATATATAATAAAAAATTATAATTTTTTATATAATTTTTTTATTAAAATATTGGTGCACTTGGCTACAACTCTAACTCTAACTCTAACGCACTAGTGTGTTAAAGATTTTTTTACCGCACTAGTGCGTGAAATGATAGTTACCGCACTAACTTGTTTGTTGTAGATAACATTGTATTGATAACTCGCGTGGTAAAGGTTTTAAACGCACGCAAAGTAAAGTTTTAAAAACTCGCTTGCGGCTCGTTTCGTAAACTTCACTTTGCGTGCGCTATAATCCTACTTGACACACTTATTGTGTAATATACTATTGTCGAACGACAACAGAAAATATAATATTGACATTAACAAATAATAATATGATAAAATATGTATAACTGTCTCAAATAATGGGCAGCCATTTTGAAAATTCCACCATATTGAATAAACGCGTCACTTTAGAGTTGTAGACTTTTCACCATCGTTTTTTACGGGAAATTTCCATTAGGAAACCACTCACAGAAATTGTATTGCAATTAGTTTGAGGTTCCACATCAATTTTACTAGGCTACCACACAGTGGAAATTGAAAGAAATGAAATAATTTTAAGGATAATTATGCATTGTTTTTTTTAATACGTTCATAACGAAAATAAGCAACATTGTAAAAACAAAAACAATAGTCATGTAAGATAGAGCTTAAGACACCTAATCGAAAAAAAAATTCCAATGGGGCCGGCTTCTATAAAAATATCGATAATACAGTTTAAGTGTTTTCAATCTTATTTAATTAATGTTTAATACATTTTTACTTCGTATTAAAATATTTTATAAGGAAAAGATATGTGAAATTAAATTATCTTTAAAAATATGTCTTCACATTTTCTTATACAATCAATCGTATTTAGATATTGAAGAGATTTGAACAAACACTTAAATTCCACTTTAGTAATTTCTTTGCCGCCAATTTACGCCTCGTATAAAAAAATTGCATAGAGAATAATTCGATATATTTAAGATCTATATCTAGGTATTTTTATATTTTTGAAATATGCAGTAATCCCTTTCCGCCGCTGGATCCACTAAATCTAATCACCTCCAGGGGAAATAAAATAAAGCTTAAATACTAAATTGCAAGCACGTACGTATTGTGATTATGGAGTTATCATCGATACTAACATACATACATATAGGAAATTTCATGTAAGTTCAGTTACACGTCATCAACTTATGTAAGTAGCACAAGGTTTTAAACTGTTTCTATCTCGTTTCGACACACATACGCACGCACGCGCTTAAGCACACCTACGTATGCTGGCATGCACGCAAGCGCACGAACACACAGGCACACAGACAAACATCATAACCGATCTTGGCCAAATTTTGTTCATGTCGCAGAAAGAGAATATAATATACAACTTGAAATAAAAGAATCCATATTTCACCTTGATGTGAGGGAAATGCAGATTTGACAAAAAATCTGTCATGGAATACAGTCTTGATCTTGTCTAAGTAAATCTGTTGAGGAATTTTAATTGGTTTGCACTGTTGTGTAACCGTTTTTTAGCTTTAATTTATTTTATGTTGAATATTTAGATGAGTTGCTGATACAATTGCACCACTTTCACATCTACGGTTTTGCATGTGCCACAAATAATCTTTACTTTCAAAAAGTTGTACAGGTCACAGCAGAATGTATTCTAGATACATGTAAGTAGGCACATGCATTATATACCTCCGCGTGACTGTAGAGGACTTGCGGCGGAAATCTGGCATCGGACAGTGTCACCGGCATCAAGGTTTCCGTCACGCACAGCGTTGCTGCAGGGCGGCAGCACGCTGTATAAAGTGCGCCGGAGATCACCACTCCAATGAATGCAGAAACCCCGTACAGACCGGGCTAAATGTGTTAACTGCGGTGAGGACCACCCAGCTAGCTACAGGTCCTGCCCGAAGTTCCCTCGGCCTCCACAACGGAAGAAGGCGGAAGGATAACAGTGACTGAAGATGACACCGCCGACGGCGCGCCTTCTTCAAACCGGACTGGGGTCAGTTACGCCCGAGCGACAGCAGGCAAGGTTGAGAAGGCGGAAGTACCGAGAACGGCTCTCGGCGCTGTCGTTTCCCTGCCTGCCCAACCCGCCTTAGGGTTCAACGCCGTATTGGGCCTCCTCGGAGGTCTCGATATGGAGAAGGCCCTACATCAGCCACAACCGAGCGACAACAAGGCAGTCCACACAACAACCACACCACCAACAGCATCATCACTACAACGCTTTTTTTTGGAAATACCATAAATCTCAACACAAAGATGTCAACATGCATTACGAATCCCAACAACCACTCAATCCACGCGCTGAAGAGCATGAAGAATCCTGAGCAGTGCAGCAACAACAATACACAATACATCATTACTTATTTTATTTTATTGTACAATATTATATCTTGTAATACGTATTGTAAATCCTATATATTGTTATGTATCATAAAAATTTTAATAAACTTTGTTGAACAAGCTTAAATACAAAATTTTAAGTACGTAGGTGTTTTCATTCGGGAGTTATCGTGGATACTAACACTCATCCATACAGAGACAAGCACGCACGCACGCACACACATACACAATACACACACGCGGTCACACGTATACGCACACGAATATGCACACGCACACACGCACACCACACACACACCACACACACACACACACACTCACGCACACACGCAAGCACGCACACACACATCCAGTCATTATAGCCGATCTTGGCTAAACTTGGCTAAAAGTTGTAAAATGAGCTAATAAGTCGATTTAGCAATAGTGAAAAACAAAGTCTATACCTATATATGTAGGTTGGAAGGTAAAAAGGAATTGGAGTATTTCTCAGACTTGAGACTTATATGTGAACGGCAGGTTGCTTAAATTAAAATTAACATAAAACTGGGTACATGTTATTCAATTAAATAAGGATATCGTGTTCTGGTAGAATAATCTGCTTCAGTTCTGAAAGTAATTGTGTAGGTGAAGTAATTGTATGATAAATTTTAGAGGCGATTTTATAAAAGATTCATATAACTTACAAGTGAAAAATGTGAAATTAAACAATTATTATGAAAATAACTTACATATTAGTGTGAAGAGAAAGTGTTGCAACTTAAATTAACATCATAGATGCATTAAACTGTTGATAAACCAGGTTACGTCATCTCCGAACATAGATGTCGAGATGGAATTTTTCAAATTAAGCCATATTTGTGTTAGAGACTGGTGTATCTGTATGTTTTTTGGGTCATAGAATTAATTTCTGTTCATAGTTTTCGTGTAGTTAGAAAAATAAGTTAGATACAAGTATTTTTGGATATGTAAAATTGCATAATTATCGAAATTTGTATGGATTAAGTAGTTTAAAAGTAAATAGGGCAAGTGGGTATCGTTGGAAAGGAATTTTGTGTAGAATCCAATGCGAATATATTTTTAAGATCAATCCTCATATAAGGAAATTATGTGAAAAAGTAATAGTTTGAAAACTTTAGAAAAATGAACAGCCAATGAGAATTAAGGGTTATTATGTTTGTATAGTAAAATTGCTCCAATTAAATTGGTTGTTAGGGAAAAATTTGGTACTGCGTTTGTTAACATTTCAATTTAGGGGAAAGAGTTATTTGAAGTGCCATGTAATCATAAAACTGGCAAATTTCAATGCCGAGAAATATCGAAACAGAATATCAAAATGATTCGTGAATATTTTTATACTGATACTGTTAAAGCTAATCAAGAGATAAAACTTTCACATCTACTTGAAGTAGAAATTCCGAAACGGGTCAGAAACACTACACATTCAACATAATATATCATATCGGGAAGAAAAATGAAAAAAAAATTCTTGTTTGCCAAAAAATGTTCTTGAGTGTTTTTGGAATGAGCCAGAGAAGAGTTCAAAATATAGCCAACAGGATGGAGCCTAGAGCTGGTATTACAGAAAAACGCGGCGGGTACCGAAAACCACACAAAACTGAATATAAAAGGTACAAAGTTATGGACTTTATCAGAAGCTTGAAAAGCAGAGAAAGTCATTACGGTAGAAACAGGTCCAGAAGAATCTATTTGAATTCACAATATAATATTGCAGCTTTGCATAACTTATGTAACAGAAAAGTGGATGCGGAGTATAGAGTAAATTATAAATTTTTCTCCAGAATATTTAACAATCATTTCAATATTGGATTTGGAAGTCTCGCTTCCGATATTTGTGGATTTTGCGTTAGGCATCAAAGTCAGATATCGCTTTGTAAAGAGACAACTGAAATAGAAAAATTAAAAATCACCGTGAAAATTCATAAAGTTTTATAAGCTTATGAAAGCGGATTCAGGAAATAGCTTGTCTCTGTGCTTCTATTTAGAACAGGTGCAAGTGTTACCTAAAACATCAATAGGCGACCCATTTTATTCACAACAGCTCTTGTTTTATGCTTTTTGTGTGACAGATATCTCAAGCAAAACACCAGTTCTCTACACCTGGCTCGAACACTAAACAGGTAGAGGCTGCACCGAAGTGGGCCCTGCCTTGTATGATTTCCTCAATAAAATCGGATTTACTGATCATGTGACTGATTTGAGATTCTTTTCTGATGGACGTGCGGGCCAAAATAAGAACAACCATATAATTCCCATGCTGATGTTCTGGATACATAGAAAAGCTCAGCACAGAATTAAATCTATTACACTGTTCTTTCCAGTGAGAGGGCATTCGCACATGCCCGCCGACAGTGTTCGGTAGGATTGAAAAGGTTCTAAGATCACATCCTGAAATAAAATCTCCTCTAAAATATCACGAGATCTGTTCAAAAGTTGGACAAGTTAAATCTTTAGGAAAAGATTGGATACTTCTTGATATAAAAAATGATTCAAAAGTGTTGAAGAAGATTTAAGGAATTAGTAAAGCAAAACACATTATAATCAAGAAGACAAGTCAACAAAAAGTTGTTGTAAAGCCTGAACTATTTTACCGAAACGATGATCCACAGAAAAAGTTTCTGAGTCTGTTGCAAAGGGGTAAAGCTCTGAGTAATGTTGAATTATTAAATTTACCTCTTGGTCGCAATTAAAAGGAAAAAAGGTTCAAAGTCTCAAGAAATTACTGAAAGAAATGGATACAACAGAATGGTCTAAAGACCCAGAGCTAGAATGGTTGGTTTCAGTTTTCGAACAGAATCATTCCTTAGGTGACTACGGTCTTGAAAAGTAAAACAATGTACGCGATTCAAGTGATGGATGTTATGCAATGAAGAAGATGGATGAATTAAAGTGTGAACAAAGTAAAATTCAGTTATTTTTTTTTACATTAAAAATTTATTTTTGGTTTGCTATGTTAAAATAGAGCATAATATTTTAATAAACAATGGAAAACCAAATCGTTTCTTCATCAAAGACAAACAAACAGACTTAAGTCCATTCCAGACAAACAAGAATCATTTAGTCCAACCGTAGTAGTACGGGGACACCTTGGCCGCCATCTTGGATTTTGACGTCACAAGCCCGCCCACGTGGGACCGGTTTTCCACCTTATTTTACACGCTTACGTGTAGGACGTGTTTTTCACCTATTTTGCACATCCACGTGTGAGACCGGATTTTCCACCCTTATTTTTACACGCTTACGTGTAGACGCATTTTCACCCTATTTTTGCACATCCACGTGTGAGACCGCATTTTCAACCCTAATTTCTGCACATCCTCGTGTGAGACCGTATTTTCATCTGCTAAATTTTATCCCTAATTATTTTTATACGCGTACGTGAGACAGGATTTTCCACCCTTATTTTACACATCCACGCGTGATACCGTGTTTTCAACCCTAATTATTTTTACTCGCTTACGTATAGGACATCTATTTTCACCCTATTTTGCACATCCACGTGTGAGACCGTGTTTTCAACCCTAATTATTTTTACTCGCTTACATGAAGGACCGTATTACCCTTATTTTATTATTTCTTTTGGGGTTAAACCTTATGGCTGTATTAAGGACCTTTTGACAGCTAGGACTTTTGCTAACGCGAGGACAGGGGTGGAGCTGGTCTTGGCTTAGAACTGTATTTAGGGTTGGAGCTTAGGGTGGGCTGGTCTAGGGTTATTCTTAGGGTTATTGTGGTGTTAAGGACCTTCTGGTTATATTAAGAACAGTGCCCCTGGAGGTTAGGCAAATGCACACGCATACAATGTGAAATTGCATAATTAATAAGATATTATTATTAAAATTATCGGTGCTATTGCTTTAAAATGGCCAAATGTTGTAATTCTAATAAGGAGGTTCTTGTGCGACACGTGAGCTTCTAACTTGTTCTCAGCCTGGCTAAGTGGTATGAACTAACCTTATAAGACAAGTGTAGAGCTTAGCTATCGTGCTTGCAATTATGGTTCTAACTTATTCTTACAGCTGTGGCCTTCGCCCTGTCATACAAAAATTGATTCTAATAAGTTCTTGTAAGGCAGGACTTGTATCAGGTCTGCGCCCTGGCCTTTGAGTTAAAATTGATTTAGTGCCATCTAGCGGCGTAAAGACTAATGAACATTTTCTATAACAGAAGCTGATGATGCACACCTCTCCAGCTCTATGCTTTCTGTCTCTCTCTCTCACACATCACAAACAATCAATTAATTAGTCAATCTCAAACAAATCACGTTCGATCATCAGATAAAACTCAATCAATCAACCGAAATTATGTCTTACAGTTGCGGAAATAGATTACAGTTCAAACTGAATGCATTAAAGTGTAATTCAATATGACGTGAAATAATAAATAATTTTACCCTAATGGAATGATGCTTTATGTATAGGCAGATCCTCTAAACAGCCACCACCTATACATTAGGAACATCATATCTGATTTATTTGCATGTTTAATTACATACACACAAAACTATTTCATTGTAACGTGTTCATTAACAGCTGTAAAACCGTTAAAAGTACTAATTACTTATATATAACATAGAGTTAAATTAAAATTAACATGTTTTAAGAATATCAGGTTGATATAACGGAAATAAAAGGCAAAAGGTTTTAATGGTTTATTATTATACATGAATTAACAATAACTATAAGTTTAAAACCGTGCGTACCTACTATTTTGTAGAGTTGATCTTATGTCGTTATCCTATAAGCATGATAATACATTTTAAAAATCTTTATAGGCATTTTTGTTAACAATATCAGGTAAAAACATAGATTAAAAATAATACGCTCACCTTTAGAAGTTTTTTCTTCAATATGCTAAACTGAATTTTTATACTACGTACTTCACTAAAACATGCTTTGTAATGGCTATAAACAGCCCATTACATATCGGACATTAACTATTTAGAAAGTAATACAGAAAAACCTGAATTCGTATTTAATAATTATGTTGTACTTACAGAAATTTACATTCAAAAACACAAATATTTTAAAACGTCTAATACCACTAATGTTGCATCATAATAATAAAACTCATTATACAGTGATTACATATTAAATACTTAAAATATGTAACTTTATACGACGTCTATTATTACATAGAGATGGGATTATTCTTAAATTTAATTGATTTCGTTCCTACAACCGTTCGAAATCTTGCTTCTTCTCGCGATATCAAAAAGCTATACTAGTGATACATTAAGTAAGTATAATAGCGGATACAGCTACATTGCTAACGATTATTGATGTTTTTGCATGAGATTTTGAATGAGACAGCCTCGCAGGTATTTTTAAGAAAAGCTATACACATCTCACGAGATCAAACGAGATTTTGAGATACAATCGCCTCATCATCTGCACCTTGAACGATTATATTGTAACCTATAAAGCAAGCTAATAACCCTAATAGTTTATTAGACATTATTACATGGACACGAGGTTAGCTCTAAATTAAATGATTTCAACGCGCTCTGGGAATGCTGTACACTTAAAACCTTTAAGTCTGCTAGTCGAAGTTGTACCGTATTCACTTTCTTCAATTTTATCTGCACTCTGTTTCGAGGCTAGTACGTTTTCTAATACATAAACAGAATCTTCAATACTGTGATACGTGTAGCAGCAAAACACATTAGCTAGTTAGTTTCACCTCTATATTACTTTACATGCAAGCCTGATCTTATCATAAATAAATACATCTGTCAAAAAGCTAATTAAACATAACTCCACGGCCAGGTATAGCAAGCAACGCTTCCAATTATAGCTCTTAGTCAACACAATAGGCCTACAACTACATACAATCGACTAGCACTGCTTTAGCACGAGGATCAAACGAAAACACGTACGCACGCACCCACGTAAGCACACACGTTCGCACACACGCAAGCTCGCACGTACGATCGCACGTCACGCACGCACGTGCGACGCTCGCTACGCACGCTCGCACGAACGTACGCACGCTCGCACGTACGCACGCTCAACGACGCGCGTTCGCACGACCGTACGTACGCTCGCACGCACACGTCACACACACACACACACACACAAAAAAACAAAAGAATCAGTAAACAGAAAAAGGAAAAAACCGAAGGAAAGCAACGTTTTGAAAAAAAAATTTACTAAATAACATGCTTTATCGGCTTTCTTGACACTCTCATCATCATTTGAGCCCTTTAAAGCTCTTCTATCTCTTGGAATCATCTGAAAACCAGCTCAACACGTCATCGCTTTCATCATTATCTTGAACGGTTATGTGTAGTTTATCTAAGTCAGCTCTTCAATGCCGCTGATGTTGCGCAAAGAAAACATTATAGTAATGCTCACTCGATGACAGTTACACTTTAAAGAGCGAACACACGAGAAACGAGAACGCAGCTAGCCTTTGGTCTTGAAGCGGCTCGTCAATGTTCTAGAATCGACATCTTATGTCAAGTATTGACCAACCACACTCTAACATAGTCCCTAGTTTATAAAATCTAAACGCCTCTTTATGGTCGAGATATCCAGACGAACAGCAGCCTTTGTCTATGCAGCGTGCTCGTCATACGAATCTCGATGTTGAGTATTGATACCACTCATGCTGTTTAAAACGCTCTTTATGTCGAGTTTTTCTCTAGAACGCAGCTCAGCCTGGTCAAGCTGATCGACATTTCGGCATGAGACTAATCCACCTAACATGACCTGGATATGTTTAAAATCTAAACGCCTCTTTATGGTCGAGGTCATTTCTCAAGACGTCTTAGGAGAAAAACAGCTCGATCATAAAAGAGGCGTTTAGATTTATAAACATGCCCCAGGGCTAGTTAGAGTGTGGTTAGGTCAATACTCAGACATCGAAGATGTCCGATTCTACCCGAACATTGACGAGCACGCTTGCGCATAGACCAAAGGCTAGCTGCGTTCTGGCGTCTTAGGAGAAAATATCTCGACCATAAAAGAGGCGTTTAGATTTATAAACATGCCCCTAGGGCTATGTTAGAGTGTGGTTAGGTCAATACTCAGACATCCCCGAAGATGTCCGATTCTACAACATTGACGAGCACGCTTCGCACAAGACCAAAGGCTAGCTGCGTTCTCTTTCTCGTGTGTTTCGCTCTTTAAAGTGTAACTGTCATCGAGTGAGCATTACTATAATGTATTCTCCTGTTTATGAGCCAACATCAGCGGACATTAGAGATTTTACTGACTTGTTAATAAACTATTACAACATAACCGTTCAAGATAATGATGAAAGCGATGACGTGGTTGAGCTGGTGTATCTCACATCCAAGATGATGGTTCACAGAAGAGAAAGAAGAGCTATGAGGTAGGGGAGAAGGGCAAATCTCAAAATCATGATGATGATGATGAGGACGACTCACGGTTCAAGAAGAAGAAGAAACCGATAAAGCATGTTATTAAATAATAATGATGTATTGTTGTTTATAATAATAATAATAATATATTTTCAAAACGTTAAGCTTTCCTTCGGTTTTGTTAATAAACCTGTTTTTTCTAGCGGTGCTCCACCGTCTTGATTCATGTTTGCAAGTTTACAAGTTTTTCGCTTTAGCGTGTTTTCGCGCTCTCGGTGTGTGTGTGGTGTGTGTGTGTGTGTGTGTGTGTGTGTGTGTGTGTGTGTGTGTGTGCACATACGTGTGCGTGCGAGCGTACGTACGGCGAACGCGCGTGTGTGAGCGTGCGTCGGCGTGCGTACGTTCGTGCGAGCGTGCGTGCGTGACGAGCGTCGCACGTGCATGCGTACGCGTCGTAGCGAGCTGCGTGTGTGCGAACGTGGTGCTTACGTGGTGCGTCGTGTTTTTCGTTTGATCCTCGTGCTAAAGCAGTGCTAGTCGATTGTATGTAGTTGTAGGCCCTATTGTGTTGACTAAGAGCTATAATTGGAAGCGTTGCTTGCTATACCCTGGCCGTGGAGTTATGTTTAATTAGCTTTTTGACAGATGTATTTATTTATGATAAGATCAGGCTTGCATGTAAAGTAATATAGAGGTGAAACTAACTAGCTAATGTGTTTTGCTGCTACACGTATCACAGTATTGAAGATTCTGTTTATGTATTAGAAAACGTACTACAGCCTCGAAACAGAGTGCAGATAAAATTGAAGAAAGTGAATACGGTACAACTTGACGAGCAGACTTAAAGGTTTTAAGTGTACAGCATTCCCAGAGCGCGTTGAAACCATTTAATTTAGAGCTAACCTCGTGTCCATGTAATAATGTCTGATAAACTATTAGGGTTATTAGCTTGCTTTATAGGTTACAATATAATCGTTCAAGGTGCAGATGATGAGGCGATTGTATCTCAAAATCTCGTTTGATCTCGTGAGATGTGTATAGCTTTTCTTAAAAATACCTTGCGAGGCTGTCTCATTCAAAAATCTCATGCAAAAACATCAATAATCGTTAGCAATGTAGCTGTATCCGCTATTATACTTACTTAATGTATCACTAGTATAGCTTTTTTGATATCGCGAGAAGAAGCAAGATTTCGAACGGTTGTAGGAACGAAATCAATTAAATTTAAGAATAATCCCATCTCTATGTAATAATAGACGTCGTATAAAGTTACATATTTTAAGTATTTAATATGTAATCACTGTATAATGAGTTTTATTATTATGATGCAACATTAGTGGTATTAGACGTTTTAAAATATTTGTGTTTTTGAATGTAAATTTCTGTAAGTACAACATAATTATTAAATACGAATTCAGGTTTTTCTGTATTACTTTCTAAATAGTTAATGTCCGATATGTAATGGGCTGTTTATAGCCATTCACAAAGCATGTTTTAGTGAAGTACGTGTATAAAAAATTCAGTTTAGCATATTGAAGAAAAACTTCTAAAGGTGAGCGTATTATTTTTAATCTATGTTTTTTACCTGATATTGTTAACAAAATGCCTATAAAGATTTTTAAAATGTATTATCATGCTTATAGGATAACGACATAAGATCAACTCTACAAAACAGTAGGTACGCACGGTTTTTAAACTTATAGTTATTGTTAATTCATGTATAATAATAAACCATTAAAACCTTTTGCCTTTTATTTCCGTTATATCAACCTGATATTCTTAAAACATGTTAATTTTAATTTAACTCTATGTTATATATAAGTAATTAGTACTTTTTAACGAGTTTTTACAGCTGTTAATGAACACGTTACAATGAAATAGTTTTGTGTGTATGTAATTAAACATGCAAATAAATCAGATATGATGTTCCTAATGTATAGGTGGTGGCTGTTTAGAGGATCTGCCTATACATAAAGCATCATTCCATTAGGGTAAAAATTATTTATTATTTCACGTCATATTGAATTACACTTTAATGCATTCAGTTTGAACTGTAATCTATTTACCGCTAACTGTAAGACATAATTTCGGTTGATTGATTGAGTTTTATCTGATGATCGAACGTGATTTGTTTGAGATTGACTAATTAATTGATTGTTTGTGAGTGTGTAGAAAGAGAGAGGGAGCAGAACACATAGAGCTGAGAGAGGTGTGCATCATCAGCTTCTGTTATAGAAAATGTTCATTAGTCTTTACGCCGCTAGATGGCACTTAAATCAATTTTAACTCAAAGGGGCCAGGGCGCAGACCCTGATACAAGTCCTGCCTTACAAGAACCCCTTATTAGAATACAATTTTGTATACGAAGGCCTACAGCTGTAAGAATAAGTTAGAACCTACATATAATTGCACTAAGCCACGATAGGGCTAAGCTCTACACTTGTCTTATAAGGTTAGGGTTCCCATACCACTTCCAGCCAGGGCGAAGGCCGAGAACAAGTTGAGAAGCCTACACGTGTCGCACAAGAACCTCCTTATTAGAATTACAACATTTGGCCATTTTAAAGCAATAGCACCGATAATTTTAATAATAATTCTTATTAATTATCAATTTCCACATTGTATGCGTGTGCATTTGCCTAACCTCCAGGGGCACTGTTCTTAATATAACCAGAAGGTCCTTAAACCACCAAATAACCCTAAGAATAACCCTAGACCAGCCCCACCCTAAGCTCCAACCCTAAATACAGTTCTAAGCCAAGACCAGCTCCCACCCCTGTCCTCGCGTTAGCAAAAGTCCTAGCTGTCAAAAGGTCCTTAATACAGCCATAAGGTTTAACCCCAAAAGAAATAATAAAAATAAGGGTAATACGGTCCTTCATGTAAGCGAGTAAAAATAATTAGGGTTGAAAACACGGTCTCACACGTGGATGTGCAAAAATAGGGTGAAAATAGATGTCCTATACGTAAGCGAGTAAAAATAATTAGGGTTGAAAACACGGTATCACGCGTGGATGTGTAAAAATAAGGGTGGAAAATCCTGTCTCACTCGTACGCGTATAAAAATAATTAGGGATAAAATTTCCAGCAGGGGATGAAAATACGGTCTCACACGAGGATGTGCAGAAATTAGGGTTGAAAATGCGGTCTCACACGTGGATGTGCAAAAATAGGGGTGAAAAAATGCGTCCTACACGTAAGCGTGTAAAAAATAAGGGTGGAAAATCCGGTCTCACACGTGGATGTGCAAAAATAGGGGTGAAAAAACACGTCCTACACGTAAGCGTGTAAAAATAAGGGTGGAAAAACCGGTCCCCCACGTGGGCGGGCTTGTGACGTCAAAATTCAAGATGGCGGCCAAGGTGTCCCCGTACTACTAACCGTTTTTCAAAATCTTTGAACTATGGTTTTAAATTGAAAGTTTAAATTCAGTGTACACATTTAGGGCTCTTATAGAGATCGTTTGATATCTGATTGAAACTTCTACTACCAGTAGTTAATAAATAGCAGTCTTTTGCGTTTTACCGAATTTCGCTTAGCTGGACAAAATGCTTTTTGAAAGTCTGCTCCTCACTTAATAGTGAGGTTAACGTAAATTATTTTTACGAGTGCTGTCGAACTGATAAACAATCGAATGTTAAATCCTGCTTTCAAGTTTTTTTGAATATAAAATTATTTAAACCAAATTAACAGTGTGTTGCTATTTTAATGCAAATAAAATTAAAAGTTCCAACTAAATAAAATTGTATACAGATAAAATAAAATTATTGCATTTAATTATGAAATAAATAAAATCAAACTGTTTATGAAAAATCTTAAAGAAATTATTCATCATTGTACCTGTACAAGCTGATGCGGTATATCAACCACCGTTGGAGCAGTATACTTCATGAGATTCAAAACATATGATTTGGATAATGGATCTTCAATAATGAAATTGGAGCAGCTGAAAGAAGATTTATATCAATGTAAGTTAATGAATCTTATAATACTATTCCAGGTTATGTTGATGATTATTATTTATCAGATCACCTAGGTGTACATATGTAAAGGATTAGAGTAGATTACATACCAGTTTGCAAATAGTACAACTCGTTGATTTTATATTGAGACAATATCATTTTAAAAAGCAAAGTTCAATTCAGTGATATCCGCATGCGCGCACTATGTTGTGTAATCGCATATGATACAAGGTGTTGGAGAAGAATAATTTTTATACGATTCCAAATTTATTTCAAAAGAATAATTAATTTTTATTTTACTATAGAATTTAACATACATGTTTAATAACATCCAAATTTTTTTAACAACAATAATTGAGCTTTATTTTGCAAAAGGACGTAAAGTAAATTTTTAATACTATTTCAACTGAGCTAAGCTGGAACTCTATCCCCTGATGAGCTAGTCGAGGCGAAATAAATAAATACAATAATTAATTTCATAGAACCATATTCCCCAGAGTTTTCATTCTAAGAGTTTATTAAATATAGCAATATCTTCACATATTATTCTAAAAATAATCGTTATTCTGGTATTGAAAAAATTTGAACTAAAACTTAAGTTCTAACTTTGGGAATTTTTTTGCATCGTATCAAAAAATTGCATAGATCATAATTAATTGTTTTAAGATCTATACGTCGGTACTTTCATATCTATGAAATATAGAGATGTTTCAGGGATAACTGAAACATCTGCCGCTGAATTTCATCCAAAATCGAATCATCTCTAGGAGAAATGAAAACAGGCCCGTGTCGCCGTTATTTAGTTATCGTAGATACTAACATACACACACACGTACACGCACATGCATACGCACACGCACACGCACACGCACACACACGCACACGCACACGCACACGCACACGGACACGCACACGCACACACGCGCACACGCACACACGTACACGCGCACACACGCACACACGCACACACGCACACACGCACACACACGCGCACATACGCACACACTCACACACGCACACACGCACACTCGCCCCACACATGCACGCCGCGAACACACATGCGCGCACGCACCCCCATGCACGCACGCCTCCCCCACCCCACCCTACACAGACACACAGACACACAGGCACACAGGCACACAGACACACAGACATACAGAAACACAGAAACACAGAAACCCACAAAAACACAGACACACAGACACACGGACACAGACACACAGACACACAGACACACAGACACACAGACACACAGACACACAGACAGACAGACACACAGACACACAGACACTCAGACACACAGACACACACAGACACACAGACACACAGACACACAGACACACAGACACACTGACACACAGACACACAGACACACAGGCACACAGACACACAGACACACAGACACACAGACACACAGACACAGACACACAGACACACATACACACAGGCACACAGACACACAGGCACACAGGCACACAGACACACAGACACACAGACACACAGACACACAGACACACAGACACACAGACACACAGACACAGACACACAGACACACAGACACACAGACACACAGACACACAGACACACAGACACACAGACACACAGACACACAGACACACAGACACACACATCAATGGCAATTTTGGCGAAATGTTGACAAATGTTGTAAAATTAGGTATTAAGTAGATTTAGTGTTGGTGAAAAAAGTGGATTACATACCCTTCTATACCTACATATGTACGTATATGTAGATTGCAAAGTAAGTATGTAATATTAAATGATTACACTTATGAAACGTCGCAACTTGCAACATTGGTCTTCAGTAATTATTTTATACTCTGTTGTTTGTGTTTGAATGGTATAACCTAATTTTATTCTTTATTCCACTTTATAGTCCATACTTTGGTAAAAATAAAATGTGCAAAATAGCTGAAAATGAGTGGAAATCATTATTTACAATTGATGTGGAAAATATATGGAGAAATTCCCCAAAAGAATTACGAATGATTCTAACAATTCACTATATACTTCAAAAGGAATTGAAACGTATATGTATACCTATTTTTCTAGTACTCTATAAGTATCTTTTCCTTTTAGACTTTGAAGACAATATGAATAAAACAGTTGATAACCTTAAGCAGAAATTAAATTTATCCCAATCCCTTCAAAATGATGATTGCACATTTGCGAATTTTGACATTTTATCTTCTGAAAATGCTGATTCTATAAACACAAGTATAATTAGAAGTCCAAAAATTCAACGTCATCGAAAAAGAAATTATAAATATTCTCTAAGTCCTTCTCTATTGGATGTACCAAAGGAAAATAACAGCAAAGTGCCTTGCTTAATACCACCTCAACCAAATTTGTATTTTAAGGAAAAAGAAATAAATGAAATTTCACCTGTTACTGAAGTTGTTGATTCATCTATTGTTATAGATGATATTTCAGAAGATAATACTTTTAAAAAAACTAGATTTATAAAGAAATCCAACATGAAGAAGACGAAATCAAAGAATTCATCTCTGACACTTACCCAACTCTTTACTAATATATCTAGTCAGTCAGATAATCTTAATAATGTAGCTACCAACAACAAACAAAAAGAAACGGAGAATTTACCAAGGAGAAATTTGTTTAAGGATTATGATAAGTAAGTAAATCACTTTTTCCAAATTTATGTTTTAATTTACTAATCGTTAGAATTTATAGCAGAATTTTTGGTTTTAATATATCAGAAATTTTGTATGTTTTATTTTTTTTACAAATGTACTATTTAATTATCGTTGTGTCTTAGAATTGGTTAAGTTGCGAGCAAAGCTGTAGAATTTTGTGCTTATTAAGACGTAAGAAAAAAAAAAATCAAAATATTTTATTAGGAGAATTCAAGAATGGCATTAGACTTTTAACTTTATTCAATATATGCAATATTGAAAGCAATTTAGCTATGTCTTAAAATGTAAGGGTGTTTTCCGGTTGCAAGTAAGGCTTGCAGTCCACTTCTACCAATACACAAGTTAAGACTCATTTGGAAAATTGTATTTGCTTTTAATATAATTAAATGTATTTATACTTAATTAGGCCACAGTGTCAACTCCTGAATGGAATACAGATGACGGTTTCTGGTTACAGGGGTTGGTACGGGTTAAAAGTGCCTCAGATGCCACCCAAAGTTATACTATAGTCCAGATTGTCTTTGGGCCAATTCTGAATTTGTATACAGTTACTAAACGGAATGCTCCAGGTCCTTCAGTGGAAGATAACTTTAGGGTTGGAACAGTGATTGAAGATGTTCCTTAAACAAAATTTACTACGTACAGAAGGGCAGTTAGGGAGTTAGATTAAGGTCACAGCTCCCCTGTATACAAACATGGGCCCTTCACCAATGATTGATGATGACTAAATGAACGATTTTTAATAAATACAAGCTCTCTTAAATTTAATTAAGCTTATGTGGTTATAATCTCAACATACAGGTTTTCAGTAGTAATCAATCTTTACTACAACTATTATTCTAAATTCATCTCAAATGTAATTTTTGAGCAAGTATCTACTACGCAAATTTAATTAAACAATCAAAACTACTAGTTTACCTCATACTATAGAAAGCTTGAGTGTCCTACCTTATGTCGGCTATGATGGTGGTGGAATATTTTGGGAATTCCTAATCTCTATATCAGTGTTTCTCAAACTTTTTTGTCTGGTGGCACACTGAAATTATTAAACAAAATTCACGACACCCCCATATTTTTTTTTGGTTTTGCTTTTTGACAGTAAAGATACGAAGCATGAGAAGTCTTTGAATAAAATAAAAGTTTTTTAAGTTAAGTAAGTTTATTTTCAAACAACACAAATGTTCAAAACAAAAGTTATTATTATACATAAAGGTATCTGATGGTAAAATGTGAACTTCATGTGAAGTATGCACCAGACAGTGTTTGGATATTTCCTTGATATTAGGTTGTGTTTTTGAAAGACATACCCCCCCTCTCATTTTCAAGGGACTTTAGTCTTTCTCTCTTCTTTGTTTCAATAATTACGAATGCAGAGAATCCCACTTCACAGAGGTACGATGTGGAAAACTGCAATAAAATATGAAGTGCTTTGAACCTTATATTGGGATATTCTATCATAATTGTTATCTAAAATGAATTCAGACTCATTTCTGAATGCTTCAATCTTACCTACGATCGTTACGTTGTAAGACCCTTTTGGGTACTTAAAAAATTACAATTCCACTATGTGGATTTAGTTAATTTCGACTAGCTACAGTGTAGTGTGGCAGTGGGTTTTGTTTTTAGACTCTTATATAACCATTAAATATTGAGGTACGAGCAAGTTTTATACATATATTTAAACAAAATAAGACTCTGGTTAATATCAAAATAATAAATAATTAATATGTTCTGATAGGAAAATAAATTAAGATATTATAATAAATGGTTGTTTTCGCCTGGGCCCCTGGTGGATAGATCACCAACCTGGACGACCAGCGTATATCAATTAATTCTTCGACTTCTGCAATACGGAACTCATTTATTTCTGATGTTGTCTCCACAAAAGGATTTCGAGTCCAGTCGTACAAATCAACTGATATGTCAGGGAAATAATGGTTAATTTTTTCTTCTAACGACGTTAAATGACTAAATAATTTTTTGCAAATCTGTATTATTATATTTTCCTTTGGCAACTTGGATAAACATTTCTATATTATTTGTTTTTACTTTTATCTTCCACATTTTTTCATTTTTTTCCTTGCATGCTTGAGTTTAACTTGTTCAGGTGATCAAATATGTCTGTTAAATAAGCTAGTTTGGAACACCAAGAATAATTTTGTAATAATACACAAAATTCTGTTTGTTTTAAAAAAAAAAAAAAAATTTCTTCTTTAAGTTCAGAAACACGATATAATATGTGACCTTTCGAAAGCCATCCACTTCAGTATGAAGAAGGTGGTTATTGTGATGAGATTGCATCTCCCTTCTCCCTTCGTAGTTTTTTCGAATTACTTGCAGCATAAAAATTCTTTCAAAATTTCATCATCTTCAATAAATCGAGTGAAGACAAGTAATTGTGCTTTACCACCGATATCAGTTGACTCATCCAATTGCAAACTAAGTAATTTCGATTTGATTATTTTATTTATAACTGATTTTTCAATATCAACTAATATGTCACTAATACGTCTACTCAGTGTCATTTGACAAAGGAACCTTTTTTATTTTTTCTTCTGCTTCAGCACACAAAATCGTTCTCACAATTGCTGTACAGGTTGGGCAAATCAAATCTGTCGCCAATAGTATGAGGCAATTATATATGATCATGTTTTGTGGAGAGTGTCGCAATAGCTTATTAGGAACCATAGCTTCATTTGATAAAACCAAACCACACACAATACATTTGGGTTTGGGAATTAAAAAATTATTACCACACCAGGTAAATCCCATTTTTAGGTAACTGTCGTTATATAAGCGAGATTTTACATTCTTTTTTAATGCAACATTTTTACGAGAACTTATTGTTTCTGTTTCTGGTGTTTTAAGAGTGCTTGTTTGTTGCTCAATGTTAAAAATAGCCTAATCTTCACTAATAGAGCTCTCAATTTTTGATGATTTACTAGCGCTAATTGATTCATAAAGGCGTATTTCACGGTCAACCTTCTACTATATAGAATATAACTTTTACGATATAATTTAATTAATTTACAGGGACAATGCCAGTTTTAATTATTTTACTAATTCAGTGTTGACTAATAACACTGGTCGGGATCCAAATTTTATTTATTTATTTGAATACTGACTATTACCTTTTTGCCTTCCAACCTACATATACATATGTACTAGTGGATCAAACAGTCTGGAATAGTGAAACAAGAAAAAATTTTTTTTAGCCAACTTCGGTTTTATTTTTCTACAGATATTCCTTTTAAGCTGATACAGCAAATTCAACAATTTTCTAACTTTTTTATCCCGTCCAGAGCTCTCCAAAACAGGCACCAGTTTCAGCTATGACTTCCTCATTTGAGTAAAATCGCTGTAAGCCATGTCTTCAGGTAGAAGTCGCTGGGGCGAGGTCTGGCGAATACGGTGGCAGAGAAACCACTTCGAATCCGATTTCGTACATTCTTGCTAGCGCATTGTCGTGATGATACAGAATTTTTTTCTTCTTCAAATGAGACCGTTTTTTTCAATTTTGAATAATATGCGCCAGGTATGGTTTTATATTTTTCAAGACAGTCAATGAATATTGAGGCCATAAGCTTTCCCGTCCATTGTTGCGTTTTTGGACCCTTCGGGGCACTTTCACCAGAAGAAACCCATTGTTTCGACTGTTGCATGGACTCTAGTGTGTGTAGAAATGTATCCATGTGTCATCCATGGTTGTGAATCGGGGCAACACTCATTTGAATTTCGCGCAAACATTGCCAAATTCTGCTGGTAAATCGTAACACGAATTCGTTTTTAGTTCATTGTTAGCAAACGCGGCACCCATCGCGCGCAGACCTTCTTCATACCCAAAATGCCATGTAGGTATGATATGAACACACTGCCATACGACATCTTTGGCTAGCTCCCTCAATTTCACTTTGGGGTCGTTCAACATAATATCAAGGATTTTTCCACGTTTTCTGGTGTAGTGTCGTCTTGTGGGCATCTAGATCGTTCACGAAACTCACATTTTTGCGTTAAAAAAAACACGGAGGTTGATTGCTTCTCACTTCTGTAACTTGCAAATGCGTACAACAAATATCTGGTGTGGAACACCACACGACCTTCTAACCTACAAAATGGCAATGAAAAGAAATGAAATAATTTTAATAAAATTTTGTTTAGGATAATTAGGCAACCTCTTTTATAGGAAGTTTATTACGCAAATAGCAACAATGTAAAAACAAAAGCAAAAATCTACGTCAAACAGACGTTTAAAACTTCATGTCAGACGGAGGTCAATAGACATTTAGATGCTAACTTAAAAAATTAAATGAAATTAGAATTTTTCTAGGATAACTATGCAACCTCTTTTTTATACGTTCATAACGAAAACAGGCAACATTGTAAAACAAAATGTCATAATGACGTTTAAAACTTCATGTCAGATAGAGATTAATAGACATAAATACATGTTAACTTAAAAAAAAAATCCAAAGCCGCCCGCTTCTATAAGATATAAATAATATAGTTTAACCATTTTCGTTCATATTTAATTAATTTAACGCTTTTATTCAACTCACTTTGTCTGTCCAGTTCAAATCTTGTAATTGAATTTTCAACAACTTCCTGATCTCCGATTGAGCTGAAATGTGGCATACATGCATATTCCTGATGACAATACACTAATATGTGTTTTTTGCTTTGACTTTTGTGGCCAAATTTGGCCAAATATGGTCGAAATTTTTGTTTATAAAGCTAGGGCCTTGAAATTTTTGACTTAAGCATTTCGCATAATACCATGCACAAAAATATGCAACCAATTGAGTTTCAAGATCAGGGGACTGCGTTGCGGCCAAATTTGGCCAAGTATGGTCGAAAGTTTTGTTTATAAAGCTAGGGCCTTGAAATTTAGGACTTAAGCATTTGGCATAATACCATGTACACAAACATGCGACAAGTTGAGTTTCAAGTTCAGGGTACTGCATTGCGGCCAAATTTGGCCAAATATGGTCGAAATTTTTGTTTATAAAGCTAGGGCCTTGAAATTCAGGACTTAAACTTTTAGCATAAGACCATGTACAAAAATATACGACAAGTTGCGTTCAAGATCAAGGGGCTGCGCCCGGGGGGAGGGCTCAAAGTATTGTATTCGGTCAAAAAAATCAACTGTTTTCCGATCTCCGGTTGAGCTGAATTTCGTCATATATGTTTATATTGGCAAAGTTCGAAATTTTTGTTTATAAAGCTAAGGTCTCGAAAAATTGAGTTTCTTTCTTTGTTGGAACTTACACCCAAGCGACTAAAAAGTAGAAAATGAAAATAAATAAAAAAAAACATTTTTAAAAAACGCTTTTATTTCCAAATGTGCTATTAAGAATAAAATAATTTTTTTATCTACCCCGCAACAACAAAAATTTTTGTGACTAAAAATAAAAGTGTGGGGTATACATGATATCTTATACTTATAACAAAGCCTACATTCAAACAATGAAGTGCAAGTCACTACAAGGGCGCCCCACACTTTTATTTTTAGTCACAACAAATTTTGATGATACTGGGTAGATTAAAAAATTATTTTATTCTTTTTAGTACATTTATTTGGAAATAAAAGCGTTTTTTAAAAATATTTTTTTTACTTATTTTTATTTTTAGACTTACCTTGCGTTACATTAAGAAAAGTTAAGTAAAATTAAATTTTCTTTAAGAAATATGTCTACACTTTTTCTTATAAAATTAATCGTTATTCAGATATGGAAAAACGTTGAACTAACACTTAAATTCTGCCGTAGAAGTTTTTTTACTGCTAAATTACACGTCGTATCAAAAAAGTGCATAGAGCATAATTAATCGTTATGTTTAAGGTATTTTTATATCTTTGAAATATGCTAATAAGCTCCAAGCGAAATGAAAACAAGCTTAAATACAAAATTTTAAGTACGTAGGTGTTTTCGTTCTGAAGTTATGGTGGATACTAACATACATCCACACAGACACACATCCAGACATCAAGGCCGATCTTGACGAAACTTGGCTAAAAGTTGTAAAATGAGTTAATAAGTCGATTAGCGATAGTCAAACAAAAGTCGATTGCATAACCTTCTATACCTACATATGTATATGTAGGTTGGCAGGTAAAAACGGCTGAAATTTTGACAGGCATCCAATGGAGGGTGAAGCTTTTTGTGAATGGTTCGCATTAGTTCATACTAATACCATCTCTTAGGATTATTACAAATTATTTGATCCACCTAGTAGGTAGACAAGGTTATGCAATCGACTTTTTTTCACTATATTAGCTCATTTTACAACGTTTGTCAGGATCGGCCATGATATCTGTGGTTGTGTGTGTGGATGTATGTTAATATCCACGATAACTCCAGAACGAACCCACCTACGTGCTTAAAATTTTGTATTTAAGCTTGTTTTCATTTCTCCTTGAGCTGATTAGATTGTGGGAGAAGTTCAGCTGCGGACAGGGGGGGGGTGATTAGGAGCTGTTTTTGATTTTTATCAAATATTTCTGAAACAGCTGTATGTTTCAAAAATATAAAAATACCAATATTTAGACGTTAATCATATAGATTAATTAGTGTTAGTTCAATTTTTTTCAATATGTTTTTCTAAATTTGTCAAATTGACACAACGTTGATTTTTTAAATGAAACGCCCTGTATATTATTATCTAAATGAAAAGACTTTATTCTCCTGATTACAAAAATATATAGTTTGTCTATATTATCTTTAGTAGTTATTCATCAATTTACGTCCAAAGTTTGAAATTTTAAACAATTTAATTAAAAATTTTGAAAATCATCACAGCCTTGAAATTTACAACGTTGTTCATTGATCAACAGTTGGAGTAACAATAAGAATCTAGGTTGCCATTAACTGCCTGGAATGTTTCTTTTGTTGGCTTCTGTCAAGTGTCAATATTAATTACATCTTGAGCAACAAATGTAAAAAAATATCTTATTTAAATATTTTATTTATTTTTAATTATTTAATTAAGGACGTATCAATAATAACATTTTTAACAATAACAATAATTTTTAAATAATTAGATAACGAAGTATCAAATAATTAAAAATGCAAATTTAAAAAAAAAAAATATTCGTAGTTTAAATTTTCAATATATCCTCCATTATTATTAAAACAATTTTGAACGTTTCTTATAAATTTTCTGCCTATTGTTTACCTAAGAGAGTTCCTATAGTTGTTATTTAAATCATTTATTTGGGTTTCAATTTTTTGACGTAATTCCACTAAACTTACGGTCCTCTCACAATAAACCTTATTTTTTAAATATCCCCATAAAAAGATATCTAATGGGTTCAAGTCAGGGCTGTTAGGTGGTCATCGTATAACCCCATTTCTACCAATCCAAATTGGATATCTTTGGTTAAAAAAGTCTGTTACCTCATTTACGTTATGTGGAGGAGCGCCATCTAGATGCTATATTATTTCATTATAAATCAGCAAAGGAAGCTCTTCTAATAAGTTTTCGATTTCATTTTGAAGGAAATTTAAATATCGTTTCCGTTGAGGTTTCCGTCAAAGAAAATGGGTCCAACAATCATGCCCCTTAGCATTCCACATCAAACATGCAGGGATCTTCCACCCTGGATTTTTACCGCCTGGTATTTTCTCGGATTTTCAGTCGCATAGTAATGTTTATTTTTTCTATTAAACATACCGGCTGTTGTAAAACTTGCCTCATCGGTAAATAAAATTTTTGACACAAACTTCGGATCTTGTTGAATGCTATTTGAGATTTCGCGACAAAATTCGGTTCTTAATATCTTGTGTTCCTCAGTTAAATTTTGTACTGGCAAAAATTTATATGGGAGATATTTATGTCTTTTTAGTGCTTTTTGAATCGTATCTTTCGATAAATTAAAATATCTTGATGTATCGCGAATAGAGCGTTGTGGATTTTTAAAAAAAAATTAAAGAATAAGTATCTATAATATAAAATTAACTATATTTTATAATTTTACAAAATATATTAAATATTAGGATAAGAATCAAAACTTTTACCTTGAAAATAAAATAAAATTTTTAGTTCTTGTTGTTGATTTCTTACAAAATGTCTCTTTTTCCTTTTTGAATTTTGGGTACCCTCAAATTTTCTAACAATGTATCTTATAGTATTCGGCGATGGTATTCTTCTCCCTGGATATAATGCATGGAATTGTTGTTGAACTAACCGAATTCTATTTAAATTGGTATAATAAAGTCTAATTATGTTGGCCTTTTCTTCATCTAAATATCCCATTTTTATTTTGACAGCAGTCCTTAAGTAAGAAAAGAAGCATTCCAGGCAGTTCATGGCAACCTTGATTCTCATTGTTACCCCAACTGATGATCACTGAACACCGATGTGTATTTCAAGGATGTGACAATCTTCAAAATTTTTAATTAAGTGGTTTAAAATTTCAAACTTTGGACGTGAATTGAAGAAAAACTACTAAAGATAATATAGACAAACCATACATTTTTGTAATCAGAAGAAAAGGGTCTTTCCATCTAGATAATAATATACAGTGTGTTGTATTAATAAAAATTAAGTCATGTCATTTTGGCAGGTATAGAAAGATTGTTTTGCATTTCTATAAACAGCAAAACAAAATAGAGGGCAAACCCTACAATTTTTGTATTTAAAGTTTTTTTCTATCTCTTACGGTTTAGGCTGTAGATAGGGTGCAAAATATAATCGGACAACCCGTACATTTTGTTTAGAGCAGCGTGGACAAAAAATGACAATCACAACATTTAGAGAAGAACATATTTTAGGAGATGTCGGCACATCTAATAGGCGAAGATGCTGCTTTTGCTATTCTAAAATATCTAAAGAAAAGGGAAGATCCGCGACAGCCAAAATTTCTATACGAATTCAATGGAAGTGCATTCAGTGCGATAAATTCTACTGAGTGACTTGTTTCACAAAATCTCATGTTTGTTCAATAGAATAATTTGTTTTTCTTAATTTGTATTTCTTCTGTATTCGTGTTTCCTATGTTCGTATGTTTGGATTTTTGAATTTTTTATGTACTTATTCCATAGAAAATAACACTCCTACTTAATATTTATTTTTTTATTCTCAATAAAAAGCGTCTAGCCCAAAATTTGTGTTGAATTAATAAAAATTAAACAACTTTCCATTTAACACCTGATAAAAAAAAACTAACACACTTTTGCGTAGGCTAACTACCTCACTTTATTCACCAGGCCCCGCTTTTTAAACTACCATGTATATATATATGGCCTCTGTTGATCGCCGGCGAGCTATAGGTCAAAATTCAATAGTTTTCATTTGAATAACGGATGATTCACGTGGCTTGAATGAACATGTCACATGTGAGACACACGCGATTCACGTAGCAGTTAATGTATTAATTAATGATATCGATTATGCCCTGTACAATTTGAGCGTAACCAATTTCAATAAAATTTCGTTCTGATTATATATAACATGTTTTTTTAATGCAATATAGAATTGTAATACCAAAATGTACCATGCCGGAATATCCACATAAAACTGAACCCATAAGAAAAAAGGCTGACAGGATGCAATTACCTGGTTGGTCTTGTACAGAATGTCAGAAAGTAATATTTTTAAATCCATATGACAGAAACGCTTTAATGTGACTGTTTTAGTATTATGAAGGTTTAAACCTGCCATTGGATAAATTAAAAGAAAAAATGAATCAATGCTCAAAGCACCGAAATAGGTATGAACCATTGAATGATACTCCCAAAGGTAAACTTTTTGTTATTTTATTCATATAATGATTATCAATTTATGTTGCAGGATTTTGGGATGTAACTATATTTAGTTCTCAAGATAATTAATTTATTTTATGTTTAATAAGAACAGGAAGGATTACAATGGATTATACACTTATTTTATTTATGAACCACACATTTTAAGAAGTGTGTAAAAGTTTAAATGAACATGGTTATCCTTTCCTTTTTTAAATAATTTGTTTAGATTTGTTATAATGAATTTACCATAATTTCAGACATCATTACATTTTTATAAATATTTAAGTATCAAATTTATATGCAAGAAGCTATGAGTGAGTTGTTAGTATGTTTTGTAAATCAGAAGTAAACCTGTGTTATATAATTTTATCTGTATTATTCCAAAATGTAAATTTTACAAAAAACTATTCTGAGTTGTACTAATAAAAAATTTAAATATAATGCAACCTCTTTAATCTGGACACTTCGGTGTAAGTAGTATGTCTGTCATGTCCAGACTATTGAATATTAGTAAAAGAATTGCAGTAGGAATGAAACAGATCATTTAAAAATGTCAGTTTAATTCATGTCATAAAATAAACAAAATCCTTAATCAAATATAATTAATTCCATTTGATTAAAAAATGAGTATTAGTTGTTTATTTTCTAATTTATACATTTTCATAATAGTCTAGTTATTTTAGGTTTTCAGTGCAAAAAAAATGATGGCAGAATTTTTTTTGTAATCGTTTCATTTTGCTGTTTTAAACAACATATTAAAAATAGCGACCAGGCTAAAAAAATTGTTTAAGCTCAGTCACAAAAATCAGTTTTTTGCAAAAATCACGTTTTCTATGGCTCGGAGGTCAATTGAGGTGGTTATAAGAAAGAAAGTTAATGAAATTATTTACAAAGATGGTCTTATCCATTTTTCACGTACGACGAACCGATGTAACGTAAACAAACGATGAAATGTCATTTTGACGTGTGAAAAGACTCCTTAAGAGTCCCCATATTGCCAATGAGAAGCAACCTTGAATAGCAGCTGTCGCGCATCCTATTATAGTCTGTGGACCGTTATTTTATACTTGTGAGCGTCAGTATATAGCTGTACTGTGCGTTGGTTTTCAGTAAGTTTAAATATTCGTGGACCAAGTGTGTCAATATTTTGTAAAACGTACAGAAAATGGTCGTTATATTGTTAAATCCTATGGTGGAAAATTGTTTTATATGTAATGAAGCGCTCTCCAACGCTGTGACTGTAGAGCGCGGTTCGAAAACTTTTAAGATAGACAAGTGTTAAGAGAGATGATCAACATATTGAACATTTAACAAATGTCATATCTGTAAGTGTGCATTTGAGGTGTTGAATAAAATGAAATGAACAAAATGTTAATAAAAATAGTATTGAAGGATATAAAAAGCGACGCATCGACGAGAGCCCGAACCGAGCTAGTAAGAGTAGTGGTGATACAACCTGCTTAGCATTCGGGAGGTAATGGGTTCTATTCCCGTTACCGTCTACTTTGTATGAGGCTTTTTAAGGGGGTTTTCTTCATACACATGTAGCGACATGGTCAATACGTATATGCACACCATGTGCGGCTACTTAGGCTAATGCTGGAGTAGTATTTTCCCCCTCAGAACCCTAACACCGTTCCTTCCGATCCTATCCTGACCATAATCCCATATTACATACGTAATGTATGTATGAATGCTGGGAATCCATGATTGTGGCTGAAGGAGCTTGGAAAGCTTAAACAGCCCACCCTCCCCCTTGTGAAGGGAACGAAATACGTGACCTTTCCTTTCCAAGAGCCCGAGTACATCTCAATGCTCTCCGCGAAAAAACCGTTCAACGATCAATTCGGCAAATTGGTTTAAAACAGTCTCTATGATATTTAGCATTTGCAGCTAATAATCGAATTCAAAGTTTACGCGATTTTGAACTATTTTGCAGAATTTATCACCACGCTGATTTAATAACTGTGTGTTTAAATTGAACCGTACTTACATTACTTATAATTGATCTGTTTTTCCTTCTTTATTTATATTGAGTTCTGGGTCAGCTGGTTCGGCACAATACAAACACAAATTTTTAAAATCGAAGGCGCTCATTGACGGTTTTTTTCGCGGGGAGCATTGAGATGTACTCGGGCTCTCGCCGATACGTCGCTTTTTATATGCTTCAATACTGTTTTTATTAACATAGTCTACTCGACAACTCACATACAAATTTACAAATGTGACATTTGTACAGTCACAGTTGGAGCGTTGCAGAGCGGTTCATTATATATAAAACAATTTTCCACCATTGGATTTATCAATATAATTATTTTCTGTACGTTTTACAAAATATCGACACACTTGGTCCACGAATATTTTAACTCACTGAAAACCAACGCACAGTACAGCTGTATACTAACGCTCGCAGATATAAAATAAGGGTCCAAGGCTACAATAGAATGCGAGACAGCTGGTATTCAAGGTTGCTTCTCATTGGGGACTCTTAAGGTCTACATGAAATTTCATCCCTTGTTTATGTTAAAACGGTTCGTCGTACGTGAAAAATGAATAAAACCATTTTTGTAGATAATTTCATGAACTTTCTTTCTTGCAACCACCTTAATTGACCTCCAAGCCATAGAAAACGAGATTTTTGCAAGAAACCGATTTTTGTGACCTTTGACGTTGAATAATTTTTTAATCCTGGCCGCTATCGTTCTGTATTTTTAATATGTTGTTTAAAATAACAAAATGAAACGATTATAAAAATTTCTGTCACCATTTTTTTTGCACTAACTGCCTTTTTTTCTAAACTGACTGGACTATGACATAAATTAAAACTCAAGCATGACAAACGATTCCTACACAAAACATAATAAATATATGCCTAGCTCTTTTGTTAAATTATATTATTAAAGGAGCGTAACATTTTAACAGTTTACAAGATTTGGGTCGATAGAATTGTAAATCCTGAATTACAAACTTTCACCAGTTTAATAGATGCTTATAAAATTCCAAATCTGTGACAAGCATTTCTCTGAACATTTTGTTCTACTGAGCGAAAAACAATTAAAATGTGCGATGAAAATATGAATAATTCTGACAAAATGTTAGAAAAAAGCAAAGCATCTACAGGAAAACTTATTCCCCTCAAGTCTGAGGAGCGTTACAATAAAGAATACAATGTGTTTAATGTTTTATAAAGCCAGCTACGAATTGAGTTGCGTAAAAATCCTACCTACCGTAAAAATGTGTTTTACTATCGACTACACTCTACCGTAAAACCCAATATTACAGTACAGTATGAAATAAAATATCTTTGACTATTCAACTCACACTCACCATGTCAACTATGAACCAATTATAATTTAGTATTTTTTATATTTGGATCAATCAGAGCACAATTGTGCGACAATTCCGCTAGCGAAATGTTCCCAACAATTTTTTTCTCTTCCTGTGAAATTTAATTGCCTTCCGGTAAAATGTCAAATTGACGTAAACTTTGACGTTTATTTTGTTCGTCAAAGTACTGCAGACTCCGACTAACATTGAAACCACTATATAACATACAACTTGTACTAAATTAAAAGTAATTAATTAATTCCTGACTTGTCAATTGACCGTCAATTTGGTTCGTTGAATAGTCTTTTAAATACCACTCGTGGCCGATGAATTGCATACATTTTTGTCAAGGTGATTAATCGTGTTTATTGTTTCAAACTTCATTTTGTGTCGAAGCAATAAACACTCATTTACTTTGGCAAAAATTTTCGGCAATTCCTCGGCCACTTGAGGGATTGTATATGACAATTCTACGCCAAAGCAACAAGGGTTATCGGCTATTGCAGCGCTTAGGTTTTGCACTACCTTCGCGCTAAACTTTAAGTAATCTCCTGAATGAAATAGATTTTTTTGCTGGTATGAATGACGACGTATTTAAGAGTCTTCAGCGTAATACTAGCAAATTGACTGTAGCTGATAGGACGTGTTCACTGATTTTCGACGAAATGTCTCTATCTATAGGTTTGAACTGTATAATGTTATTCATACATTATTCTTCTTCGCAGGTCTCAGTTTCTAACGGGTAAATTGAGCAATTAAAGTAATAATTGACTATTATAAACATATCAAGCAATTATTTACAAAAATCATTCAAGGGTTGGAAAGAAAATTTCAATAGACAATCCACAAAAGAGGTGTAAACAAGACATCGTGGGAACAAAAGAAGCAAGGCGCAAGTCCACATCATCGGCCCAATTGCGTCATCGGCTTGGCCACATTGCAGTTACGTCATCGGCTTTCAACGAAGCAACAGATAAGTACGATTTCTAATTGTGTAAATAAAGAAACGTTTATGAGTTTTATTTTCTCTGAATTTGAATTTGAATATCAAAATTGAAGGGAAAACATTCCATTCAATTTTGATAAAGGGTTTTTGTTGCGTGATAGTATTAAGAATATTACTTATAATTAAAGGTTTGATTGTTATATGTTGTTGTAAACAAAACATTTCTGCACTGCGAATTTCAGTAATTAAATAAGTATAACGTTTGATTTATTTTTATTATTAAAGGCTATTAATATTAAAAGTTTATATAAATATTGAATATATAACCGCGGAAGGAAGTAAACTCAATAGATATCGAAATAAATAAGAAAATTAAATTGAGTTTAAATTTTGGTTGAGACAAGAATTCGCAAACGTAAATATTAAAGTTCAATCAAACTGAAATTAAATAGCAAGCGAATTAAAATTAAACTAGTAGATGATGTCTTTATAAATCAAACCCATTCAGCTTAAATTAAATGGTAACCAATTCACATTTTCCCAAGAACAATATAAATTTTGTATTAAAGAATTTCGGAAATCATATTGAATTATAAAAGAACCCAAGTCTTATTTCTTGTAAGGGGGTGGAAACAAACTGAAGTAATAACCACAGGTATTACGCTCGTCCGATAAAATTATGCTAAGAGGCATCAAATTAAAACGGAAGCAACCGATTGCTTATGTGTTTATACATTCATCGTGCAATCATCTGCATTGGCTAACCTTATAACTGATATAAATAAAAAATCACAACAAATTGGGTTAAATGTAATTGCAACCATATGCCATCAAAGCTCTACCAACATTGCTGTGATCAACAAACTTCGGCAAGGCTTGAAATTATTGATCACAATGTTGGTGATAAAGTAGTCACACCTTTATTTGATTCTCCATACCAACTCAAAAACATGAGAAATAATCTTCTGTTAAATATATAGCCAGATGGAGCGATATCCAACAACTATATGATCTGGATATGCAGCATGAAGATAAAAAAATGATGCTCTAAATTGACAGAGCAACATATAAATCCATTAAAAATTCCTAAAATGAAAGTTTCGATTGCAGCACAAGTATTAAGCCAGCGAGTAGGTTCTATACTTAATTTTTCTGCTGAATGTGGTAGACTTCTAGAGACTTCGTATGGAACTTCGGAATTCCTGCTATTTTTTTATAAGCTCTAATAGCTGTAATGGCTATAATTTTTTTTATAGTTTAGGGAAAACCACTAAGGACTTCGTCTCATCTGGAATTTTGGAAGGATTCTTTGAAAATCCTAGAATCCCTCAAATTTATGCATTATGACAAAGAGATTGCTATGCCATCCATTAAGGGATGGATTCAAACAATTTATGGACTAAGAAGAATTTGGCTGGATTTGGATAGACTTTTTTAAATTCTTATGCCCCAAAAACTTCAATCAAGATCCAGTAGAGAACTTCTTTGGGTGTATTAGAAACAATCTTGGTCGCAACATAAATCCTAGTTAAGATCATTTTCTTCAAACCCTTATAATAAATAACTTTACTGGTATACGTTCAAACGGATTTAATTGCGAACAAGTGACTTTGAGGGGCTCCTAGACAATTTAAAAAAACTTTTTTAAAAATTGTCGCGATAATACAGAAACAACTCATCAAAATATCATAAACACAGAACAAATAATGCACTCCTTCGTAAAGTACAAGGAACGTAATGATTATATAGAAATTACTGTTAATAATTGTATAGCGGGATACGTCTGCCACAAAATCTTTAATTCAACCAAAACGTGTGAAAAGTGTTTCAATGGTTTAATCCAAGAAGGTAACCACGGTATCAGAAACACACTCATCAGGTTTCGAACATACACAGAGATCATTACGGTTCCCAAAAAGCAATTTTGCTAAATTTTTTAACGAGGTGTATTATTATTGTGATGCCGCGCTTTTGCGCCTGGCCTGAAAAGAATTGTGATTCATATAATATCGTCAACAGAAACGAATTTTCAGATGCATTGTGAAAAGCATCATTTAAAATCCATGATTATACAATATGTTGTTCATTTTTATATAATATTTTTTACAAGACCATGCAGTAGAATTTTAAAAGGACAAAGAGCTGCACTTCCAGAAGGATTTAAAAACCCTTTATTTAAAGAAGCAAGTATGAATTGTAAGAGATTTAGTAACCCTTTATCTACTTATTTAATTGAATTTATAAAATTTTACTAAAACTGTTCTGCTTTATATTTTTATTCTCTCAAGAGTTATTCGCCATAATAAAAACAAAAAATAGAATAAGACCGAAAGTGGCGCTCATTCAAATTTCCGCCCGTTGTCCGCTAGTTTAGGAGCGTACCACAAATGGCGCTGTCAACAATGACTCGTTTCTGTATCTAAGCTACGCATAGCTTTATCATATTTTATATAGGAAACGATTGAAACATATTGTTTTTTTTATTTTTATCTGCCTACTTTTTAATTAATTGTATACAAAAGCTAAATATGTTAGGCTGTTTTTAGCCAACAGTCGGTTTTACTGGTTAAATTACTCATTTGTAACACACCCCCAATGCTATTTTGATATAAGGTTCAACTAAAACAGCGTTACCTTGAATGTAATGCTTTAATTTGACGAGTTTGATGATAACTAACCTAAAAATTGCACGAACTATTCAATATTATGTAGGATAATTGTTCACGTATTTCTGGTGAATTGTATCAATGCAATTCTCATCTACAAGTATTAGCACAGAAAAATTTTCACCGCCTATGATTTTCGATAAAATTGTAAGAAAACAATCACATCCCATAAGAACGTATGTTAAAGTGGTCCAACATCAGGCAAGGTCACACGTTGTGACGTCACTTGAAAATGCGCAATTAACGTAACTTCTGGAGTATCCCGAGGACCAAATTTAGGACCACTGTTATTTTTACTTTTCATTAACGACTTACAATCTCAAATTGGGTGCAATAAACTGCTTTTTGCGGATAATCTTAAAGTTTATTAATTCCATTTCATCCATTGATAACTGCAATCTCATTCAACACAAGCTTCATGTTCTGTAAGACTGGTGCAATATTAACTGTTTGTTTTTAAATATATCTAAATATAAAGTAGTAACTTATACACGCACAACTAAATCAATAGAACTTTATTATAACATTGACTCAGTTGTGCTTACCAGAACTAATATTGTTAAAGATTTAGGCATATGCTTCGATAGTGAGTTAAATTTGAATCATCACCCCACCACAATGGTAAGATCCTCACTTTGAACTCTTGGCTTCATTGTGCGAAATAGTAATCGCTTTTCTAATGCCTTACGGTGCTTATTTTACTCACTAGCACGCACTAAACTGGAGTACTGTGCAGTTATCTGGAATCCTATTTATCAAAACCAAAAGGAACTCCATGAAAGTGTCCAAACAAAATTTGTAAAGTTTTTAGTATTTAAAGAGGATAACGTATATTCTCCCAGGGGCTATCAACACGACCTACTCCTTCAACAATTTGGCTTTTATTCCTTAGCACATACAAAATGTGAAATTAGTATCACTTTTCTTTATAAAATATTCACTAATATGATAGATTGTTCTGATTTGTTATCGTTGATTGATTTTCATGTTCCTTCTTACTTTTCACGTCACTGCAAAACGTTTCATTGTTTAACACCTAAAATAAATATGCTTTACAGGTCTCCAATTTTTAGCTGTATCTTCAATAAAGCATTGACTTTTTTTGTTACTGTTATGGATAAACAAATTTGTTGACTTGTATTTATATTATTAGTAATACATTAATGTGTTTTCTTTTTTATACTTTTTTTTTTACTTTTATCAATGTATAAAGATAAATAGAACGGTCCATGTAATGCACTACGGAATATGTATTAATTTTAGTTCAAGTAATTGTTCTGTAATCGGAATTTTCTTTATTCTGCTGGAAAATAATTTTATTATTATTATTAAATATCTTCGCCATTGAATTCGTGTTAGGACTCAGTTAGTAGAAATTGACGACAGAAACGTTGTCGTCCTGCACAGCCGTGCCAGCTGTTCAATTAACGAAGCGTCAATTGTACGAGAAGTTCCTTTACCGCTGTGAGATTGAAAGAAACAAATTAAACTAAGAAAATTTTGTGCGAATCAAGGTAATTACTGTTCTGTGTTTATTTTTGGTGATTTTAGTGAAGTTGTCTTTCTGTATTTATTTAGGTGGATGAATACGCTTTCTTCTGTGCATAGTACTGCATAGACGCCCTTCAGGCGGTTAAGATAATTTTACTGAAGTGTATTCAACCGTTTATCGTAATATTACATATTGTTTTATTTTTTTTATTGTTCACTCTTTCATAACATGAAAATTTGTCAAGTTTATGTTTTCTACGTCATCATTACACCGATAAGGTGGTAACCAATTAAGATAATTAAGTTAGAGTTAGACAATCTTAGAAATTCTGAACCTTGTAAGATTCACCCCGATTGAATATTTAAAATTTTACGTATGAAAGGTCGCGCTTTCCTTCCTTCCGGTAGTAAATTTATTTGTTTATGTTTTGATAATAACCGTACCGATACTCTGTTTATTTCTTTGTTATCATAATATATAGATACTGTTAATGAACTTGAGCATATTATTTCGTTATTATATGTGATTTCTGTCCTTCCTCACAGCATTAGTATTATCTACGAATCGCATAAATTTAGAAGTGGCAATATTTTGAGTTGTTTATTTGTATTTATCTGTTAAATTGTTTGCTATACCAATTTTCACGAGTCAGCAGTTGCGTAATAACTAACTTTTGTTTCATGATGAAAATAGAACTGATTTAGGTTGGCAATTCTGTCCAGTCTTATCAATTAAATATCTGACCTAACACGTATTTTCTGATATTTTGTTGGTGTGTCATAAAACTTAAATTTTATTATTGTGATGAAATAAACATAACCCCAGAAGTTAAGATTTGAGAGTTGTCAAACTGTTACTTTTCACAATCTGACAACATCGGCGTCCTCTGACAGTATTAATATTAGTGACCCAATTGCACTGACTCGTGAAAATTACTGCATTTACTTTATTTTATTTAATAGGTTAAAAAGGTATAGATTAAACGTAAAGTAAAATGAGAGTAAATAAGGTTGATGACCGATCAGCTAGTCTGTTATCACGTCAGTTTATTTTGATTACATCCAAATATTTTGGAACTTTTTAGGAAACGCCGGATCAAGGCTTTTAATTTACGGATTCACCTGGTTTATGCGACGTAAGGTAAGCAAGTTTTTTGTTTGTTTTGAACTTTGCTCTGAAATACTCGCATATAGGTATCTAGATCCGATATATTTTCGATTATAAACAAACTGGCGGCTTTAGTTTATGACTTTCTGCCCTATTGTGCTATCCTAATTACAAAATTAATAACACGCCCACTCCCTTTATTTCACTGAGCTTTCGGCACCTTTTCTCTTATCTGTCACTTCCGATTCTACTGCCGTTTTCACCCGTCTTTATCTAATCTGAAATAATCGCGACTGTGTAAAATAAATCCAAAGAGGAGTTTCGAAAGAAGTGTATTGTTGCCTAATAAACTAACATAGATATTGCATGATACGTATGCGAAAGTGCTGTGGACTACACAATGTGGTATCATTATAGAAAAACTAATGTACCATTTCAATAGTCTAATGATAGAAGAGAATTCTTCAAAACTGGCCCTCTCTAGCTGTTAACGTGTTGGCAGATAACACCTGTGCTATAAATGAATTTTAACTATACAGCTATAGCAGGAAAAAGCACGTTGCCTAAACAGTGGTATATCCAGAATACTGGTATACATCATGTTGAGAACCTCTCACTACTTTACATAAAATGTACAATTCATCTGCGATGAATATGTGCTTTACGAGGATTAAACACAAAATTTGTATACAGCCTTTTTGTGTAACACGATATTTATATCGATATATCAGAATATGAGATTAAGGTCTCTCTCCCTGTCGCCCTCTCCAATCTATCGACGAATTTGCACACATTTACATATTCTTAGACATTAAACAGGTAACTAAAGCACCGATCACAGATTATATTAAAGTATCTAAAGAGTGCAGTTCACATCCCGTCTACCAAGGTCTCTAAAGAACAGCGGCATAGATTAGTTGAATATGAATCTGTTAAATGGATTCTTGCAGACCATATACGAAAACGACTGTCTGTTCTTAGGAAAGAGCTATCCGTTCTTAAGAAACAGTTATTAGAAAACAACCTCCTGTTTCTGAGAAACCGATTTTTGTTTTTGACATATTTTGAGCTGCGTTGACATGTTTTAAGCAGTTTTTGAGAAGCAGGTACCAGTCTTTAGGAGACCGGTACCTCAGCTACCTCATCCTAGGAGGATTCTGTGGACAAGAACTAGAAAAGCAATATTCAGATCCTGGTTTAGAAGGCGCTTCGTCAAAAAGACAACGATAGTAGTAGTGTTATGTAACAGGTATAATATTTATTCGAAATAAAACACACACACACACACACACACACACATATATTGTAAACATAATCTTTTTATTATAATTTATGCTACATATTTTTAAAAATTCATAATTGTATACAATAAATCTAATGTTCTTTCAACATCGATTGGCGTTTGTGCAATTCCATATCGATGAATATTTTTACAGGGTTTAGCTTTGCATAATATGCAGCACTTACAATACAGTTATTCAAAATTAATGAGCTCTCTTTATAATTATCACGAATTGTGTTTAAATGAAAGCTCCGGTCATACTATTTCTATTAGACACTGGTGAGAAGTACTTAGCGGAGAAAGAACTGATGTTTCATAATCAACGGGTTTGATGTAAAAATGATGTCTAGAAGAAGTGGAGTATGGTTATGGTTATATGGGGTTCTAGTGGGTTAGGAAATAATTTAAAGTTTTGAAAAGTACTGACATTATGAGACCTATAGTTGCAATCGTGGAATGCCCCAGATTAAGGACCAAAACGTTTGAACCAAATCATGGCGAATTTTTTATTCTCCAAAGAAGAGATGGTGGCCTTGAGGCAAAACGTGCACTACAGGTGGTCGGAGACAAAGTGTCTAAAAAATTATAGTGTAGCTTTCTTTTTTTGTTAAATATTGTAATCCTGTAACATTGAACATTTTTTAAACGGTTAAAAAACGTATAGATGCAAATTTGTAACTACATAGTTTAATGCGCCTTAATTATGTATGTAACAATAGTTTTATTTTGAGAAGTCGTTTTTGAAAAATAAATGAAAAAGGTTTTAGTACAATTACCACTAACCAGTACCTGCAAACATATCCCGAAAGTGAAACCTTAGGAAACAATACGTATGTATACAGCCTTCTCGTAGACTAGACTATCAATCTAGACATAAACATAACAGAGTAAAGCAAGATAACGGATCAAGAAAAGCATTCCTCGCCAAATGTAGATAAGGAATTCGGACACAGTAAGTTAACGGCATGTCAACTTGTACCAGAAACAGGTTTTGCGATTGCAATACAGGACAAATAGCCATCAAGAACTATATCTCAAACTCCACCTCATATATGTACCGGGTGAGTCAACGAGTAAAGTAAACTGGTGCTTCATGAGTAAACGTTGCCAATAAAATGTATTTATCATATTACATGGCTCGTAAGTTTGTGCATTTTAAAATTATTCTTGGCTATACAGGGTGTTTCAAAAAATAAAGTTAAGACAAAGTTAGTATTTTTCTAATGGAACACCCTGCATATCATTTGATTTTTGGATTCTAAGTGCATTTATAAAACTTGATTTATATAGGTTTCGTGCAGGTAAAATTTGCGGTTTTTGCAATAATTCGAATTTCATCCAAAAAATCGCATTTATTATTTATTTATTATTACGCACCATCTTATGTTTTGTTAGGAAATTTTTTATATTTGGACCAAGGAAAGACCAAGCTTAAGCCTATGTTCTGAAGAAGATAGGTATTAGAGATAAGCGCTACAGGGTGTTCAAAATATATGTTAAAACTTGTGAAACTTGAAATTAAAAAATATCACTTTTCTCAAATAGAACACTCTGTATATTATTGGGTTGTCTTAAAGAGAATAAAAAACCATACAATTCTTTATAAGTATGTCCTCTCACTGTTTTTGAGTTATTTTGATTTTTCAATATTTCAAAGGCTTTTTTGTAATTATTATCAGTAGCCATGAAAACAATTTCCCACATGACAAATATTTGACATGTCAAATTGTTGTTGCATTTTGGTAGCCATTTAAGATTGTGAAAGTTTTCTCTGTTTAATAGTAAAATAATGGATTACTCTCAAGTGATTTAATTAATGTGGTTTATGTGTTAGGAGAGGTTCAAAAAAATCGTTTTTTTGATCAACGGTTATACAGAATGAAGTATCCTGCTCGACGCCAACCCACTCGGAGTACTTTTGAATATTTGATGGAGTGATTCGATTCTACTGACAGTGTGGATTATGTAAAACACAAAAGTGGTGAATAGATATCAGTAAACAAGAAAAGGAATTTGAGATTCTGCTTCCTATTGAAGAAAACCCGCATGTTGGTACTCGTCAAATAGCAATATCATGTGAAACGTCACAATCAATTGTGAATCGAAAAACTAACAAATATAAGTATCATCCTTACCATATTGAACTTTGCAATGCTGACTTCGAAAGACGAATAAATCATTGCCAGTGGATTATTGCTCAACTTGAGATTAATCGATACTTTTTATCTTATAATCTGTGTTGGATTCGACAAATGCAAATCCCAAAACCACAGGTCCATAAATGCTTCGTTTGGCATTCTCCGCAGTAGAATTATTGGACCAGTCTCCTGACTAGTCGTATCTACCTTCAATTCCTTCAAGAAGTTCAACTAACCTCCTTCATCTGCTTAGTAATGAACGACAGAATATGTGGCTGCAAATGTCCCTCCACACTGCCACCGCAGGGAAAGTGAATTTTTAGATGATAATTATCCTCGAAAATGGATTGGGAGTGGAGGTTTTGTCCAGTGGCCCGCAAGCTTGTGCGATCTTACTCTAATAGATTTCTTCTTATGGGGATATATTAAAGAACGTGTATATGCCATATCTCCCATTACAAAAGAAGATATGGATGATAGGATACGAGACACTTCTGGAACGATAACACTCGAGATGCTGGGAAACGTGACTATATGTATGCATTTAGCAAGAGGGACACCTGTTCGAACATATTTTAACAAGAACTCGTTAGTAATGATTTGAGAATGTTCGTTTATTTTGTATCAAGTTATTATGATAACGTTATATATTTTCTGTTGGAGTTAATTTATATATATATATATATATATATATATATATATATATATATATATATATATATATATATATATATATATATATATAGTTAGTGTTTCGTATTTAATACAACGTTTTGTCTCTCTCGTTTTTAAATTTCATGGCTACTGCGAATAATTACAGGAAAAACTATTGAAATGTTGAATAATATAGAAACATCACAATAATTCATAAACAGTGAAAGATAAGCATAGGACAGGTATGTTGAATTGTGTGGCTCTTGATTCTGTTTAACACAGCGTAAAATAGACAGGGTGTTCTATTTGCGAAAAGTGATATTTTTGAATTCCAAGTTTCGCACGTTTTAACATACATTTTGAACACCCTGTAGCATTTATCACTAATATTTCTCCTTCAGAACGTCGGATGAAGCTTGGTCTTTGCTTCGTCCAAATATAATTTTTTTTCTAACAAATCATGATGTGGTACATAATAACAACAAAGTTATACATGTTAATGCTATTTGACTTTCTCATATACGTACGTATAAACAGAACGCTATGTAATCGGTTTAAATTTTCAAACCCTTTTTTTACATTTCTCTACGTTTTGTGGCCTAAGCCTAAACAATTAAAAAACACATTTTTAGAAAAGAAAATCTCGTGTCTGATTGTGCGTCTGTGTGTGAGTGTGCGCGATATCTTTTGAAATATTAAAGCTATCGATAAAAAACAAGCTTTTAGAAAAAAAAATTTCGTGTCTGTGTCTGTTTGTGTGTGTGCGGAATATCTTTTGAACCATTAAAGCTATCGATAGGTACAAAAATTATTTGCCATAAAATGTAGATCAAGTTCGTTAATGAGTAAAATCCAACCAGTGGCGGGGCATTTTTAGGGGATCAGAAAACTTAAAAAATTAATTTCTTCAAATTTTAAAAAGTTACATAATTAAAATAACAAACTAATACTTTTTTTTATATAATTTCAAAATAAAAAAATATATTATAACCAGTCGCGCGCCGTTTTTAGGGTACAAAATTGTGCATTTTTTAATTTATCAACAGATTTCTTTGAAAGTCGGGTATTGGGGTTTTTAAGATCGCTAAGTATAAATCATTTGTCAAAATTAAAAAATTCAAAATGACGGATCAATAATGGGGGATTATCGTGTTTATTTAATTTATCAACCGATTTTTTTGAAGGTCGGGTACTGGGGGTTTTTAAGATCACTAGCACGTTTTCATAGAATAATGAAAATTTAAATATTCTATAAGTAAATTTAGTAAAATTTTTATAGCTACTGTTTTTATACTAACTAAAAAAATCAACGCCAGTTAAGTGCTATTCATTGTTACTAATTCTGTAGTAGAAGGTTGAATTGTTAAAGTCTAGATTACCCCATCTGTGGGGTAAATTCGTCATATTAATAAGAAAATAATAAGTATATATATATATATATATATATATATATATATATATATATATATATATATATATATATATATATATATATATATATATATATATATATACTGACTTCCATAAAATTGCAACACCTAGAATTTGTTGAACGATTTTATTGAAATTTTCGTCAACGATGTCTTTCATTAGAACAAACAAACGACTAAAATTTGAATAAAATCTAGCTAGTAGTTTTTTTCTTGTTTTTTGCTTTGCACTTAGTAACAATAAATTTGAAGAAATAAACCAATCAGTGTGTAATTGACTGTCAATTTTGCAAATTGTTTGTTCATAATTTAGTTCTGAACTTAGGGGACAATGCCAAGAGTACGTCAACATCCACATTTTTCCCAATTGACTGATTTTAATGTGGCCGTATTATTGGCATGAGAGAGGTCGGACTTTCGCTAAGAGAAATTGCTCGTCGTGTAAATCGAAATGTTACAACGGTATTGAGATGTTGGTCCAAATGGTCCGAGGAAGGGATGCAACAACGTCGCCCTGAATCCGGACGTCCTTGCAGAACTGCATATCGCTAAGAACGTCCCATAAGACTTTTGGCCACAAGAGACAGATTTTCAACAACTCGATCGATTGCAAATGATTGGATGAGAGGTGTAGGGCCCAGAATGTCAATGTCATCTGTTTATCGCCGGATAAGGTCTTATGGGCTGCGTTCATATCGTCCATTTTTATGTCTTCCTCTTACACCACTTCACCGTCTACGCAGGTTAGAATGAAGCAACGAAAGAGCGAATTGGGCGCAAGAATGGTATCGAATTGTGTTTAGTAACGAGTCCCGATTTTGCTTGTGGGCCCACAATGGTCGTAGGAGGGTCAGACGGATGCGTGGAGAACGTAAAAATCCAACACTTTTTGTGGAACGCAACATTGCCCTCAAACAAGGAGTGATGATATGGGGTGCAATATGTTACGGTAGCAGATCACCCTTGGTTTTCATTGATGGCAAGTTAAACGCCGCTGGTTATATAGCCAATGTGCCAGAACCCGTTGCGCTTCCATATCTTCAGGGGCTGGAAATCCCATTTTCCGACAGGATAATGCGCGCCCTCATATGGCAAGGACTATAACACGTTTTTTGGAAGAAGCTAACACTGCCGTCCTCCCATGGCCTGATCGGTCGCCTGATTTGTCGCCCATTGAACATGTACAGGATGAAGTCGGTACGCGACTGGGTAATTTACCACACCCTTCAGATAACTTATACGATCTCCGGCTACGGATTCAAGAAGCTTGGGTTGATATACCACAGGCAGTTATAGATCACTTGATTAATAGCATGCCACGCCATCTAAATGAGTGCATTACAAATCATGGCGGAGCAACTCATTGTTGAAAAAAACACTTTTAGTTTTTGTTCTTTTGTTTTAAAATTTTAATCGTTTCTTTGTTCTAATGAAACACATCGTTGACGAAAATTTCAATCAAATCGTTCAATAAATTCTAGGTGTAGCAATTTTTATGGAAGTCAGTATATATATTCATTGGTAACATATTATATCGGTCTTATTGAACATATGTATCCAGTATTGATTCCTTTTGCCTCCTTTTGAAGGCTCAATCCGCCCATAATATCGTTCCATTACACCAGAATCTTCCTTTTCAGGCCACCTCCAACATTTTACTCCCTTTTTCATGTACTTAAATTTTGCACCTTCAGCTAATATATCAATAATCTGGTCTGGATATTCTTGTCCATTACATCTAACAACGACGAAATCACTAACATGATACTCTTCTTTTGTTTCTGGAACCATTGCGACGTTAGATGATTCCGCATGATCACCCTCACCAGAACGTTCGCCTTCAGAAGCTGATGAAATTTTATCATTCTTAGAAGAAGACCCTGAAGACGACTCCTCTTATACTTTTTTCGCTTATTTTTGACTAATTTTTTTATCCCTTTTGCTTCATCGCTTGTGAAAATCTTTCTCTTCGCTACTTTTTTCTGTTACATATCTTCAATTCTGCTTTTCTAATGGGTATCTGTATATACTTTTGATTTTCCAGCATTTTTCCGAGTTTTTGTTACCACTTGATTAGCAGATGGATATGGACGAACCATTTCAGGTGTAAGTTTATTGATAATAATAATAATAATAATAAAAGTGGAATAGAGTAAGTCAAAATATACGTACTATACATAAAATTAAATTTAAGTAAGGTCATTAGTTAACATCTAAGTATATACAGACAATGTACTACAATAATAGATAATATAGGAAAATAAATATTAATAAATAAATATAAACATAAATACAATGTGTATAAAACAAAATAATTCAAATAATGTGGCAACTAGGACTAGAGATTGTTTTTGTTTTTACAGCAGTAAAAAAAATCCTCCACACTATATATGCAATGTTGCATTAAAAGTGACTTTATATTACCCTTAAATTGCATGAGAGAGCCACATTGCTTGAAGGATTGAGGCAAATAATTGTAAAGCTTTACACCATACGAGGAAGGAGCTTTTGCAGTCATATTGGTTTTATTGACAGGATTACGATAGTCATTCTTTTTCCTTGTATTGTGTACATGAAAATATGAGTTTTTTTTTAACTGGTTTTGGTTCTTATAGAGAAAGCATAGAAGCTGCAGAATGTATAAGCTTGGCAATGGCAATATATTATATTTTGTAAAATAAGGTCTGCAAGATTCCCCACTTTTTATACCGGCCATGGTTCGAATTACCCTTTTTTGGCTTAGAAATACTTCTTGCGCTAAGATTGATAATCCCCAAAAACAAATACCATACAACAACTTTGAATGAACTTGACCATAGTAGAAGGAAATTATAACATGAAACGGAACTACATACCTTAAGGATCTGATTTGAAAGCAAGAACTATTAATTTTTGCTATCAAAGTAGAGCAATGTGTTTTCCAATTTAAAGATTCATCGAGTTGAAGACCGAGAAATTTTACTGCTGGTTGTTGTAATACATCTGTATTATTTATACTAAGTCCATTACTTAAAATATGTTTATTGAAAGACATAAGACTTGTTTTTGAAAAGTTTATGTATAGCTTGTTTTCTATAAACCACTCATTTAGGTCCTCTAACAGTGCATTTGCCTTAGATATCAAATCGTCTGGCTTTGTACTAGATATTAGAGCAGATGTATCATCAGCATAAAGATATAGCGAATAGTTTAAGAAATCAACTATATCATTAATAAAAAGCAAAAAAAGAGTTGGACCTAGTATGGAACCTTGGGGAACCCCTACTGTAACAGGCAAAATGGACGAGTGGCAGTGATTAATGACGTGGTTGGGTAATTTATAAGTCACTCTTACAAACTGGGTTCTTAGTGAAAGGTAAGATTGAAACCATTTGGCGACGGTGCCCCTTATACCATACCGTTCTAATTTGTTTAACAATAATGAATGATTGACGCAATCAAAAGCTTTAGTTAGATCGCAGTAAATTCCAACAACAAACTTTTTCTTATCTAGAGCTTCTACTATTTCATGGACGAAAGAGTGTAAAGCAGTAATTGTTGACTGTTTCTTTCGAAAACCATACTGTCTATCAGTGATAATGCTATTCAATTCTAAATGACGCAGAAGTCTTGATAGCATTGCATATTCAAACATTTTTTAAAATGAAGAGTTAAGTGATATTGGGTGGAAATTAGAAACTTCGCTATGACTACCTTTTTTGTGCACCGGAATGACCAGGGCACATTTTAGTGTAGGAAACACACTGTATTCAAATGACAGATTAATTAGTTTAGTGATAGGGCTAACAATCGCTAAGTGAACTTGTTTTAAGAGTTTACATGGTATGTCATCTGGACCATAGCTGTTTTTGTTTTTAAGTAGCTTTATAATTAGGCACATGTCTTCTTCACTAAATGGAAAAGCACACATACTGCTATATGTTCTTGATTTTTTAACATTGTTTAAAACATTACCGGTAGATGGCATGTTTGATATTATTCTGAGTGGTTCTTTTATAAAGAATGTATTGAACTTTTTTGCCACTTGATTAGGGTCATTAATTGTGTTTGTATCTGTATCCGTACGCAAAGATATGTTTGAAAAGTGTGTTTCTTTGCCAGTAAGTTGAGATATGAGTGACTAAGCAGCTTTTTGTTGATTATCGACATATAGGATTTGATTAGAATAATATGCAGCTTTGGACTTTTGGACAAGTTGACGATGACGACGTTTACTTTGTGAGTAAAAGGGAGTTAGTTCTGGGTATTTAGTTGTTAGCTGATACAGATCGTGAAGGTTTTGGCTGGAGATTTTTACAGAATTTGTTACCCAATTTGAATTAGTATTACATTTTTTGAGGAACTTCGACCTACATGAAAGAAAAGGTTGAAATAATGCAGGATAGTTTTGTGGAACTAATTAAATGCATCATCGATCCAACGTTCCTGTTTTAGGGCAGTAGCAAACGTAAAAATAGAATCTTTGTTATAAGAACGTTTGTTAATTACTTTTGGGTTTATGGATTCCTTATTATGTTTATTAGTTTTAAATGTAATGTAATTATGGTCAGATACTATGCAAGGGCGTACATTACGTGAGCTTCCATTAAAATTGACAAAGATGTTGGCCAACACAGTTACCTTCCTTGTCGGTTTTACAACTACATCAAATAATCCAAACGTGGATAGCATATCTCTTAATCTAAGTACATTTCGATAATTTCTTTCAAAATGCGAGTTAAAATCGCCAGCTAAGATCATATATGAGCTCTTATCAAACACTAAGTTCAGTGCATCAGACAATTTATCTAAAAAGATTGTGAAGTCACCAAGAGGTGATCTATAACAAGTAATTATTATATAATTTTTTTGGGTAATACTCCAAATTACACCGCACACTTCGAAATCTAATTCCTGACAAAAATTCTAAAGTCTAAAGAATGTGCATTTAGATTTTCCTTTGAATATGTTGTTACACCACCATGAATGTGCAGTTTTTGAAAACAATATGACCTCTGCTTGTATCCAATTAACTGTAATGATTTAATTGACGCCTGATTACACCATGTTTCCGTTAAACATATAAAATTAACGCTTAATTTTAATAAGTCTATTTCCATTTGTGAAATTTTTACTGTGTTTAAACCTTGCACGTTCAATAAAAGAAGATCTAGGTATTTATAAGAACTTTTTGTTAATTTAGAGCTATTTTTTATATTATTATTGTCGATGGGTTTTATTTTAAATCTGATTTAACAGGACTCAAGTGAGTCGATAACTTCAGTTCATTAATTTTATTAGTGGTCTTAGGTGGTGTTTTGTGCACGTTGGAGCTGCATACGCATGATTATTGAGATTAATTTAAATTGGTCTCACTAGCAACGAATTCTTCATACCGAAAGGTTTGGGCATTTACTGGCCAAATTCCAGTTTTCTTAAAGCTGCTAATATGTCGGATGGAGTAAATGAGGCCACTAAAGTAGTTTTTGTCAGGGATCCTATTCCTCTTATTGTAACCTTCCTCCCAGGATTTGACAACAAGTGGTCATTAAATGCTTGCGCACACGTTGCTTTAAAGAGAGAATGTATCCCTACATCCAATGTTTTCAAGCGGTGTGTTGTATGGGGAGGAAATAACAATGGAACAATCCCATTGTCTCGGCAAATATTGATGGCTTCTAGGATGATATTAGAATCGTGATTGTCGAGTATAAGTAACATCTTGTTTTCTTTGGTAGCATTTACATGTTTAATGATATGCTTCAACGCTTCCAGAAACAGATCTCCTGTCATCCATCCATTGTTGCTTCCGAGAGCGAGGCTGTTTGGTTATGCGTTTATTAAATATTCTTCTGAACGACGGAGTCTTGGATAGACATAAATAGGAGGCAATAATACCGCAGCGGCATTTACAATGCTTATGAAAGTTACTAGCTCTCCCTTTTCTGCCGAAGCAGCAATACCTATTTGCTTTTTCCCCTTTTCAGCAACAACCTTTACAGGTCTCATTACGGTTGTGACTCCACACTCATCAACATTACAGACGTGGTTAGGTAAAAACTGGTATTTGTTTTGAACTGCTGCATAGCTTTGAACAAATTCTTCAACTGCCGCTTTATTAAATCCCGATAATCTAGCGAGACTTGTGCTCTCTGGTTTTCTCAGTGATAAGTCCTTCTGTCGTGCTATAAAACCTCTGATCCATTGAATGCCAGCCATTGAGTCTTCCAGCCAATTTTTTGGTATATTTTTTCTAATGATTGTGTATACTCAAATGGAAAATGTCTAACTTGCCTGTATGTGAGATCTTAATGAAGATTAGACCATTGTTTTATGTAATCAGCTAGAAGTCTCTTCTGCAGCTGAGAACACTTGTCTAGCTGCATATTTATTGTAGTATGTATCTGTTTATGATTCAGATTCCTGTCCTGAATGATCAGCTTGTTTGAACTATTCGACTTTCGATATTTATTTAAATGTCTGGTTTATTCTATTTTGTAGTATCTGGCGATTGCGTAGTATTCACCAGCTCCTTTAATACTCGTCTCGTTTTTAAAAATATCCAAAAGAACCTTTCTTTATGTAAGTTTCATTAATTGCGGCCCTCTGCGTTTTTTTTTTTGGTAAGTACGAGGCATCTAAAATAAAGATGTACTTATTGATTAAAGTACAAGGGGTACATTCGGTATGTTGAAAGAATCTCCTTTTTATATGCCGAATTTATCCCATGCCACAGAAACCCATAAAAACAATTTAAGTTAAGTTGTGAAAGTGTTGACACTTTGATGTGAAGTAATACTAGTTCGAGCAACATGTATTAATAGAATTGATTATTAGAAAGCAGTAAAAAGTGATGAAATTGAAAAACATGGAAAATTTACGTTTTACCACATAAAAAATCCATTCAAACAATTATCAACGATGTCTCCGCGGCCGTATCAGGTATTCTCCTTCAAGCAGATTTTTTCAAGAATAGTACTGTTGTGGCAAAATTATGCTTTTTAAAATGTTTTACACCTACCCGCCGAAACAGCCCCGCTGCCGAAACTACCCCCTTTACCCCTATAAATCATTTGTCAAAATTAAAAAATTCAGAATGGCGGATCAAAAATGGGGGATTATCGTGTTCAAAATTCAATATGACTAAAATTTAGGTATTGTGGGCTAATGATCAATTTTGCAACATTTTTAATTTGTAAAACATTATCTAAATAAAAAATTTTAAAAACTGCCAGTGGTGCACCGTTTTTAGGGTCCAACATTTTTTTGAAAGTCGGGTATTAGGGGTTTTTAAGATCGCTAAGAATAAATCATTTGTCAAAATTAAAAAATTCCAAATGGCGGGGAATGGAATGGGGTATTATCGTGTTTAAAAACCGAGATGACAGATTCAGGTATTGTGGGCTTTGAAGCTATTTATTTACGCATATGAGAAAGCATTATGGCAGATAATTTGGCATCGGTTTTTTTGGATAAAACTCGAATTATTTCAAAACACGTATATTTTACATGCATGAAACCTGTATATATATATATATATATATATATATATATATATATATAAAGGTTTATAATTGCAAGTAGAATCCAAAAATCGAATGATATACAGGTGTTCCATTAAAAAAATACTAGCTTTGTATTGCACGTCCTTTTTATAACACTCTGTATAGTAAAGAATAATTTAAAAATGTGTATACTTATTAGTCATATAATATGATGAATACATTTTATTGGCAAAGTTTACCTATAAAGCACCAGTTTACTTTACTCTATCGTTGACCCATGCTGTTCTGTGTGTCCCATTCTTGATGGTTAATCAGGGTAACTCGGTTATGAACGAACATAGTATTACAATACTATGCTAATTTTCTTGTCAAACGAACAATGCCGTTTTGTCGTAGCCTACTTCGTCTTTGAATTAAAAGTCAAGTTGATAAAAGTGGCAATATTTAGAGGAAACGAATTTCTCAATTAAGTAACGCTTTATTTGGGCAAAATGGTATAATTATTTATATATTTATTTATTCGCAAGCTTTCAGACAGATACTTTGTCCTTCGTCAGGCTTAATATCAAAGTGACGAATATTGACAAGGTAACATCAAAATGACAAATATTAATAAGAGAACTAGAGAATTAAAATTAAATCACTGTTGTAGATTGTAAAACTTTCAGTTTTTGAAAATAGACACCCAGATATCGGACAGTTCAAATCCATTATCTCTGTTCAAGTTGTTAGGCTGTTTCAAAATTTGAATAGTTTTTCGAATCTTCCATGTATCCCCATTCCTGTAGTTAGCCAGAATTCTTGTGTTTTAAATTTCATATTGTGCAGTGTTTAAGGTATGTTGAGCAAGTGCTGATTTAGTGGGGTGACGTAAACGTAAGTGTCTTTTTTGTTCTGTTAACCTGGTGTTAATGCTTCTTCCAGTTTCACCAATGTGAACTTTACTGCAAGAGCACGGTACTTCGTAAACGCCACATGTATTGGTATTTGGTCTTTAGCAGAATTCAGAAGATTTCTAATTTTAATACTGCTTTTTTTATCTACCTTTATACTATGATTTTGTACTATTTTACCAGTTTTATACGTTAGGTTTGCAAGGAAAGGTAAAATGGCAAACTTGTTTGAAGTTGGCGTCGTTTGTGTCATTTGAAATGACTTTTTAATTTGTTGTATGTTGAAGCCTTTTCAAGATGGTTTAACTTCTGTTGTAGTGTATCTGGATGACAATTCTTTGTGGCATGGTTGAGCAAAGTTCGTATCGTACTAAACTTTACGATATACGGAATGTGTTAGGCTTCTATCTGGTTTTATTTTAATTATAACATCACGGACAACCATCTTTTTCTGTTGTAAATTTATTGATTGTGTGTTGATTGTTTAAATGATTTAGGAACACCATTAATTCTTCTTCCCCAAAAGGTCAGATAACAAAAATATCGCCAACATTTCTAAGCCAAAGTTTTGGCTCCTTAGATGCATTATTTAGACCCTGTTCTTCCAAATGTTCCATAAGATAATATGCAATCGATGGTGAACTTGAAGATCCCATCGCTACTCCATTATTTATAATACTAGCCATTAAATAAAAGGAGTAGTTAGACAATGTTTAAATAACTTCGTCTGGTTGTGGTTCAAATGACGTTCTGATAGTTATAAGGTGCCAGTTATTGGTATTTTAATAAACAAGGAATCCACTTCAAAACTAATTAACTAATCATCTAGGGTTAATGTTAATTTGCCTATCAATTCAATAAAATGTTCTGAATTCTTTACAAAGGAATTGCTCGAACCAATGAATGGTCGCTGTAGATTATTTAGGAGTTTAGATAACTCGTAGGTTGTTGAATTTATGGAGCCTACCATTAGTGTTTGGCAATTCATAAAATCTTGGTATTGTAGGATCTTGTGGTGTTAGTTTCTTAATTATTTCAGCTGGTATTCCTTTAACAGTTTCGTAGTTAACAATTTGAACTTGTTATTAGGACTGTATGATAATTCAGTGTAAGCAGAATCGTTTAGTAAACTATTAGGTTTGTTTATGTGATCAGTCTCATCCATTAAAACTCTCCATTTATCTGCAGATAAAGTTACGGACTTTGTTATTACGTAATCCTTTTAAGGCTTGACAATCGACATAAGTTAAATTCTTTTTTGGATGTTGTGCTCTACGTAGACACTCAAGTGTTACATATCGGCGAAAAGCTCTAAAACAGGCATATTCAGCGTGGCAAAAATATATAGGGTGCTCCGTTAAAAATGTATGAGATTGGTTGATATTCTAAGTATAATGTATATTTTATAACTAATTACACCGTCAACATCTGCTAAAAGGTTCGTGGGTACCAATTTTTAGCTTTTGACTTTTACAATAACCGAGATACCGTCAGGGTTGCGATAATTGAAAGAAATCTACTAAGCAATACAACTGTGCCATTTCAAATTATTTTGAATCTTAAACCCTTTGGAATAATATGTACCTAGTTTTGAATATACAATTTATTTGAATAGTTTTGACAATGCTAAACTTTTTAATAGATTTTCAAAAATGTTATAGCAAAAAATTTTCTAATCAAATATTTCTCAGATATTGATGAAGAACTCACAATTTTATTACAACTTGCTAAATCACATCGGTTTTGAGTAACAAGTACCAAATAACGTCCTTTCGAAAACTATGATAAAATTATTTTGTATAATTGTCAATGTTTTCTCTTTTTGCAAGCTCTGCTCAGTTTTCCAAAGTTTCGTTCTCCTCAGCGAAAGTTTTGATGACCAAATAATGAAATATCTCATGCAATATTCCTAGCACAGTTCAATGGTATATGTTGATAATTATATATATATATATATATATATATATATATATATATATATATATATATATATATATATATATATATATATATATATATATATATATATATATATATATATATATATATATATATTATATATATATATATATATATATATATATATATATATATATATATATATATATTGTTTAATATATGGTAATGGGAAATTTGTACTTGACCTTCCCGGCTCCGGGTGAAAACTCCTGATCCCGTGTGTTTTTCTTAATTTTCATACTATAAATTTTCATAGGAAGGAAACTGTGAACAAATTATTATTTGTTGGTCATATTTGGATGCAGTTTGGGTTATTTGGGCAATTTAATAAAAGAAGAATTAAAAAAAAAACGTCTATTGTAAGATGTAATTGGGTATATTGTGTACAATCAAAGATATTCGTTGTTTTGCTGTGTTCTGGACATACAAAATTTTTACACAAGGTACATTTTGATTGCACTTTATTATCTTTTGACCTACAAATAATCCCTTTTCAAAACGACTTCATGGAATTTCTAGTCACATCAGTGCTACAAATATGTATAACCCTAATGAGGTAATTACTGCATTCCAGAGTGATTGGTAGGCAACTAGGGTAGTACTTGGACTTTCTATCAACCAATTATGCTAAGTACCGTACTCAGAAAATACTAAGAAGTAGCCTGGTACGTAGTCATCATATAAAGAAACCGCAGCATAAGAATATCTGAAAAACTAGACGAAACAGCATTCAATAGGTATACCGCACCCAATACCATACCGCACCTAATACCACGTGGGGTGAATTCTCGCCCCGTCAGCGCATCACTACTATTTTTGAAATAAATCTGAAAAACCATTAACTGGGTTCGATTATTTTTTGATTTAACAAGTATCTACCTAACAGTGCAAAGAACAAGGTAACGAGATACAAACAGAGTAAAACAGTTATTACAAAAAATTCAGGCGAAAAAAATTCAATCTGGGGTGAGAACTCACCCCACCTGGGGCTGGGAACGTTAAAAGATAGATAACTTGTTCCGTAAGGAAACTTAAGTTCGAAAACTTCTTCGATTGTAAGAATATTCCATCTGATTTCTTCTTGATATTCAATAAATTATGGATTTGATTGCTGTCGAACAGATCTTGAATTTTGGTCTCCACAATAATGTATTTTTTATTCAGGTGAAGCAGGGCGTGCGTGTGCCTTAGTTTAAGAAGTGCTTGTATTAATCAAGTAATTTTAGTACCTGTGTCTTTGAAGCATTGTTATAATATTTTTAAATAGACCAACTTTTCATGATTGAAGCATTCATTGATAATGTCGATTTGAAATCATCACAATTTTAAACGATAGGTATCGCATACTTTTATAAGAAGTTCATTACGAAAGTAGGCGTTGTAAATGCAAAAACAATAATCTGTGTCAAACAGACGTTTAAAACTTCATGACAGATAGAGGTTATAGACATCTAAAATCTGTTTACCCAACAGAAATAGTTAAGCTCTTCCCATTAAATTTTGGCCAATGTAAGCAGCGACTAGTTTTACACCCAGGAAATTAATAAAAGCGGGAAATTTAAAAATGTTACTTTGTCAAGACTAACTTACAAAGCGTCATGTTTTTAGTATTGGCACATAAGTATCAAATTATTTGTTACTTGTAAAAATACGACGTAACAACATATTAAAGAAGGTACAGTAAAACAAAGTTTGGAAATTACAGGTGGACTTGGGTATAAACAAAAATTCGTCACATACTATTTTTTTTCAAATTGTTTTTAATTATATAAAATAAAGTAAGACAAACATAGTTCTAAAATACTTGAAGTTTTGGATTGCGTCAAAATAAGGCCTTTTATAAGGACAATAGTGTTATGTACTACGTTTAGAATAAGATACGGTTGCAAAACACACTCTACTTTATTCTAAAAACAGAGAACATAAAACAGTTAAACTATTTTGTTCGTATAAATGAGAATAACAGCAAATTGAAGCAAGTAACGACGATGTAAATACCATACACACTCATTCAAACACCAAAACGCAATGATAAATTAGAGATGTCTGTTCTGTTAGGTACGCCAACTACAACAGTTGAAAGCAAGTAATTGCTTTGCTTGTGTTCCGGGTTTTTAAAATGCGGCCAATAACAAAGTTACATTTATATTGCGGGAATTTTGGGGAGGAGCTTAAATATTTTTCTTCGGTAAACGGAGTATAGATGCTAGCTTAAATTAAAAGAAATTTAAATTCAATTTTTTCAGGATAATTATTATTGTGAATATAGATACGCTACTGTTTTTCCGCTACGCCGCTGCTCTCGATAACAATGGTATTAGTAATCGCGTGCAACAATAACACAGTGAATGATTTAATAAAAATATAAAATATGTATGTATGTGTGTGTCATATAAATAAGATGTGTTAACCAGTTAGAAATAAAAGGTATGTTTCCCTTTTAATATTAATACAATAATTGGCCACACGTCACAATAATTATGCACCTTCTTCTTTACACGTTCATAACGAAAACAGGCAACATTGTCAAACAGAAACAATAATCTAGGTCAGAATGACGTTTAAATCTTTATGTCAGATACAGATTCATTAATATAATTATGTTAACGTAAAAAAAATTCCAAAGCCGCCCGCTTCTATAAAAATATCGATAATACAGCTTCAGCGTTTTTAATCATACTTATTTAATTTTTACATTTATGTTGCTTTACATTAAAAAACTTTATAAAAGGAAATTTATGTAAAATTTTATTTGCTTCAAAAAATACATCTACACTTTTTCTTATAAAATTAATCGTTATTCGGGTAATGAAGAAATTGAACTAACACTTAAATTCTACCTTAGGAATTTTGCCGCTAATTACGCGTCATTTCAAAAAATCGCATAAAACATAATTAATCGATATATTTAAGATCTATGTCTAGGTATTTTTATATCTTTGAAATATGCAGCTGTTTTAGACATATTTGATAAAAGCCGATAATAAACCCCCCTGTCCGCCCCTGGAGTTATTCCATAATCTAATCAGCTCTAAGCCAAATGGAAGCAAACTTAAATACATAATTTCAAGTACGTAGGTACTTTAGTTCTGGAGTTATCGTGGATACTAACATACATCTTTCATACACAAACACGCAAGCACGCGCACTCACGCACGCAGGCACACACACACGCCGCACACGTATACACACATGCACACACAGACATCCCGACATGATGGCCGATCTTGGCGAAAAGTCGATTTAGCGATAGTGAAGAAAAAGTCGATTGCATAACCTTGTATACCTACATATGCATATGTAGATAAATAGAGGTTGCATAGTTATCCTAATATATCTGGTGTTGATCACCACACGACCTTCCAACCTACAAAATGGAAATTTAAAAAATGAAATAATTTTAATAACATTTTTTTAGGATAACTTTGCAACGTCCATTATAAGAAGTTCATTACAAAAATAAGCAACATTATAAATGCAAAAACAATAATCTATGTCAAACAGACGTTTTAAAACTTCATGACAGCCCGAGGTTAATAGACATCTAGATGCTAACTTAAATTAAAAGAAATTTTTCATTTCAGTTTTTTTATACCTTCATAAGGAAAACAGGCAACATTGTAAAAACAAAAATAGTAATCTATGTCAGAATGACGTTTAAAACTTCATGATACAGATAGAGATTCATAAACATAAATAGTTAACGTAAAACAAAATTCCAAAGCCGATTCACACGCATACGCTCGCACACGCACGCATGCATGCGCACGCACGCACGCACACGAACATACACGCACACTCATATTTCTTCAAAATATGCTAATCAGCTCCAAGCGAAATGAAAACAAGCCTAAATACAAAATTTTAAGTATGTAGGTGTTTTCGTTCTGGAGTTATCGTGGATACTAACATACATCCACACAGACACACACCCTGACCCAGACATGATTGCCGATCTTGGCGAAAATTAGGCAAAAGTTGTAAAGTGAGCTAATAAGTCGATTTAGCGATAGTGAAAAAAAAGTCGAGTGCATAACACCTACATATGTTTATGTAGGTTTATGTAGGTTGGAAGGTAAAAGATTGGAATTATAGTATATTAAGTGTCTAGAACAGTAAGGACGTTTTACCGATCGAAGACAATTGTTTGGAGGAGGAGCGAAGCGACAATATGTACATATGTATTTTAGTCTCGTTATATCAAGTTGTCTTAATGTAAAAATTTGTATTTCGTTGCTATAACAATTTGTAAATAACTGCAGCCATTACAGTTTTTTTTTTGTGAAAACAACATTGAAAACTAGCATGAATATTTTAAGTGAATCTGAAAAATTTCTTGCACATAAGGTAGTGGCTTACATATTAAAGGAAAGAGACATTAGTAAATTATTCTATTTTTTATAGGTAGGAATGATATTAGGAATAGCTGGTGCATGTAGACGAGAAAAGTTATATAATATAAAAATAGAAGACTTTGAGGAACGTGATGAATCCATCACAATCACAATCATTGTAAAAATACCCCAAACGAAGACAAATATTCAGCGACCATTTGTTGTTAGTAACATTGCACATAATAAAGTTAACTATTTGGACATATATTACAAATACAAAAATCTCGGTCCAATAAATACAAAATCATTTAATTTCTTTTGAAATTATCAAAATGAGAAATGCACTAATCAGGTTATTGGAAAGGGTACATTAGTTGTAGCGACAAGGAAACTCATCCACAAGAGTCGCACGAGGTAGATGGTACTGAAATTTTTTCATCGGCATCTGTTTTACAAAATAAGCTTCCGGTGACAATTGGAAATTGTAATAATTGCACTTTCAATATTTATGTTAATAGGTAAATTATAAAAATTGTTATTAATTAAAATTGAATAAGTTTACTTTATTATAAGTTTTGTTATAAACGAATAAGTTCAAAACTTTTAAATTTACTTACCGTTCTAGAACGCCAAAATACTTACCGTCGTACTTATTCTTAGCAAATAGTAAACAAAACTTACTGTCTTGGAAACAGACGAGGTAAACAACCAAATAGAGCATAGTCGCGCAAAAAAATTGTTTCATTTCTTTTAATTTAAATTAGAATCTAGAAGTCTATTAACCTCCGTCTGTCATGAAATTTTTAAACGTTTGTTTGCCATAGATTATTGTTTTTGCGTTTACAATGTTGCCTATTGTCGTAATGAACTTTTTATAAAAGCGTTTGCATAACTATCCTAAAAAAAAGAGCATTAAAATTATTTAGTTTCTTTTAATTTTTATTTTGTAGGTTGGAAGGTCGTGTGGTGTTCCACACCAGATACTAGAGAGTTATTGGGCGTGAAACATTCCACAGCCAGTATTACTGCCGGTGTTATTTTGGAGGTGCGCATGCGCATTGCGGAATTTAAATAGTGCCGTCCTTAATAAAATACTGCCTGCCACTATTTGTGATCAAATACTGGCAGGCAGTATTTGGTTGTAATTTCCTCTCTTTTTTAGGTTATATGTTTCTCATTTACAGGTAAACAACTCATTTCAAACTTCCAAAGTTTTGAGTAGTTTTAGTTTAATAATTGTACCTATTTTATTTCAGTGTGTATACCAAATCGAAAGATGGAGAAGAGACAAGTTTTCAAAAGACTTAGATTCCAATATGAAGATGAGGTGGCCCTTTTAAGGGAATTTATCAGTGTAGACCCTATTACAAATCCCCTGGGCTGGGAAATTATACAAGAACATTTGTATGTGTTAACAGGAAAAAAGTGTTTAATCAAAACTCTGAAATTCCACCTGTTAAAATTACTAGATGAGTTTTTAAAAAAAGTGGTTGTTGATCAAGTACAGTAAGTCATGAATTGCATAAACTTTTATGATTTGAATCACTTGAGAGAGGTCAACAGGTCATCTAATACCTGAATTCGGCTTGCTGACACTTTGTTCATTCCAAGTGACTTCATACGCACTCTGCCATTTAAAAGGGGGCATACCTAAACGGTTGTAGTACATAGTGCATGATGTTTTATCCAACTTTTGGAGCAACATTGTTTGTGTTTACATTGGAAGTCCTATCTAACACAGCAAATGTTGTTGCAACAGTTGGATAAAACATCATGCGGATGACTCGGGGTAAGCACAACTAAGCCAATATAATTATGGATTTGTTCCTAACAAATCCACAACTACTAATTTATCGGTGTTCACGAATCACGTTTATGAGTGTTTGGAAAGTAACAATCAAATGGATGTAATTTACACAGATTTTCAGAAGGCGTTCGACAAAGTACACCATGATCTATTGTTACAAAAGCTGTATCAATATGGTTTATCAAATCACAAGATAAAATTTTTTGCCTCTTATCTGTGCAATCGTAAACTCTTGGTGAAATACAACGGTAACACATCAGGTAAATTCGAAGCTAACTCCGGAGTACCGCAAGGCTCTATACTAGGACCATTCCTATTCTTGATTTTTATAAATGACTTATCGTCTCAATTGCGTTACTGCCAGTCTTTACTTTTCGCGGATGATCAAAAAATATTTGTGCCTATAACTAATAATTTGGACTGCTTAAACTTTCAAAAAGATCTTAATGCAATTTTCCAGTGAATAAACTACCTTTGCACATAAGAAAATGTAAGATTTTATCTTTTTCTCGTAGGAAAAAGACAATCACATTTGATTATAAACTTAACGGAATAGACGTGGAACGTATAACTACAATAAAAGATTTGGTGGTAACATACGATGACAAATTAAATTTTAATCAACACATAAATGTTACAGTGGCTAGTGCTTATAAGACCTTGGGTTTCATTATGAGACAAGCAAAATACTTCACGAAAATAAGATCAGTTAAGCTTCTATATTTTGCATTAGTCAGATCAAAACTGGAATATGCCAGCACAGTTTGGCACCCACATACATTTAATTCAATAAAAGCAGTTGAAAAAGTGCAAAACAAATTTCTAAGATTTCTTTATTTTAAAAAATATGGTACTTACCCAAACTACAACATTAGGTCAATTGCTTTAAGAAATGAGTTCGAAACTCAAAGATTACCTAAAAGGAGGAATATATTTCTGTTACACTTGGCTTTTAACATTTTAAATTTTAGAATTAAAGATAGTTACCTGCTAACTTTAATGCAAATTAAAATTCCTCGCGTTGCTGCCAGGGATGCCCCTCTCTTTTATGTACCTGTGACAAAGTATGCTTTCAATAGACCGTTTTTGAAAACAAAAATTTCTTAATATAATTTTAAAAATCAAGAATGTAACGGTTAATTATCACTGCACCTTGTTATTTTATGGAGAAAACTGCTTTGCAATATGCGCTTAGTCTGTGTGTCTATAACCTTTTTCATGTGCTGTGCTGCCCTGCGTCTCAATGTGCGCCCGGGTTTATCGTAGGAAAAAGAATTTAGTACTTGACATAGCCTACCAATATTATTAATTGGTTTATTTATAATTGTGTCATTGTTGACAGGTAAACCTGCTTTAAATACCTATATTCCTTTTTGGATAGAACTATTTATTTTTAACTTTCTTTCAATGTCAAGAACAGAGGTTAGATCATTACGGTTTTTGGTAATTTGCTTACTCAAATAATTACACTTTTGTATATAATCCTATTTACAGCCAGGCGACAAATATCAAAAGAAGGTTTTAATTGGAAATTGGGTCGAAGAGAGATGTACACTACAAAAGAATCCACATGATTTTAAAACTAACTATTCACTTGATTATTATGAAAAAGCCCGCTCGGTTAATAATCCCAGTTTTGTATGGGATCAAAGATCCAAAGCAGGAGTAAGATAGAAAACATAAATACCTAAAATATTTTAAGAGAAATTCATATCTACATATAGGGTGGAGGCATATACTGTTCGTCACCACAATTTCAAACAAATCATTGTACAACTAGTGATTTGGTTTATCATTATCTTCCAAAGATGTCTCTTGGTGGACCTATACCGCGTAAATTAAATTTTAGAATGCAGAGATATGAACCAATACAAGATTATTCTAAAAATTATGTAATATAAGTTTGTTTAGTTAGAATAATTGTTACCTCCATATTCTCATACAGGGAAATCTGACGAAAACAGGTTTAATGGATTATTATAAAGGCTTATGGGAATGTGAGATTCCAGAACCTAGAAAAACAATCCAATCTTTCTATCAAGAAACCGTTACCTCACCAAAACATGAAAAAAAAATTAACTGGGGAATACCTCTGTAAGGCCAATTCTTTAGGTTTGATGGTAACATTCCATTCATTTCATTTTAGATCAAATTCGTCCGCTATGCAAACTAGTAACAGAATACTGTATAATGTAAGATTGCGAGGAAAACAAATACTTGCTGTGCCAGAAAATAAAGTATCACAGCTTCCTTTCAAACCTGGATGTAATCCTATTACTTGGGAGTCTCGAGAACCATAAACACAAAAGATATACTAGATTAATTTTTTTTTATTTTGTACGTGTATTTACCTTTTTTTTATCTTAGTTATTGATATGTACCTTTTTTTATAATTAAAAATAGTATGTTTGTAAAGTAGACATTTAGCTTGAATTTTTCCCCGGCTATAGCTCAATCAGAAGACTATTTTTCCTATAAATATACATTTCTAACTAAAATAACTTAAATGGACAATAAATTCTAAAAAAAACATAAACACACACACGAAAAGGAAGGAACGGTCCCCGGATGGCCTCTATCTAGAGTCTACTGGTGGGTGAGGTGGCCTCCGCACAACAGTCGTTGGAGTCGCTGACGTGGTTTTGGCATCTGTGGATGTGATAATTAGTAATACAAGAAATATGAGAAGTACTGTAAAATTATTGAGACACAAAATGTAATGTCCGAGAATGAATCCTTAACATTCTATGTACTTAGCTAACTAAACTATTTACGAGAAGCGTGGGTTAAGAAACTCGCCAGGAAATCTAAAGAACAATATTTTCTTATTATTAAAGGTTTTAAATTAACGCAAAAGGTTAAGTAGCCGACATCTGGAAGTTACGAAGAAATAAATATACATTTAATGCGGGAAGGCCACAATAAGGGGGTGATTACGAAAATAATTATTAACCGATTTCGATCTACCCTGTCTTAAATGGACCCTTTGTTAGCCAGCTAAAAAAATTTAAAACCCCTATTGGTTATAATTAAAAATTATTATTAATTTTATTAAATACATAAATACAGAGTTTACCTCGAGGAGGATTTGAACCTACGACCTATACTTTGCTAATATAATATAATAATAATAATATTTAATTAAATATTTACCTTTGAACTTATTCGTTCATAACAAAAACCTATTGGTTATAGTTTCCGAGCTACGTTTAAAACATCCATTTTTGACCGATTTTTCATTTGACCGTTGTTTAACTAATGTTCCCATTTGTTAGAATGGGATCCACGTGAATATTTCTTATCACTAAAGTTTTGCACATGGCTACATTCTCTTAATTACATGCACTTTTACTAATTCTACTGGGCTAAATAGAGAATGTATGCTAAGATGTATAACTTTTTGTTAGAACTAGATAATATTAATGCTGACTATAATATGACACTTATAAAGGACAGATTTCCTAAAGTTACAGTATTATGCTACACATTTCGCTTATGTATATGCTATGTAACATTTGCTATATAACCTGTTGTTTCCAGTTATATAACGGTAACAGCGATTGTTTGTTGGGATGTGTAATTACTTTTTGTTAGAACTGGATAACACTATGCTGACTGTAATATAACAGTTATGTAGAATAGACGGGCTTAAAGTTATATTACAATCAAACCATTGCAGGTGTTTAAAAATTATTATTAATTTTATTAAATACATAAATAAAAAGGTTACCTCGAGTAGGATTTGAACCTACGACCTGTACTTTGCTAGAGTACCGCGCTAACCAACTGCGCCATCAAGGTTCACACCCCAATCGATGTAAATTTTGTCTTTATGTATGTAAAACTGATGTAAATTCTAAATATAATGAGATTACATTCAAATTACTTATATTAATGGAATGTGAGCCTGCAATATCGCAAGAATTCACACATACCAAAGCAACTTGACTAATATTAAATTATTATAAGTTTTTGTTATGAACGAATAAGTTCAAAGGTAAATATGTAATTAAAAATTATTATTAATTTTATTAAATACATAAATAAAAAGTTTACCTCGAGTAGGATTTGAACCTACGACCTGTACTTTGCTAGAGTACCGCGCTAACCAACTGCGCCATCAAAGTTCACATCCCAATCGATTTAAATTTTGTCTTTATGTATGTAAAACTGATGTAAATTCTAAATATAATGAGATTACAGTCAAATTACTTATTTAATATAAGCAAAGTATAGGTCGTAGGTTCAAATCCTACTCGAGGTAAACTTTTCATTTATGTATTTAATAAAATTAATAATAATTTTTAATTACATATTTATCTTTAAACTTATTCGTTCATAACAAAAACTTATAATAATCATTACAGGTATGTTTAGGTTAAGAGAGAGTTGTTTCTATAACTTGTTGCTTCCAAGTTATATAACAGCAACAGTGAGTGATTGCTAGGAAAGGTAAAAAGGACACGTCAAATCGGTTTTTTTCAGATCATGCTTAGGTTAAAGAACAACGTGTTTGTTATATTTGAATGAACTAGGTCAAATACACGCATTAATAAACTCAATAATTAAAGGTACAAAAGTCAAAAGTAACCTATCAGAGGGGAGGTTCCCCAGGGTTGCCAGTACATAACACTCTCCCTCACTGATTTTAAGAAACAATAAAGTTAAATAAACTAATTTTGGATCAAAAAAATAGAACATTATTCATAAAAATTGATTGGTATAGAACATTAAGTAGAATAGTATTGAACTTTGAAAATCACAAAAATTGGACATAAATTAAGTAAAGTTCATTTTGGAAGAATACATCATAGTCTTGAAACCTCTGTGAGAATTTTGTTTGCCGTTCTGATCGTCTTGGGGAAACCAGCTCCGGTTGGCCTTCAGGTTGTTCCGGTAGGACCATGGGTTGAGGTTGGACCACGGGAGGATACCGTAGTTGCTTTTCTGGCGACCCTATTGGTTCGTTCGTATGTAATTGACTATAGCTGGGTATGATCTGGGCAAACGTCACTCGTTTTTTGGTTTGAACTCGTCGGAGGTACGCAGTAATTGATTAATATGTCTGTTTAGGCAATATCCATCACCATCAAGTTTGACAATATGGTGAATCTTCCCAAATTTTTGAACTATAGTTCCGAGCTTCCAGGTTTGTTTACCAGTAGAGGGATACCACTAATTGACGTACCCTTGTATTGGAGTCTGAGAAAGTTGGTGATCTTGGCAGCGAAGGTATCAGTAGGTCTAGTTGTATGCGTAATCTACGATTTAGGTACAATTCTGATGGGGATTTTCCACAGGAGAGAGGTATAGATCTGTATCTCACTAAGATTTCTTGAATTTGTTTTGAATGGGCAATTTAGACGAAGGCATTGCGTTCCGCGAGTCCATTGGTGGCGGGGTGACCCAGTGCTATAAGCTTTTGTTCTATGCCCAGATTTGCAAAAAATTTCGTAAACGTTTCACTTTTGAAAATTGTCCATAAAAAGAGTCATTTGGGGCAGTCTTGATACCAAATGACAGATGATTAAAAGAGTAGCTACCTCTATGAGTAATAATTGTTTGAATTTTTACGCTTTCCTCATCAACTGGGACGTGCAGGTAAGCTTTCACTAAGTCTAAGGAACAATAATATCGGAGCTACTCAGAGCTGTCAGGAGATCATCGATTCTTGGTATGGGATAGTGGGCGTCTTGTAGTTGAGGGTTCATTACTACTTTATAGTCGACACATAGACGTACGGTGCGTCAGCCTTGAGAATAAAGAGAAGGGGGTGAAGCCCAGTCGCTTTCTTGAACTTTTGAAATAATGCCCTCACTTTTAAGTGCCTCAAGTTTTTGTTCTAATGTTATTTTGAGAGCACGTGGGATCCCTAACTTTAAAAGAAATGGGTTTTGCATTTTTTTAGTTTGAGAGAAATTTTAATATTTTTGCAGCAGCCAACTCGTTTTTGGAACAGTTTAGAATATTTGTTAATGATATCTTTTTCTACGTTGTCCATTGTTATTGAAGATACTGTATGAGTTATTACTTTATTATTGTCGATATCTTGTAAGCGGATGTTGAGGTGCATTATCCAGGGACGGCCAAGTAGTGGAGAAAAATGATCTAGAACTACGTAAAGTATTTCATTTGATTTTATGTCATTATATTGAACTTCTACTTCTGCTACTCCACTAGGTACAAATACACTAGACGTGTATAATCGGAATCGAACTTTGGTTTCTTGAAGTTTAGTGTTTAGGTTTAGTCTGAGTCGACCTTAAGCTTTTGAATTATATTACTTGTTTTTACAGTAATTAGAAATTTGTCTGTCTTGATTAGGGCAGCCAAGTTCGTAAATTGGTCTTGAAGCAACGAATCATCGGATTCTATTGCTTTAACTCCTTTTTTTTCAGTCATTAATCTTTTTAGGCATATTTTTTCCACGTAACCGATTCTGTCACAGTATCCACATTTTAGATTTGCTGAATCAATTCTGCATTGCCTTGAATTGTGATTATTTTTTGCACACTTTAAGCAAAGTCCCCCAGTTTTAAATTTAATCCCGAATTATGTTGTGGGGGTCTTCTATGTCTTGAATCATTAGTCCTTGTATTATAATTACTTGTACTTCTTTTTGTTTGTTGAACTTCGGTATTGTGATTTAGAGACTGTATTCACACTGCCTTGGGCATTTCCTACTGTGTTATCGAATTGTTGGCTTGCTATGTTTGAAGCCTCTAGCATTTAGGCCTTTATTACCGCATCATTAAATTTTTTAGAGTTTTCGAGCAGAAATTGATGCCAAATACTGACCTATTGCATTCGCAATTGAAGTCACAGGTTAGAATGAATTTACAAAGTTGGGTGACAATATCTTGAATGGATTAACCAGGTTCCTGTTTTTGAGATAAGAACTTCTGTCTTTCAATCAATGTGTTCTTTTCCTCGGTCAACTGCTCACCTAACACTTGATCTATTTCATCAAAAGTTAGCGTTTTTATTTCTTTTGGAGATGCTGATAACTTCAATAGTTCGTAATATTCAGGACCAATACTGTATAAGATAATTGTTTTTGATGTGGCTTTATCAGATGCTAAGCCTTTCATTTCAACGAAGTTGTTAAATCTCACTTTATATTGTTGAACATTTTCTAAATTTTTATCGAAATTATCAAATTTACTTACATTATGTTCAATCGTTGAACGGTATTGATTTGTTGCAAATTTTACCATCATTGCTTGAAAGTTTTGTTGCTGTATTTGTAGGAATTGAGCAAATTGATCTGCATCCATTTTTATCAAATCACAGGTTAAACAAAAACTATTTTTTATATTTACTTATACTTTTTTTTTCTCTTCGTCGTCAATTTGTTATATCTGAATGAACTAGGTAAAATACCCGCATTAATACACTCAATAATTACTTTTTAAATTATAATTGGAAAATGTACGTTTTCATTATGGCAAAAGGTACAAAAGTCAAAAGCATAGATAACAGAAAATAGATGTCCATACCAATGGCTTTACAAGGTAACAGTAAAAACGCCACCAAACAACCTAGGGAAAAGTTTTTTTAAAAGCACGCGGAATTTAAATTGTGCAATGGGACGTAAATATATTTGTTTATGTTTTAAAAATGGACAATGGTCCTATTTTATTAAGAGATCCGATATAATGCAGTATTTTAAAATAATCAATTTGTTGGAGTAGAGTGGTATACATTTTTAAAATGAATTTTAAGTTTAAAAAACAAAAATAAAAACGAAATTTCAATAAGTTTTAATTTTTTAAATTACAAATTACAGGAAGTTTAAGTATAAGTAGTCGTAATAGATATTTATATATTAAGGGCATAATCTACAATTATGCCCGTGGTACATACAATGTTTTATTTTATTTTGCACCATAAAACTGGAACAAAATTTTAAAAAGATTCAGTATTTTCGGCAAGTTTTTAAATGCAAATGCAGTGAAATAAAGTCGACAGTAGGCTAATTTGTTGTTACTAAGATACTGTGATATTGCTAAATTGTTGCTAAGGTACTGTTTGTTTGTAAATAATTTGCATTCTAAAATGGAAGGTGAAAACGCAAAAACTTATTCACAAGAAATTTTAGATGAATTTGAGGCCGCCCAGGCAAAAATAATTCCTAGTAAATCGAAATATTTATACATAAAAGAGTACGAAAAGTTTTGCGCGTGGCGGAGCACAAAAAATGTGTCCACAAAATGTGATGAAACAGTTGTGATGGCATACTTGTCTCAAATGGTTAGGGATTGTATATATACATTAGTCAATTATCTCTATTCAATAAATATATATTTTTGCAGTCAAAGATCTATAAGCCGTCGTCACTGTGGTGTTTATATTCTAAATTGAAAAAGATGTTCAAGTTGAAGGAAGATGTTGATATATCTCGTTTTTCCATGAAGAATAATTCTGTAGGTGATCAAGCTAAAAAGTCCTATGTATTGCAACGGCATCAAATTGAAGAATTCATGTTGAAGGCGCCTGATCATACGTACTTGTTAGTTAAGGTATAACGATTTTAGTTTTTTTTTCCAATTCTCATTATAAAAATTATTGTGTTTTATAGGTTGTCACAGCCTTTGTTCTTTTTGGAGCATGTCGTCGCGAAGAACCGCACGATTTTGCTGTACAGGACGTAACAACTGAGGGATCAGTGCTATTAGTGAAGATCAAAAAAACCAAAACTTATACTTCGAGGCAATTTACAATTGTACCAAGCGATGGATTGGTTGATTACGTCTCTTTGTACCGAAAATATGCAGCATTACGACCGGAACATACTAAAATTGAAAGCTTGTTTTTGTCGTATCATAATGGCAAATGTAGTGCTCACACTGCTGGGAAAAATACCTTAGGCAAAATGCCGAGGATAATAGCAGTTCCTCAATCTACCGGATGCCCATAAGTACACAGGGCACTGCTTTCGCAGGAATGCGGCGACGATCTTTGCAGAAAGCGGCGGTGATACAAGGGCACTGAAGCAGCTTGGTGGATGGCGATCGGATAAAGTAGCCGAATCAAATGTAGAGAATTCTTTGCAAAATAAAATTAAAATTGCTCAGAACATTACTGGCACAGCAGTTATAAGTATACCACACAACGGCGAAGGAACTGTCAGCTTTGGTGTTGGCTCATCTGGAGTTACAATTTCAAATCCATCCAACTGTATTTTCAATTTTTATAAAGAACAAGTTTCATTAATATTATTATTATTAATAAAGGTTGTATAGTAAGGTTGTTGTTTCAATAATTTTTTCAACTTACGTGACAGATCATGTCATTGGTTAGCTGTCAATCATGCTACTTAGCATCAATGACATTTCCGTGCTATAAAGACCACATTACGCCCGCATTTGGAGGCGTATAAAGAACATTATGGTGGCAAAATAAAATAATAGATATTTATGTATTAAGGGCATAATCTACAATTATGCCCGTGGTACATACAATGTTTTATTTTATTTTGCACCATGAAATTGGAACAAAATTTTAAAAAGATTCAGTATTTTCGGCAAGTTTTTAAATGCAAATGCAGTGAAATAAAGTCGACAGTAGGCTAATTTGTTGTTACTAAGATACTGTGATATTGCTAAATTGTTGCTTAGGTACAGTTTGTTTGTAAATAATTTGCATTCTAAAATGGAAGGTGAAAACGCAAAGACTAATATGTTGTTACTAAGATACTGTGAAATTGCTATTAATATTATTATTGTTAAATTAATAAAGGTTGTATAGTAAGGTTGTTGTTTCAATAATTCTTTCAACTTACGTGAAATATCATGTCATGGGTCAGCTGGCAATCATGCTGCTTAGCAACAATGACATTTCCGTGCTATAAAGACCACATTACGCCCGCATTTGGAGGCGTATAAAGAACATTATGGTGGCAAAATAAAATAAACAATTTAACTCATCATTATAGGAAACAGCGAACAGATGAAACCTTATAATAATAGTAATAATAATAATTTAACCTTCATATGGCTATAAAGAATAGAAATAGTCAACAAACAATTTGTAACATTAAAATGATACGTTAAAATATTCTTTTACGGAATAAAAGTTGTGCATTCAAATCATTTTCTTAATAGTATTTTTAAATGAAATATTGCTGTTTATCATTCGCACAGACAGTGGTAAATGGTTATAAATATTGAGTGGCATCATGTTTACACCGTGTTACAGTTAAATTACATTTAGGTATTACAATATTTTCTGTACAACGTTTTAAAGAGAACCTTGAATTTGCCTGGATTCGGAAAACGATGTTTACCTACTTTCCTTTCTTGAGTCTCAACAACCAGAAACAGCACAATATGAACCGCCCATATTATATGCTTTAAAAAAATTTTATAGAGTCCAAAATACGATACATCAATGCAAACCGTAGATTTATCTATGATGCAAACACAATAACACTTAATACATACCATAGATATGACAGTTAATCTCCACGTGACGTGCAGGTTGCAAAAATAAACGCGACTTCTTAGAATTTTTTCGGAAGGACTCGGTGATTCAGGAATAAATGAGAGTTATTCGGATTTTTTCGGTGATTCAAACGCCATCTAACGGCGTGGGGAAAAGCTTTAAGCAATCACAGCTGTGTAATCCGATTTGAACATCTATTTTCTATTTTATCTATGGTCAAAAATAACCTATCAGAGGTGAGGTTCCCCTTCTTTTCACCAGGGTTGCCAGTACATAACACTATTCGAAAATGTACTATGCATTGGATACACTTAATACTGTACCGGTATTCAATCTAATGTTACCCATCTCAATGTTGTTGGGTTTAAACTAGTAAGGCCATGGAGAATTTTGAAAATCGACAATTGTTAATTAGCTTAATTTATTATAGTTGTCATTCATGACAGTTAAGCATACATTTCACCTTTCATTGCCAATTTGCACAATTTTTATACCTCTAAGCTTTTGAGAATAGTTTTTGAACTTACATACACCCAAAATGGAAGTTGGTCGTATAAAGTACTTGGTAAATGATTCTTATAGTTAATTACACTTTTATAAAAGAAATTATTATTTATAGCCAAGCGACAAATATCAAAGTAAAGTTTTAATTGGTAATTGGTTTGAGGAAAGCTTTAAATTTGTAAGTCATCCCCACAACTTCACAACGAACTATTCTGTCGATTATTCTGCAAAAAAACCAACATATAATGATTCAAGTTTTGTATGGGATCAAAAATTTAAGGGAGAGGTAAAAAAAGATTATATAGAATACATAATTCTAACAATATTGATTACTTAGGGCTGTGGTATAAACTTTCCATCAATACAATACTTAGATAATATGACTACTACCAATGATTTGGTATATAATCATATTCCAAAATCGTCTCCCTGTGGTCCAGTACCACGAGTAATAAAATTTAGAATGCAAAGATATGAACCAGTACAAGATTACACACAAAATTATGTAAAATGTTTTAATTGTGTTATATTAAATGTAATTTTGATGATTTTTCGTAGGGTAATATTACAAAGAACGGTTTAACCGATTATTACAAAGGTGTATGGGGGTGTCAGATTCTAGACCCTAGGCAAACACTACAATCGTCGTATAAAGAAACTTTTACTGCTCCAAAACTTGAAAAAAAATTTGACTGGGGCATACCTCTGTAAGACTTAATTATTTTTGTCCTAATCATTGCGTTACAGTGCTGTGTCTGGTTACTTTTAGTTCCAATTCGTCCGCTATGCGAAATAGTAATAGAATACTGTATCATGTAAGATTGCGAGGAAAACAAATACTTGCGGTACCAGAAAATAAACTACAGCAGCTTCCTTTCAAGCTCCGATGTAATCCAATTACTTGGGAATGCAAAGAATCACAAACGGAAAAGATTTAATTTTATATTTTACTTATATACCTAGAGATTTATTTATACTAGTATCCTAAGATACATTTGTGTTATATAATTTTACATAATTTATTATTAGGTATATTAGTTATTTAATAACATACTTTTTGTGTAGTACCTACTCGCCTAAATGATCTGATGACCAAACAATTTTAAATTGAATTGGCACCGGAAATATTTTTTTTGAGGACCCCTCAGTACTAAAAAGTGGGTTTCGAAAAGTGTGAGTAGACAGAAATTCCTCCATTAGTTTTAATAGATATGGCGAGACAATTAAAATGTGCCGTAGTGTACTGATGGGAGATGGTATAACGTCACGTATAAAGCACGCGTGGTCAAGGGATTTCCCCCGTAGCTAAATTCGTGTTGTAAAAACATTTACTATAACCTAAATAACAAAATGTTAAATGTGTGTGTATTTAACCTATCCTTATTACAACCATACCATCATCTTTTATCAAAATTGTGTCAATTGTTGGTGTCAAATAATGCTATTTAGCACACACATAGGGAAGGAATACGTATACATTACGCACACACGCGCTGTTCCTATCAAACCGCACTATGCGTCGCGCAAGCTTACTAAGATAAGCGGGCTTCCAAGATAACTGCAGTGGAAATGCGCGGGTTCGATATAAGACGTAAAATGGTTGACATGTAGTTTCAAACTTACCATAAAACGACAACAATATTTTAGTCCGGGAAAATTTCTCTAGGCGCCACCACAATCTTAAATTTCTCTAAAATAGGTAGGCGATGTGTTAAGTAAATCCTACCTGACTGGGGAAGATAGAATTGTAGCCTACTTAATAAAATCATACACAATTCACGTTCAAACACCCTTTTACTTTAAAAGAGTACGTTAAATTTCGTTTCTGTAATCTTAATACACAATTCAATTTTCAAAGTCTTTAGGTTCAATTACCCAAAATATCAAAATGTTGACTATTTTTAAACGGTGTAATCCTTTACATAATTTCACACAAAGAAAACAATGAAATCTATTGATTCTTTTTTAAAACTTTAGACTGCAAAGAAACAATTTGAGCAAATATAAATGAATAAGTTAACTAATCGAACTCTGACCAATTTTGCAAAAAAAACACACACACATACACACACACACACACACACACACACACACACACACACACACACACACACACACACACACACACACACACACACACACACACACACACACACACACACACACACTCACACTCACCCTCACACTAACACTAACACTACACTCACACTCACACTCACACTCACAGTCACACTCACACTCACACACTCACACTCACACTCGCACTCACACTCACACTCACACTCACCCTCACGCTCCCGATGTTGCATACAGCAAATAAAAATTAACATTGAGTCACGTGTTGTCATGTGCGGAACGTTAGCGAATTGCGGGCTCACATGATATTCACAAAAAGTTGGATGGTGATCCTTCACTCTGTGTATAAAAATTATAATACATCGTAACTAGGGAAGTACATACAGTTCAAGCTTGAATCGATTGTGACTTGCCTCCTCGATAGCTCAGATGGAAGAGCCCGACTCTAGCAAAGTGGAGGTCGAGAGTTCAAGTCCCACTCGAGTTAATCTTTTACTGTATGTACTTTAAAAGTTAATTTTAAATAAAACACAATTAATGATTATTAAATTTCTATAGATATATATATATATATATATATATATATATATGTGTGTATATATACATATTCTGTAAAGAAACACCTACAAAAAAATCAAATCTTAATAGTTAAAGCCCCTAAATCTTATAATCTGAACATATAATTGATTGATTATCCTTATGACGTGAAATGAAATTTACAATATAAACAACGACATTTAGGATACTTAGCTTTTTGGGTTTTTGTAACAGACATTTTATAAGTCTAAACGTTTGGATAACACTTACGGCTAAGTATTTTAAATAATTGTACTAATGGTGAAAGTTTACATTTTCATATAAACAATGGCATCTCTAAAGATAATCGAACTTTTGCCATTCAAAGACCTAAAATTATTCTTACATGTATAATTTCTGTAATCTCTTATCAGCTGTAATGTCGTATCCACCGGGGCTGATTTGTTTTTATTAATCCTGAGAATGTATGTACACTCGTCACTGATAAGCGGCCCAAATATTTACGTACATTGGTCGTCGTACTACTCGCTAACTTAAATGTCTATGTTCATTCACGCAAACGCGTATATAAATTGGGCAATATGATTTACTAAATGCACGTAAAAAAATGTTTGTCTCAGAATATTTTAACTACACTAAATTATTAATTGTCTACAAACGGTCGTTTCAGTGCTGTTAACAGTCGCACATATATTTAAATCAGTAATATCAATGTCCAATACTGTTTAATTTAATTTATAAAGTTTAACACACTTCAAGTTCCTTTTTAGACCGCGCGGGTTCTTTATACACAGTACTTTTCAACTCAATGCTTGCTGTTTATTATAAATTTGTTTAAACACTTCTTAAACTCTTTCGTCGTCCATTTTTCAAAACCTCTTCATATTTATCCCGCTCAATCCAAAACAGCCTATTCCATAGGAGTTTTTAACGCGCGCCTTCGCCAGGCAGGTAAGGGGAAACGATCCAAACGCAATCGAAACTACAAAATCGCTGCTATTTTGAAATTTTTATAAGAATCTTAATAATACTTCGCAACATTCCAATTTAGCATTAAAGTTCATTCAACACACTATTCAGACCTAGATTCAACTTTTTATGAAGGTCTCATGTGTACGCAAACTTTCCTTTCGCAAAATTTAGTAAATTCTAGCACCATTTGTCCTTGAACATGCATTAAATGTTTCCATTGTGCAATATTATGACTTTTATACAAACAAAAATATATACACATTCTTTCTTTACACTTTAACAGAATATCAACACATCATAAATTCACACGCTATCCATTTACAGCAATTTTAAACTCTTCTTTAAAATACGGTAGCCAAGTACAGTAGCATTTAAACATTATCGTCTCAATAGGGGTGTGACTAAAACGTTATTTCTCATTCAAATTTGATACTATCCACTTATAAATCTTTATACATCAGATACCCTTTTACATGTTACTCAACGCTGTACTGAAGTTCAAGTGGCGTAACATTTACATTATGTACACACAAAAAATTCTCTCGTGCGAACTCACTTTATCAAAAATACATTCTGCGCAAAACATAAAGCAGCATATACTCAGTGCGTCAAAATAATCTCACGCGCTCGCACACACACATCGAGAGAGAGAGAGAGAGAGAGAAACATACACACACACAAACACACCCACCCATACACACATGGCCTCACGCACGCAAGCTCCCGCGCACGCACGCGCGCACACACAGGCGTACGTACGCGCACTCACACCCCCAGCCACACCCGCACCCGCACACGCACAGCACACGCACTCACACTCTCACTCTCACTCTCACTCACTCACTCACTCTCACTCTCACTCTCACTCACTCACTCTCACTCTCACTCTCACTCTCACTCTCACTCTCACTCTCACTCACTCTCACTCTCTCTCACTCTCACTCTCACTCTCACTCTCACTATCACTCTCATTCCCACTCTCACTCACGCACACACAATACACCCACCCACACACGCACACGCACACACAGACTCAGACGCAGACACACACACACACACATCTTGGCGAAACGTTGTTAAACGTAAAATGAGGTAATAAGTCGATGTAGCGTTAGTAAAGAAAATGTCCATTGCACAACCTTTATTAATTTGCACTATCTACAGTTGCAGAGATGCTGAGTTTTACAATAGTTGTCGCGTTCGGGTTATAGTTAAAAAAATATCTGGCTTATTATGATCATTTCCACATATAGTAAAATAATGTGCTTTATGCAGAGTTAGCAGTCCTATCGTTGGGAAGCTTTCGCATGTGAATTTCTGCTTCAGTCTGTTAGGAGGATTTGTTGATTAGCTGAAAAATTTAGCGAACTATAAATTTGGAGTCCGAGAACAGCGGAAATGTAAAACTATAGCGTGAATAATTTGGCGTATCTTGCGTTTCTTACGAAGTTAGTGCCGCTTTCCGTGGTTAGCCTCTAACAATGTATTTATTGTTTTTGAGGAAGCTAAGCTTTAATAAAAGTGTACCGTCCAAATTTAATTATTTTGAAACATTTATTATTGCCACCAAATCATTATGATTTGTATTACTATTACGTACTTGTAGAACAATAAACCGCGTTGAATCCATTGTTTTTTGATGTTTAGTTATCCCGTATTACGAAGATAATGTATACTTAAGCTTAAATTTTAATCATTATTTCAGGTGAACCTCCGATGGTTTCATAGTATTATTTTGACTTGTGAAAGACTTTTGTTTTATTCCTGCATTTTTTAAATTCACTTGTTGATTTTCATTTTATTTGTTGTAGTGGAATTCACCTGTACGTAAGAAAACTAGCATGTTATTTAAAATACTTATCTTTTTTTGGGGTTTTTAATCGTATATTTAAATTATACATTCTAAACATTTTGATAAAATCTACAGTTACCTTCATCAGAAGTAAATGCTTTACCAATTATATGTTAAATCACCACAGTACCATAATTTAACTTATTTAGTTGAAGTTAAAATTAAAATTAAAAACTACATAGAACGTGCTACATGCTTTTCATTGTTAAATAACACTTGCACTTATTGACAAAGCTATTTCTTGGTTAGATTTAGCTGGATTATTTTAATTGATCTCAAGTTTCTATTTCTGAATGCTTTTATTAATTTCAAACTAAAGTTTTTCACAACTTTACACTTACATCATACTTGATTAAATTTGTTTTTGGGTTATGACATTTTTCACCGCTAGCCTTCGACCGTCAGAAGGTGTTCTGAATTGAAATCTTCAACAGTTTAATAATATTTAATTTAGCAGTGATGTAGTTATTCTTTACTAAAATTGTATTGCATATTTTGCTTCATACGTTTATCAACTGTTATATTAATAGAAGGGTTATGTTTGTGTTTTCAATTTTTCAAATTTCACAAAATTGTTTCAACATCTTTAACAATTTTAATAGATAATATTACAACTGACGAAGGTAACCGTAATTGTTATCGAAACGTTTACATTGTATAACTTAGGTATACAATACACCATTAAAAGACCCAAAAAGGATTAGTATTTTAATATGTGTAATAATGGTGAAAGCTTACATTTTTATAGTAGTTTGTTTACCTTTCTTTACGTTATGTTACTGTTTACGAGGTATGCAAGACAGCATTTCATTTTATTGTATTTTATACGTTTATTTACCAACACTAATTCCTAAGCATTCTGATTAAATTTATATTTACTTTTTTTATGGAATCCACTTAAAAATCGGTTTAGATATTTGGCGATTATTTTGAACTAAATGCATAAACGCATTACCGGACATATGGTCTAAATGGAATATCTAATGGCTAATTTGTTTGCTTTTAGCAATAACCTTAAGTGACGATATTTAAGTGTATTTTGATGAACATCCACTCTGGATGGGACAAATAAGTTTCATTATTTTTTACTACTTTAATATGGTTATTAATTTATGTACAGTAAATTTTGAGATTTGATAATCGCAATTTTGCGGATTTTAGAGAACACTTAAAATTTTATATAATTTTGAGTAAGCTTTTACACAAGCAATTTTGAAGTAACTTTAACAGGTAGAGTTGAGTATTTTACTCAGCAAACTAGTTTTTCTTTCCTGTTTCAGCAAATATTTTTCAGGTTGATGACTAAAGGTTTCGTACAGGTGGCGCCTTAGCTACATATTTTCCGAACGTTGAGGTTTTGCTGAACAATAACTAGTACCTCAATGGGTTTACGTTTTTAGAAAGAATCTTGCCCAACCCACCAGTTAGTCTAGAGAAATGCCGCTTATCTGTACTCTGCTTGTGTAGATTTGGCCCATAGCACCATTGAAGGACTTTTATGGAAATACGGTTGTTTTGAACTACCTAATAGTAATATAATGGCACATCAATATTTATTACGCCGCATGAGACAAGAACTATAATTGGGATTTAAATTCAAGCAACATAAGCAACACCTTGAAGCAAAAGGTTATAAGCGATGACTACTAAACAAATAACAAAATGTTTCATGAGAATTTGGTATTTTGAATACGTTATGTAGCGTTTAATGGAGGAGTAAAAAATGTTTGAATTTGTATCCGAGTTGAAGAGTAACAATGTTTGCGGTTTGATTGGCAAGAGGGAAATAAAACGAAATCGGATGTATATTTAATGCCTGTCATAATCTAGCTGCTGAAATAAGGAATTAGTGATCAAAACTTATAACAGTTATGCAAACCATGAACAACACTAACTCTCCAGAAGAATTTAATGTAGATCCAGTTGTGGATTATATATATATATATATATATATATATATATATATATATATATATATATATATATATATATATATATATATATATATATATATATATATATATATATATAGGGTGTCATCACGTTTGTTTTTAAGATTATATTTTTCTTTACAAATTGATTACAATTTTTACATACCGATAATGTAGAATGTATTATGGGAAAACGTGTAACTACGTTTAATTTATAAAATGTATTTTACATCTTTTATGGTTAATAAAAATTCGAAGTTTAACGCATACCTTTGATTATACCTTGAAATTACTTTTATACTTATTATTAACAAATTATCGTTGAAAAATTCATTATTAAAGTTTTCAAAAGACATCAAGTCATTTTCAAACGTTGCAATATGACAATTAACTGCTTTACGAATGCGCGTACACTCAAGAGTAGGACAGAGATATCCCTTGCGGCCATTGTACCCATGGGCACGCCTATGATTTTTACTTTAGAACTCAACAACAGGTACGTTCCATTATTAAAGGATTAACAGCTATTGATAAATAACTTACGTTGAAACGCTGTAGTATGGAAGCGGTATATCTTAAAACTAGTTGAAGAAATCTATTAAGTACTTAGTACAAAATCGTGTACCGCTTATATGTAAAATAAATGAACTATTTTAATTTATTCCTTCGCTTCGTTTCTGGACAGACTTTAAGCGTCATTATTAAAGGAACAATTATTTTAAATCTTTACGGTAACCATGGAATTTTGATCAGCATTTATAGAGATAGACATAAAAATATAGAATAATCATAACGAAGCAAGCACGCTCTATAAATATAAAGTTTTCAAATTCAATAATACAACGCACATGCTCCAGTATGACCTTTATCCCTCATCTTGACGTACAAGCTATATGCGTTAGCAATCGGTATATACTACCTAAGGATTCCATTAATAAAGTGCGCGTATAACATATTTTCATTTAATTATTAAAACTTCCTATAAAAACTCATAAAAACAATAACCTACCTAAAATTGAATCGGATAAACACAAAATGTGATGTCGACTTTTAAACCGTTTAGGGTTTATATATTATCGCACTGAGCTTTAATAACGAAAACTTATCTCAAATTTAATTATATCTAAAAACTGATGCTATCCAGGTTTCTCTAAATCTAATAGTTTTCAAGATATTCTCAAAATGTACCTTAATACCTTCTATAACCTTCTATTTATTGCTTGACAGAACTAAGATATAGGAATGGTACCTCCAAATGTTCAATCAAAATCACTTGAGTATTTCTTGTTATCACACGCGCACACACACGCACACTCACACGCATATTCAGACGTACATGCACACGTATACGCCCGCATACACGTGCATGCTCGCGCACAGTCACGAAATACACATACTCACACACGCGCGCAAACGCAACACGCACACACACGCACGCACACACACACACACGCACGCACTACATGCACTCACACGCGCAGGCACACCCACTCCCACACCCAACTTGGTACAAACATAACGCTGATTGCTTTCCGTGAAGTTGTGACAAATTTACGTTTGCGTGGATTAACAGACCTACTATATCGTAACACCGTGATAGACTTAGATCAATATACTATGTTTATTAACGGCTTAACACTTAAGGATCGTTTTAGCTTATGTAGCATCTAAAATAACAGCTGTCAGCTCCAAACGAGACATTGTTTGACGTTTGATTGGAGTAATACGCAGTTTAACCCATACAATAGAACAAATGATTTTGTTCTACCCTGAATTCTTAAATATGTTACAGTTGGGCTAGCATATTCACTTTCATCGACAAATGCATATAATTGCAAGTATTTATTTTCCCAATTTCCAAAGTCACTTAAATCACACCTTGGTGCAGTAAGTTGCTCTACATCTGGACAAAACTAGACTAAGTTAACCATTTTTCATGATGTATCATTTCAACCCATTTTGATTGACGTAACATAACCCTAAGGAACAACAAATAATAAGCTATTAGAACTAAGGGATCACATACTGCGTGACAAATGAAAATAGTCCACGCCAAATAACCCCGACCTGAGCCCCGACGAAAAAGCTAGTGGACAATATAGCCCGCGACAAAATAACACCCCTTCCCCACAAAACAACCCTAGTCAAGATAGCCTCCAGTAAGAAAATTTAAAAAATGTTATGTCCTGCAAAACCCAACCATCTTAACATATGAAATTTACCTTCATCAACAATAAACTTTCTGAGACAACAAGTGTTTCTACATATTTTTAAAACGCATAATATGATGTATTATAATTAACACAAAAAAGTTGGAATAGAAAGTATACGGGAACTGCGAAAACTAATACTTCCAGCCCATTCATAGGCAATCCAGTCAAACCAGAAAAATCCTCGTCAACAAAGAAATAATTTTCTTTGGGGTTAGTATTATGAAATTCCTAAAGGTTTTTGAGTTATTTGCCAAATACGATTTTCAAAATTCAACTTTGAGGGCTTGTCACTTTGTAGCCATACGTTTTAGAGAAAAATTTTATCTGACTTTTCGTCTTCAAATTATGGGCAGAATATACACTTGAAGTAGGGGTACGTTTCTTTGGATCACGTTGTATATATATATATATATATATATATATATATATATATATATATATATATATATATATTGTGTGTGTGTGTGTGTGTGTGTGTGTGTGTGTGTGTGTGTGTGTGTGTGTGTGTGTGTGTGTGTGTGTGTGTGTGTGTGTGTGTGTGTGTGTAAAAGCTCTAAAGACCTAGCAAAACTCAACCCACATGCATTCAAGTTAATAGTGAAATCACTGACACATCATATTATGTGTTTTAAAAATCAAATATTTACACTTGTTATCTCAGAAAGTTTATTATCGATGACGGTAAATTTCATATGTTAAGATGGTTGGGTTTTGCAGGACATAACATTATTAAATTTTCTTACTTAAGGCTCTCTTGACTAGGGTTGTTTTGTGGGGAAGGGGTGATATTTTGTTGCGGGCTATTTTGTCCACTAGCTTTTTCGTCGGGGCTCATGTCGGAGTTATTTGGCGCGGACTATTTTGATTTGTCACACAGTATGTGATCCCTTAGGTCTAATAGCTTATTATTTGTTGTTCCTTAGGGTTATAATTAATGTACCAAGGTGTGATTTAAGTTGCTTTGGAAATTGGGAGAATAAATACTTGCAATTATATGCATTTGTCGATGAAAGTGAATATGCTAGCTCAACTGTAACATATTTAAGAATTCAGGGTAGAACAAAATCATTTGTCTATTGTATGGGTTAAACCGCATATTACTCCTATCAGACGTCAAACTATGTCTCGTTTGGAGCTGACTGCTGTTGATTTAGATGCTATGTAAGCTAGAACGATCCTTAAGAGTTAAGCCGTTAATATACATAGTATATTGATCTAAGTCTATCACAGTGTTACGATATATTAGGTCTGTTAATCCACGTGAACGTAAATTTGTTACAACTTCACGGAAAGCAATCAGCGTCATGTTTGTACCAAGTTGGGTGTGGGAGTGGGTGTGTGAGCGCGTGTGAGTGCATGTAGTGCGTGCGTGCGTGCGTGTGTGTGCGTGCGTGTGTGTGTTTGCGTGCGTGTGTGTGTGCGTGTTGTGTGTGCGCGCGTGTGTGTGAGTATGTGTATTTCGCGACTGTGCATGCGCGTGTATGCGGGCGTATACATGTGCATGTACGTGTGAGTATTCGTGTGCGTGTGCGTGTGCGTGTGTGCACGCGTGTGGTAACAAGAAATACTCAAGTGATTTTGATTGAACATTTGGAAGTACCATTCCTTTATCTTAGTTCTGTCAAGCAATAAATAGGTTATAGAAGGTATTAAAGTACATTTTGAGAATATCTCGAAAACTATTAGATTTAGAGAAACCTGGGTAGCATCAGATTTTAGATATAGTTAAATTTAAGATAAGTTTTCGTTATTAAAGCTCAGTGCTATGATATATAAACCCTAAACGGTTTAAAAGTCAAGAAATCACATTTTGTGTTTATTAGATACACTGTAAGCTCTATAGCAAAAATGGTACTTATTTTTTTTGGATTCAATTTTAGGTAGGTTATTGTTTTTACGAGTTTTTGCAGGAAGTTTTAATATTAAATGAAAATATTTAATGTTATACGTGCACTTTATTAATGGAATCCTTAGTTAGTATATACCGATTGCTACCTCGTATAGCTTGTACGTCAAGATGAGGGACAAAGGTCAGACTGGAGCATGTGCGTTGTATTATTGACTTTGAAAACTTTATATTTATAGAGCGAGCTTGCTTCGTTATGATTATTCTATATTTTTATATCTATATCTATAAATGCTGATCAAAATTCCATGGTTACCGTAAAGATTTAAAATGATTGTTCCTGTAATAATGACGCTTAAAGTCTGTCCAGAAACGAAGCGAAGGAATAAATTAAAATACTTCATTTATTTTACATACAGGGTGGCCCATTATTGTGTGGAAGTGCTATAACTTACTTAGGATCAAAAATACAAAAAATGTTTTAAATAAAAGTTGTTATGTTTGCACAGATACACATTTCTAAAATATTTTGAGATATACAGGGTGTTCAGCCTAAGCGAGACAACATGAAGTTTACTTTTTTTTAATATTTGATTGCCATCGATTTCAGCGTAAAATTCTGCATCTAGCCCTACCTTTTCTTTTCCCATAAATTGCGACGTTGTCAAGCTGGTGCGAAAAATATGAAGATTTGACGAAAATTGGTGCACTATAAATGCTGCCAAATAAACGTTATCAGTGATAAGCAACTAAACTTATTTGGTAGGTACGAAGGTAAAGGATGGCTGAAATGTCTGAACATAGTAGCAGTTTCGTTTGGGGTTCGGGGTGTTTTTTGGATAAGGAGATTTCAATTATCAAAAACTACATTTTTCTAAATGGAACACCCAGTATATTATTTTGCCATCTTGTAAAACTATTTTATCCCTTCGAATTATGTCTGTATAATGTACTCTCTAAAATTGATTGTTTTTAAGAAAATTGCATTTTTAATTTATGATTTAAAAATATTCATGTTTTTAACAAGCAAGCTCTGAATGTGACTTTAGAATACTTCTACTTTCGATAATTTTTTATGATAAAATCACACCAGTAATTTTCTACCTTTAAAAACTGTCATAAAATAAATAGGGTACCTACAAAACTTAATTAAGCAAAAATAACCTTACCAACAAATGAAATGAAAATATCCATAGTTTTAACAAGTAACCTGTGAATTTGACGTTTGCACAAGTCAGAGTGATTAGTTATTATCTAGACGTGTTGTAAATGTGTAGCTATTAAGAACGAGAAAGCAATTAAAATCATGAATTTTCCGATAGAAGAATTGACAGATATGATTTTTATACTGGGTGCCAGTGATAAAAACTGTTTACTCGCACAAAGGATTTATCAACAGAAATTTCCAAATAGAAGACAGCCAACAATGGAGACATTGGAAAATGTACCTCAACGATTTACCAGAACTGGCAGTGTAACTTACGAAAAAAGCGAAAGGTTGAAGACTGCAATAACAGAGGACAACTAGATGAGCGTAATTTTAAAAGCTACGAAATATCCTCATATCTCGACACGGGAAATAACAAAACAAACCGACATAAGTCGAACTGTCGCCTAAAAAATTCTGTCTACGAACAAAATGCAACCTTACCATATACAGCGAAAGCAGGAACTATTGGATGATGATTATGAAAAGCGGTCAACCTTCTGTAAGTGGACTCAACAATAAATTGAGCAAAACAGAGATTTTTTCAATTTTGTATTATTTGCCGATGAAGTAACTTTTCAGAAAAATGGGTTTGTTAATAGACACAATTTCCATTATTATGCAACAGACCAACCGCATTATATACTATCAGTCAAACAAGGTGGTCATTAAATGTATGGGGTGGAATAATTGGGAATCATGTCGTAGGCCCATATTTCTTTGACGGAACAGTTAATGGGCAAGTTTATTTAAATTACCACAACTACTTCAGCAATTAGCTGCTCATGTTAGCGAATGTGGTACCTACATGACTGGGCACCAGTTCACCATACCCAACTGATCAATACACATTTAAATAATGAATTTCCCGGACGATGGATAGGTAGAGGAGGACCCCATAAATGGACACCTCGTTCACCAGAACTTACAAAAATGTTTTTTTTTTGGTGGTGTTATGTCAAAGAACAAATATACAAAACACCCGCGACTACTAAGGAAGACATTAAGAATAGAATTAGAGAGGTTTTCCGAACTGCTGATGTCGATATGTTACATCGTGCTAGTACAGCGTTTGAAGATCGCATACATTATTGTATGGAAGTAAATGGTGGTCATTATGAACATTTAATAAAATAGTTATCTAACGTTTTTAGTTCTTTCTTATTTGTTGTTAGTTATTTTTGTTTAATTCGTTTATTTTGAGTTTTGTAGATACCTTATTTATTTTATTACATTTTTTAAAGGTAGAAAATTACTGATTTGATTTTGTCACAAAAAATTATCGAAAGTAGAAGTATTCTAAACGTCACATTCAGAGCTTGGTTGTTAAAAACATGAATATTTTTAAATCATAAACTAAAAATGCAATTTTCTTAAAAACAATCAATTTTAGAGAGTACATTATACAAACATAACTCGAAGGGATAAAATAGTTTTACAAGATGGTAAAATACTATACTGGGTGTTCCATTTAAAAAAATGAAGTTTTTGCTAATTGAAATCTCCTGAATTAATGCTTATTCAAAAAACACCTCGAACCCCAAACGAAACTTCTACTATGTTCAGACATTTCAGCCATCCTTTACCTTCGTACCTACTAAATAAGTTTAGTTGCGTATCACTGATAACGTTTATTTGGCAGCATTTATAGTGCACCAATTTTCGTCAAATCTTCATATTTTTCGCTCCAGCTTGGGAATTTATGGGAAAAGAAAAGACAGGCCTAGATGCAGAATTTTACGCTGAATTCGATGGTAAACAAATATGCAGGGTGTCCTGTTTAAAAAAAGTAAATTTCATGTTGTCTCGCTTAGGATGAACACCCTGTATAGCTCAAAATATTTTAGAAATGTGTATCTGCGCAAACATAACAACTTTTATTTAAAACATTTGTTTGTATTTTTGAGCCTTAAGTAAGTTATTGCACTTTCACGCACTAATGGGCCACCCTGTATAAGCGGTACACGATTTTGTACTAAGTACTTAATAGATTTCTTCAACTATAGTCTGTAAAAATAAAGATTTTCTATTTCGGCTTAGCGCTTTATTACTCTGAGACATTGGGAATATACAGCCGTTTCTTTCTAACGTTTGGGTTTCAATAGAAACATACGCGACTTAAGTGAAAGCGTCAATTACCTGCTCAATGACTTAAGACCGCTCGCGAGAAGTAAACACAATGGAATTTTAATTCTATTCCAGAAGTTATGAAACGTTTTGAACGATTTTTAATTTTAACTATGTTGCAAAGTTTTTTTTGTGTGTGGATGCAGAGGTTTATTACATAATATAATTCATTTATTTTGAAATGTGCAACAACGAAATCATTAATTTGTAATTAAAAAGAAATTGATATGCATAAACCAGTTTTTATTGTTTACTAATAGTGACATTAATTGTACATGCAGAACATAACGTACATTCTTGTAAATAAAACAAAACAAAATTAGAACTAAGAAGCACACATTACATTAATATCTGGAAAAGTATTTGAGATACCGGAATATTGAATTCAGTACCGAACTGAGTTCGTTGAAAACGTTTGGTAACTTCTGGAATAGGATTACATTTCCATTGTCGCGAGAAGAAACGGCTGTATATTTCCAATGTCTCAGAGTAATAAAGCGCTAAGGCGAAATAGAAAATCTTTATTTTTACAGACTATAGTTTTAGGATATACCGCTTCCATACTATAGCGTTACAACGCAAAGTTATTTATCAATAGTTGTTAATCCTTTAATAATGGAACGTACCTGTTGATGAGTTCTAAAGTAAAAATCATAAGCGTGTCCATGGGTACCTACAATGGCCGCAAGGGACATCTCTGTCCTACTCTCGAGTGTACGCGCATTCGTAAAGCAGTTATTTGTCATCTCGCAACGTTTGAAAAGGATTTGACGTGTTTTGAAAACTGTAATAATGAATTTTTCAATGATAATTTGTTAATAATAAGTATAAAAATAATTTCAAGGTTTAATCAATGGTATGCGTTAAACTTCGAATTTTTATGAACCATAAAAGATGTAAAGTACATTTTATAAATTAAATGTAGTTACCTACACGTTTTCGCATAATACATTCTACATTACCTATCGGTATGTATAAAAATTGTAATCAATTTGTAAAGAAAAATATAATCTTAAAAAACAAAGGTGATGACAACAATTATACAAATCGGTGTGTAAATGCAACAAACAATAAACAATATAATAAAAATAAATAATAAGCAAATGATAATTGCCGATTTGAAGTTAAATTTTGGTTAGTCTGTTTTAAAGTGACAACAGTAACTCTTGCGCGATATCTCTCTCGTCTCGCGGCTTTTCTATGGCAGAGACCGCCAATTCGTGTTCAGTATTAGTTCAGTGATGAAATCCTATCGATATGCAAAGTTTCACATTTTCAGGTACAACAAAAGTATATTATAATTTTGATGAGCTGGTACTGTCGTTAGTAGGTGTTTATCGTAGTTGGTAAAAATGGATCATGTAAATAGATATCTTACTGCGTTTCTTAATTATATAGGATCAAGTTAACATTATCTAAACAAAATAATCTTGTCAAACCTACCAAAATTTTCATTTCAAACCCGTCATTTACGAAACATTACAAACCTAGTATTGTTTTCTAAGTATTTGCGGTTAAAGTTATGAAACAGCTCGATAGCAACTTTTAGTTTTCGATGCTTCCTAGGTTGTACTGCACGGTATAATACAAAAATGCATTCTGATCGGTTAAAAAGCTTTATGGTAAATAATTTTGAATTTTGAATAAAATATTTTAATTGTATGCATACTTTGTAAAGCCATATGATAAATATCAGGGAAAAGTACTCTTAGGTAATTGGTTTGAAGGAAAATGTTCATATATAAAAACACCGCATGATTTCAAGAGTAATTATGCTATTGATTATTGTCCAAAATCACCAGACCGCCACGATGCAGATTTTATTTTGAATCTACAGAGTCACGCTCAGGTAAAGTAAATTTTGATGAATAAAAAACTTTAACTTGATTAATATTTAGGGATTAGGAGCTAGAGTTCTTCTTGACCATCAAGGACCAGATTTTTTAGAAAACAAATCAACTTTGAATGATCTAAGTTATAATCATTTAACAAAAATTTCTGATGGCCCAATTCCAAGAAAATTTCGATTTAGATTTCAGACGTACGTCCCTGAAAACGATTATTGCCAGAATTTTGTATGATTTAAAGCTCTGCCACATGCAATCAATAAATCAAGTAATTGTAGGGAAATATAACAAAAAATGGTTTATTAGACTACTACAAAGGGGTCTGGGCATGTGACCAACAAGATCCCAGAAAAACTTTGCAATCAGAGTATAAAGTGTCATTCTGTCGTCCATTCGTTACCAAACCTAGAAATAGAGATTTAAAATTTGCAGTATCAGAATGCAATCCGATTAATTGGGAATGTGAAAAAGAAATTGAGAACCCGCGACCATGTCGTGGAAAGAAAACGCAAAAGATTAATAAAACCAATTATGCAATAGTTTTGATTATCGTACTTCGTTATATAAACAATTTAATTAGCAAAATTCTATTATGTCTTTAAAAAAATTGGTTCCAAACTAACCGTTGTGTCCCAGAATAAACAATTCAAGAGCGTCACTCATCGGAAGCACCTTTCCTTTGATGTTCAATGTAAGTTCAGTTCGAAAAATTGTACGGATTGTCGATTTATTCAACATTGTAAATTAGTCAATTGAAATAAACGATAAGCAATATACTAGCTCCATAATACGTTATGACAAAACTTCCATTATGAATATAAAACAACAGATACAATAAAGTATACGAGTGGCCGGGCCGTTCTGTATTGGTGATTTTATTTTGACGCTGATCCGATTCGTAATTTGTTTTTGTTCCATAATTCTTGAAATTTTTATCTGTTTTAATACGTTGTTAAATGAATAAAACATGTAATTACTTAGCTTCCAACCTACATGGACTCAAGGAACTTCCAATCTGCAAAGAAGCTCCCAGCAGCAATATCGGCTGGATCAAACAACCATATTACTATTTAACTAACTGTTAGGTTAGCTCAAGACTATCAACTCCTTACTATATGATATGATTTAATTTAGCCGGGGGAAATGTAACAGGAAAGTAAGAATTAGCATTTCGTATTTAAGTTAATAACATACAGAAGAAATGTTGAAAGTATAATTTCCAACCCACAAAGTGAAAATTAAAAGAAATGAAATAATTTTAATAATAATTTTTTTAGGATAATTGTGCGCCCCCTCCTTACCTTCCAACCTACATATACATATGAAACTATAGACTTATTAGCTCATGTTACAACGTTTGGTCAAGGTACGTCAAGATCGCCTATGATAGTAAAGGCAAAATTGCACCATTATAAATCGTTTTTAAAACTTTAGATTCTAATCCCCAATTAACTTTTGCATATCTTGAAATTGCATTAATAAACTTTATACACTTGGATGTAACATAAGAAACATGATTATCGAATGTAAATTTTGAATCTAAAATAACGCCTAAATATTTTAATTCTTGAACTTGTTTCAGTTTTTTATTATTTAAATATATATTAATTTTAACGTTATTAGAACATCTTTTTTTAGAAACTAACAGAACTTTAGATTTTGTATGATTAAATTCAATTTTATTATTTTTGGCCCAATTTATAATTTCTCTTAAATCAACATTTGCAAAATTTTCTGCTTCAATGCTGCTCATTCCTTTCGATAATATGATCAAATCATCAGCAAAAGCAACTAATTTAGTATTTTTTCTTAATTTTATATTTAATAATGTGTGTGTGTGTGTGTGTGTGTGTGTGTGTGTGTGTGTGTGTGTGTGTGTGTGTGTGTGTGTGTGCGTGTGCGTGTGCGTGTGCGTGTGCGTGTGCGTGTCGTGTGTGTGGTGTGCGTGTGCGTGTGCGTGTGCGGTGTGGTGGTGTGCGTGTGCGTGTGGTGTGTGTGTGTGTGGGTGTGTGGTGTGTGTGGTGTATGGTGGGTGGGATGATGTGTGTGGGTGTGTGGGTGTGTGTGTGTGTGTGTGCATGCGTGTACATCTGCGTGCGTGTGTGGATGTGAGTGTGCTTGTGTGTGTGTGTGTGTGTGTGTGTGTGTGTGCGTGAGTGGGTGCATGCGTGCGTGCGATGTTCGTGTGCATGTGTGTATTTAGGGGCGGAGAGGGGAGGTTTATTAGGAGCTGTTTTTGATTTTTACCAAATATTTCTCAGAAATCTATTTATTTTAAGGGTAAAAAAATCATATAGATTAATTATGTTCTATGCAATTTTTTGATACGACGCATAATTCAGCAGCAAAAAATCCTTAAGGTAAAATTTAAGTGTTAGTTCAATTTTTTTCAGTTCTGAATCATGATCGATTTTAAAAGAAAATATGTAAAAAATATTTTTTAAAACAGTTTTTTAATGTTAAGCGAAATAAGTGTAAAAATTAAATAAGTAAATATAATTTTTTTAGGTTAACATCTAGATGTCTATTAACCTCTACGTGACATGAAGTTGTTAACGGTTGTTTGATATGGATTATTGTTTTCGGTTTAGAGTGTTGCATATTTTACCAGAGACAACACAGAGACGTGTAACTTAATGTATAATTCTTGGCCGCAATAATGCATTGGTCAACTGTAGTGGAAAGTGAAAGTAGGTGGCGGACATGTCGATTTGAAAATGAGCGGGATATATAAATGTTTTCATTTACCTTTAATATTGTATTGCTTGAATAAATCATTGAATAAAGAAACTGAAATACAGTATTAAGTATAATATGTAATTTATTAAAAAAATATACATATATGTGCATACTTATACATTACATAGTTTACACAAATGAAAAATAATTGATCTGTTGTAGCTTTTACATAATTTACTGAAATAATTTTATCGATAACCTCTTGTAAAGTTCGTTTTAGTTGTATAATTGCTTAGATTATAAAAGGTACAGTACACCTTTCCATATACGAACGTTATTAAAACACATTCATTTGCAAAATGCTTGCTACAAATTAAATGATTTTGCAGTGTAACACCAGGCGTAAATTTTATTCCAATGCTCTCTTGCCATACTTTTGATCTAATAAATAAGAATCGGAATTTATGTATGCTACATTAAGTTCAAACTTACTTTTCAAGATTCCTTGAAAATTATGCATTTTCGGCTTCTTCTTTGTGCGCGCCACACACTAAACATAATGATTCGGGCATTTTGAAGCGAATATAGACTCTACAATAAACATTCAGTTTTCAGTTGTTAGGAAATATTGGGGTTGCATACTTACAAATTTTCAATCAAGGAAATACCACTAAATATAATCTAATGTGGTCCTAGTACCAATTATAATAAGCTTACACTTCTATTTTTTAAATTTTAGTTTAAATCTAACTAACTAACACACGCACGTTCACACAAGATATTTAAAATAAACACTAAATAGTAACGTATTAATAAGATTAATAACAAAATGTACACAAAATAACCTACAATACGAAAAAGTTCAATGTACGAAACACAAATGATAAACACAAATGACATATTGACAATTCATTTTACAGTGGCGACATCACTAATGCTTTCTCGATTGAACAACAAAGATACACTTATAGATTTTTCTTGTAGTTTTCCATTTAAGCATTTTCCATCCTATTTAATTAATTTTTAGGGTTAGTTATTTCGCTATATATTAGGAAACTTTGTAAACGAAAATTAAATTTAAATTTTCTTTAAAAAATATGTCTATACATTATCCTATATAATTAGCGGTTATTTAGATATTGAAACAATTTTAACACTTAAGTTCTACCTTAGTAATTTTGTTGGTGTTAAATTACGCGTCGTATCAAAAAATTGCATAGAACGTATTTGATCGATATATTTAAGGTCTATATGTTAGTATTGTATTTTTACATATTTAAAATATACAAATGTTTCAAAATATTTGATAAAAACCCAAAACCTGCTCCCAATAAACCTCCGTTTCCGACGCTAGATTTCTCCTCAAAACTAATCAGCTCCAGGCGAAGTGAAAGCAAGCTTAAATATTAAATTTGAAGCACGTACGTGTTGTCGTTCTGGAGTGATCGTGGATGCTAATGTACATCCATACCCACTCAACACACCACACACACCGCGCGCATGACGCACGCATTCCTAACCACACGCAAACGCACACGAACGCTCACGCGCACGCCCACGCCAACGCACGCGCACGCACGCACGTCGCACGCACTCATGCACACACACACACACCACTGCACTCACCACACACCACATCACTCACACTCACTCCACACACGCAACACGCACCTACCAACCCACCACAGCACACACACCACCCATCCACACACACATCACACACACACCACACAGCACACGCACACACACGCACACCACACGCACACACCGCACCACACATCACTCCTACACTACACAACACAACACACAACACAACACACACAACACACATCACACACACACACACACACACACACACACGCACACCACACACACGCACATGCAGCACGCACACCACACACACACACACACACGCACACACGCACCGACACACACACACACAACACACACACCCACACCACCACACACACACACACACACACACACACACACACACACACACACACACACACACACACCATTATGTCTGATCTTGGCGAAATTTTGCCAAACTTTGTAAAATGAGCTAAGTCATGAGTCGATATAGCGTTAGTGAAAAAAGTCGATTGTTTTTGATTTTTATCAAATAATTCTGATACAGCTGCACCTTCTAAATAAATAAAAATATCAGCATATAATTTTTAAAACTACAATAGTATATTAAAATCGAGTGTTCCAAAGCACGAGCACGGCAGTACTCATTATGAAACGTGAGTTTTATACAATTCTTTTTCCTGATTGTTATAAAACAATTTTAGAAACTATAATTTGTTAATTTACATTGTCAGATTGAATTTTTGTATCTTGACTACATTGATAGTAAACTCATATTTAGAAATGGACAATTTTTCGCATAATCTTTAGAGGTTAGGGCTAACAGCTGTGTGGAAAACCTCCAAATCCATGTTTAGCCAATGCCATAAATCGAAATACGCCAAAAACTGTAAAATAAAGATTGCGTTGTGCAATATTATCGTTCTGTTACAGAAGTACAGCAGTAAAAAGTAGTTTTTTTCGATTTACTCAAAGTATTAAATTTTTACACTTATGTTGTATATCGAATTTGAAAAAAATGACTTAGAAAATTTCTATTTGGCAAAAATGACTTTTGAATCACAAAATTATCAATTTTTATAATTTTTTGCAGTAACGTATTCAAATACTTTTCTTTATTTCAATTCTCAATTATTTGGTTTCCATGGTGACCACGAACAAGGAATACTAGATTTAAGTATGTAGCTCATTTTTATCACAAATTTTTAAATTGGGATTTTTTTGATAATAAGTATGAAACTGTTACGTTTAGGCAAATAACGTTTTAAACAAACTTACTTTAATTTTTGACGTTAAATCGATCTGAGTAATAAAAAATAGGGGTTTCCATTTGATTTTTTTGAGTAACTTGCATTTTTTGATAGTCAAGTTTAGACATTCATAATTTTATTTTTATGAAAAATACAAATATCATTTTTTGCAGACTGTTGCAATAAACCTTTGCCTACAACACTTCAAAGTTTTATTCAAATTGTTTGACAGGAACAGAACAATTAACGAGTTATTACTAAGACCGCATCTGTCAATTTTTTTAGAAAAATGTTTTTTTTTTAAAACGACTGAAATTTCGTATCTAGTTTATTTAACAAACTTACCTTAAAATTCGACATAGAATCCAAAAATGTATTAATATACGGGGTGTTCCATTTAAAAGAAGCGACTAAGTACCGACTTCCGGTATAACCGGACGTGGTACGAATGTGAAAATATTTTAGATGAGTTAGCTCTAACATCATGACCCTGTTACCAAATTTTCAAAATTATAGTAAGTTTCGTTTAGCAGATACTCATAGGATCAGCTCCCAAAGGCGGACCCTGTATAATGACCATTTGAAACGCGAAATGGATAATTTCCCAATTTGTTTATTCACTCAGTGCATGTGTGTTAAAGGTGCCTTCACACCCATCCATGCATGCATGTTAAATAGGCTTAAACATGTCAATGAACGATAAAAAATAAACCAACAATCCGTAATGAGGAACGTTCTAATCATTGATTAATTTAAAAAATGTGTTTGGTATTATTAAAAAGATATTTTAAGTTGTTCTGTAATTCACATTTTATATGGATTTTAAACATATTCTCTGTTAAATTCAATTCATACGAATAGAGTGAGAGTTCAATGCAGGCGGTACTTGCAATCGGTTAATACTCTTACACAGCATCAAAAATCATTTACGAAGAACTGGCCACCTTTTTGTGGATGCTGAAAACAATACGTAAAAATGATCAAACATCTAGGAAAATTTTGGTTACAGTTACCAAACTGGGATAGCAATTATGACAAGCGCAAGGTGCAAGAAACGCTCTTGAATTTTCCTTTAAGAGGTTATCTTTCAGTCCCGAAACTTTTTCCAACTTGTTAGAACCTAAACACTTGATATATTACTACAACACTGCATATCGACCATTAAAAACATGGAGAAGCTCAACAAACTGTTCGACAATTCAATCTAATAATATTAGTACCATTTCTTCGATTTTCATTTGCATTTTCCTTTATTGTACTTATTTCACAAGACCGTCGGCACTAGAAGAAATCTAGTTAATCAGTTAATAGATATAGTTTAGGACTTCAGTTTGTTAAAGACATACTCGGACGGTTCTGTGTGTTACAAAAATTTTGATATTCCAACCATATTTATATCGATACAATGAATTATATGATCCCCTTTTATTTATCGTTATGTATGGTTAATGGATACAATATACAAATTTTTATAAGCGCAGGGTTCTCTTACGTGCGCCTTTTTGTGGTCAGTATATCGTCGGCTTCGCGAAATGCGTAACTCCACATTTGGGCGAAAATAAAAATTTGATGTCATTCGATTCATGCAAAATAAAAAATGTATCTGATAGAATAGTCAGTATCAACGAAATTGCATTACTTTCTTTAATATTCGCACAGCAGAATACCTGGTAATTCCATCCCATAAATTTGGTGATAGCAGAGTGCGTAAGTCCAGTAGTTCCCTTACTGCTGTTGTATACCACACACGTGCTCCTCAAATTTATGCGATTATTGCAACAATTTAAGTAATTCTTGTATAAGTAAACTGTTACTGGGTAAGTGATATTTTTAGTTATTTATTATATTCGTTTTAGTCTTACAGTGATCGTAAAATAATGTGCAACTTCATTAATTTTACGATTAGTGGAGATACGCGGTTTTCATATAGTATATGTTCGTAGCAAACACATTCTGGGTAGAGGATATCCGCATTTTTCCATAAGTTTTAACCTACCTTTTCATAAATGATGTCCTGTCGAATAGATAAAGTATTCAAGGCATTGGACAATACCAAGGATAGTGCCATTGTCCAAGAAAGTGCAAATAATAATTCAACGCAACCAGCACAGTGTTCCATTAAATAAACGACAATAATATTCATGCAACTGCAAGAATTATACAAGACGCAGAAGTTATATTCGTAGACAGTAAAGGTAAATTTTATAATTATTATGCCTTGTGTATAGTTCAGTTTATTTATTTCATGCTGTACTGTAAAACATACCTTTACATAGGTACCTACTTGATTTTTATCCAGGGAACAGGTTTACCTGTTATTATCCTAAAAATTTCTATTACGGGGCAGATTGCACACTGTCATGGGTTCATGATTTTATCAAAGATTTGCCGATAATTTTTGAATTTATAAATTATTTGTTATTACCGTACATCTTAAATGTAGTGTAAACTCTCGTAATTGGATGTAATTACGCATCAATGTTTGGAGAAGCTTTTCTAGTGTAACGTTTTTTTTGTCTTTTACGTATTTGAAAGGTTTAGTTATTTTTTTGTGATTTTCTAAAACAAAAATGAAGCTTTTGTTGTTGATCCGAGTAAAATGAAAGTTTAAAAGGCAAATGTGATTTATATTTTTGGTATCGATGTTTAGGAAAACCTTTTTAGTAAGTTGCGAGGAAACATTCGTTAGTGTCTTTGTAAATAAGGATAGTTTTGTATAAATAAGCGTTTTCGTTATTTTAAATTGGGTCAATTTCGTTAAATCAAGTTGAGATTGCATAATATAAAATTAAATTAAAGAACGCATTCAAATTATTACACTGTAAGTTAGCCGTCATTGCGGTGCTGTTTCTGTTGAGTTTGGTTTTAAACAATGAATTTGGAGTCTATGTACGTTAAATTCGAGAGTCTCTTTGAAGTGTGTATAGGGTTACTTAGATAAGGTTTCGAGAAGAGGCTCTGTTGACGATGCAATTACTCCCGACGATTCGTGGATGCGCGTACTTAGAAAATTTGTGTACCTTTTCTTTAATTGGCTAATTTAGTGGGTTTAAAAAACCAATATGGCGTCAAGTAAAATTATTTACGCGAGCAGTAGTAGTTTAGGCGTAGAAGCGTCTAGTTTTTTGTGTTACGGTGACGTAGAGAATATTGTGGAACAACGTTGACCAAGCTCCGTGTCGAAGGAACTATCGTAGCAGGGTTCTCATTCTCTCACAATCCAAATAAGGGATCATATAATTGATCATCCTTACGTTGCGTGCAGTTGGTCCATAGGGACTTCTCGAGATCCAGAAAGGCGTTTAGTGTTTAAAGTGATCAAGTGCTTTTGTTGTCCTCTGGAGAAATCTTTGCTTTTTGCGGAAAAAACCAACGTTCGTTCCAAAGTTTCAAACGTAAAGTTTACAGTTTCGATAATCAAATAAAACAGTTTTTTCGTTAAGTTGCAAATAATAAGGTTAATCAGGGCTTAGCTAAAAGGCGCTGCTAGCGTCATGTTAACATCAACCATAAATCTTTGGTCCTCCTGCAGGTCCGTTCCAGATGACTGTGTAACAAAAGGGCATCCTCTACCTAAGGTAACGTTTTTGTGTTTTTTTGTGGTGTGTGATAAATGCAATAAATTTTTTGTAATTTATTTTATTATGCGTTTGTATAATGAACATTTCTTTAAAATTAACTTTTGTTGGTTTAAATTTAATACAGGCGTATCCATCCGCATTATTATCTAAATTGATTTGAAGGTTTATTTTTTGTTTAAACTGACGAATTTACATCGAAACTTATGTGGCAAGTGCGTTTTAAGCACGCATTTATTTGTAAAAAGGAAAATAACGATTCATTATCTTAGACATTTGAATCAATTTTATAGCTAGTTTCAGCGTTAATAGATAAAAGGTGTAAAATTTGTGTTGACGATTCGACGGTTCTGTTTTTATTTATTCACATTACACATATTTAGATTATTGGATTTGTTTTTTTATGTGAACCTATTATTAGACCGCATCTTCCGACACGCATTTTTAATGTTTATCGTTTTTTTTTAATTTTCTCTTCGAATTAACGTCATTACACTGTGTTTAGTTTTAATAAAACAATTACGACCGAAAACTTTTCAAGTGATTATTTAATTTTCTAACTTAAGACCAATAAAAATGTTTTTTCGTTTATGATTGAGTATTAATTGCATTTGCAATTTTTATTTCTGGCTGACAAATTAATGTTTTTTTTTTGTTAAGTAAATTACTGAGTCGATTTTTTATACGTAACGTAACAATAGATTATTGTTTCTTACCAAATTAACGATTGATTTTTCCAATTTTTAGTTAAACGTGCAAATATGTTTGATGCCTTCAGGTTGAGATATGCTGGTCCAGTGCCGCCTGCAAAATCACGTTTAGGTCGGTTATTTGTATTTTGAATAAACACGCTGTTTTCCAGTTTATTGTTTATATTTGGATTTATAATGATAAACTATTATTCTGCGCAAAATTTGTATACCGAATAATGGTATAAATATTGCAGTTCATAAACAACGTAGGGTCAAAAAATTTACTCAGTCATATTAGTTTTTTATCCTGTTACTAGTATGAAATAAAGTGTTGCACGGCATCCGTGTGTAATACTTTAGTCCTTTTCAAATTAAGCATGGCATCTTCCATAAATTGCTCACTCGTACTGTAAATATATAATTAAATGACTTATTACGAAAATAACTATTATGCCATTACGTGGAATAAATGGCATTTTAAATTAATTTACCATTCTTTGTTTAAGGACAAATAGAGGATCATTCCAAATATATTTGTCAAACATTAGTGGATCGTTTTACAGTCATTGAAGAACCTCCAATTCCTTTTGAACTTCTGAATGGTAGCAGTGCAGAAGGAGGTAACAAACACATGGACACAGGCGATGACGACATCAACGAAATACTTAATGGCAGTAACGCAAAAACTGGTTTTCAAAACTTGGAGACAGGCCATGGCAACAACGAAATACCTGATGGCAGCAATGCAGAAACAGGCAATCAAAACATGGCGACAATGACAACAATGTCCCCGAAACTAATCTCAGCTCTAAATCGTCTGAAAACGTTTCGGTTTTGCAGAATAATGAAAGAGATATAGATGATCCTCCAGATTATGCTCAAAAAGGAAACGGTACATAAAATACGAAATAAACGAGAATAGATGGCAAAAGAACAAAAATAGTTTTATTTAAGAAAATCTTATAAAGGAAGAAAAGGAAATGGAAAATAAACTTAAAGAATCAAGACCAGAAAGGAATAATGCAAGTTAAGTCGAAAGAAAAATGTAATGTGCACTGATTAATCATAAAAGAATTTTTCTTATAGTGTAAAAAATAAGATTTGCAAGAAACCATCTTTAAAGGGAAATTAAAAAGGCAATGAAGTGTCAAGAAGAACTTATTCGAATGTATTTAATTAGGTTCCCCCAAAATTAGAATTTGTGTTTTTCAGTATACTTGGCTAAGGATTAAATACCAAGAGTGATAGAAGAAATAGAGCCCTTGCAAAATCCTCCTCAGAGTTCTGGCGTTAACAAAAACGGTGTAAAACAACTTCAAAGATTCTTATAATCTCCACTATTGTAGAGCCACAACCTCAAAACTTTACCTAGAATCATTGTGGACTAGCAAGAGCAAATTATACAGATTCTACAAACCTGATTTTTGCAAAAATCAGTTTCGATAGCCACTTTTCACAAAGAGGTTGAAAAAAGTAAAATTTCTCTTTATAGACCAAAAAAGGATCTTTGTGATACTTGCGTGTCATTTCAAACAGGAAATATTTCGGAAGATGCGCATAATGCACATATCAAATTTGAAGATGAAGCAAGAGCCAAAAAAAATGAAGGTAAACAATCAAAGATTGATGTATTTAGCATGGATCTCCAATCGGTTCTGCTTTGTCCGAAGTTCAACGTATCTTTACTTAATTGTAAAACAGAACTCATTGTGTATAATTTCACTGTATAGGATATTAAACGTCAAGTTTTTATTTATAACAGTATGAATAAAAATTTTACCATTATTGTTCATTTTTTGAAGCACTATGTCGCAATGTATTATTCAGAAGAAAGAAGAACAAACGAAATCCTAAACATACTATGGAGAGACGTTTGCGCATACTAAAATCGAAAAATATCAAATGGTTTATTAAATTTAATTATATTAATAGTATTTAAAAATCATTCCATTATCGAGCGACAAATTGGAACCAAAAATTAATATTCCAATAGATTATGTATACGTCTGTAAAACCGCTTGCCATAAAAGTCCCTATAATGTAGAATATCTTATGTACGACGATTACTTACAGTATCTTAAATCAATAAGACCAGGAAAACTTACCAGTGCACCTACGGTGAATGATCTTAAAGCATACTGAAGATTGGTAAATCTTACCGATACGGCCAAAAATAAATATAGGTCAAGTCGATAAATTCCCAACTACAAAAAAAGTTATGTGAAAATTTCATCTTGAGCAATTGAGATGATTAGTGAAGTACACGATTTATGGTCATGGATAAAAGGAATAATTTTATTGATTTTTTTTATTATACCTACTTGTTTTAATAATAATATGTTATATATGCTGATTTTAATTAGAATTAAACTAATTTTTTATTTCAATAAAGTCTTTTTTTAATAAATTGACCTTGGTTTAACAACTTCTTTAAACAAAACTGCTTATCTCCAAATTTTTGACCAAATTTAGAAATAAAAACGCGTAACTCCTTATTTTTTGTTAAAAAACAACAATAAAATTGGATGTATAATATATATATATATATATAATTATATATATATATATATAGATATATATATATATATATATATATATATATATATATATATTGACTTGATCCTTCATGTGTATAAAATTATAATACATCGTAAGAAGTACTACAGCATTGAATCGATTGTGATTCTCTCTAGTAAGACCTTACAAAGTATTTAAGTTGAGTTAATCTTTACTTATTCTTTAAAAGTTAATTTTAAATTAAATACAATTAATGATTATTAAATTGAACTTCTTACGTTCACTAAACCAATTTCTAGTTATGTATTACTATACAGCAAATAAAAATTAACAATCAGTCACGTGTTGTCATGTAAATTAGAATTGCAGGCTAATATAAAAAAGTTGACTGGATCCTTCATTGTGTATAAAAATTATAATACATCGTAAAAATAACGTTCTTTCAAGTAAGTTAATTTTTGTATTTAATATATATATATATATATATATATATATATATATATATATATATATATAAGTATGTCCCCGGATTATTTTTGATTTTCAGAAAATTTCATTCTTGCTGATTTGCCTTGCTTGTTTTCAAACCCCGAAACACAAATTACTTGCTATTTAACTCAAACGGTTCTCGAGATAATATCATTTTCTTGAAAAAAGTTTTTCTTTTTTTGAAGTAAATTGATTTGTTTCAAAGGAAAAATCAAATTGGTCTCACAAGTTTTAATTAATAAATTTAACAATTGATAGTAAAATGAAATGAAATTCTCAAAAAACTGAACTATTAATTTTCTATTCGAATAATGCTCCCCCTTTTTCCGCACAGATTTCAATGCGAGCTCTGAATTAATTGAAACTGCGCCTTATTTCTTAGATTGAAAGGGACTGGACAGCATTCCGTATCCTATTTTTCAATTGCTCTTCATCATTGTCTAATGGCTCACTGTACACAATTTGTTTTAAACGACCCCACAGATAAAAGTCCATTATTGTGAGATCAGGACTTCTCGGCGGCCATAAAATGGGACCATCTCTTCCTATCCAGTTATCATGGAACTCTGTATTGAGCCACTGGCGAACAGTACCGGCATAATGAGCAGGGCACCCATCGTGCTGGAAGAACATTTCAATTTGGTAGTTCAATGGCAATTCATCCAGTTTATCAGTTAAAAATTTTTGCAACATTTCCAAATATGAATAACGGTTTAAATTTTGATCAAAAAAATATGGGCCAATAATTCCATGGTACGAAACCGCACACCACACATTAACTTTTTTCAAACATTGTCTGCGGCTAGCAATTCGGAAGTTTGGATTCTTCCTACTCCAGTAACGGCAATGTTGGGAGGAAACGACTCCGTTAGTTGGAAAGGTCGATTCATCGGAGAACATTATTCGTTTATGAAAATTTGAATATTCCAAAACTCTATTGCCCATTTCCAAATAAAAATCCAGACGTTTGGCTTCATCACCGTTCTCTAAAGTTTGCCTAAATTGCGGCTTAAATGGTAAAATTTTGTTTTCCTTGAAGATTCTTTGTAAATGAGATTTACCTATCCCAATTCGTAGTGCCCTCCTTCTTAAAGACAACCTTGGAAGGAATTTAGTTACCAAGTTTTTTGCTCCGGCATTCGAAATGACAACCTCCGGGTATTTTTGGTTGAATTTTCTGATAACAACTCGGTAGCACTCTTCCCCAGTTCCGTAACATTGAATTAGATAAATTCTTTGTTGTAAAGTCAACATTATAGCATACAATTCAAATTAGCATGAATTAATTTGCAGTTCAACAGAATTATCACATTTGACAATTTCTGTCAGTGGTGTTTTTCAATGAAATCCGCCTACTAAAGTTACTTCTAAAAATTAGGAAAAACATTCTAAGTCCAATTTTTCCAGAAAAATGATATTATCTCGAGAACCGTACGAGTAAAATAGAAAGTAATTTATGTTTCGGGGGTTTGAAAACAAGCAGGGCAAATCATCAAGAATGAAATTTTCTGAGAAATCAAAAATAAGAGAATTTTCCCTCTTTTAAAGTCGATCCGGGGACATACTGTATATATATATATATATATATATACACATATTTTTTTTTTTGGTGATAACTACATACTAGAGTGAATTTTTTTAATGTACCTATTGCAATGCAAAAAAATCACTGTAGTGTTTTCTGATAAGTTTTGAGAACTAGTTACGCATTTCGCGCATCAAGCCGAAGATGTGGTTTAATCAAGGCCAAGCTTACGTACTATCGCACTCAAAAAATACTGGTAGACATTATTGTAGACACCTACAAAATTCAAATTTTGATGTAGACACATATGTAAATCGGACATCTCACGATTTTCAAGTAGGGGTTAAGCATTTGTCAAACTGGCAACAAAACTGTTGTTTAGCTAATATTCAGTTAATTAGCAATTCGTCGAACACTTCGTCTATCTCTAGAGCGCTTATTATTTCCTTTTGTATTTCTGTAAGGCGCGGCATCACGTTGAAAGTTTTGAAAATTCTAATTTTTATGAAACTGTCACTTTGATATTTCATGGTCATAGCCTGCTAACGCAATTGATTATATGCCGTCAAACAAAACGAACACAGCCAAAATTTTTGTGTACCAGTATTTTTTGAGCGTGATAATACTTCAAATTAAATTTATTAATACATAGCTTCAGCAATATTATTATATCATTAAGTTTTGATAATCTTTTTTGTTGTTTATAACATCTAAAAAACGTGACAATATAAATAGGGTAAATTTTCAGTGAACCACGGTCACAGTGAACCATCTAACACTACTCCTCTCCCTGTGGGCTAAGAATGTGTTGACGCGTGTGATAAGTTTGTTTTCAACCTCATAACTTCCAGAATTTCAAATACCGGGAATGAGTACAGCGGTGAACGCACAGTGGGCAATAGTGTGATTTAAGGTAAGCAATGTAAAATATGCTGCTTATTTGTCGTAAAATTTGTTTCATATTTTGCTATTTATTTTGTTGCACTGAGGGTGACATCTTATTATATCATTGTTAAAGGCTGAGAAAACTTCAAAATAATTGTTATTTATGCTAGGACAATTTTGTTTTTCGTTTATATACCTGACTTTGCTAAAATTTAACAGTGTACCAGTTCACTGTGTACTACACGTTATAATAAACTGATTTACTCATATGTACTCATTCTATTTTTTTATATTTTTTATTATTTCAGCATGGACCGTAAAAAGAGAGACCGTAAAATAGGTGAACATACGGCAGAGCAGATGAGGGAAGCGCTTGCCCTTAAACGCACTGGATTAAGCTTGAGAGAAGCTGTGAAAAGGAAGCGATTCCATATCCGACATTAAGGCGCTATTTTCTAAAACAAGAACTCTTAGGAGACACTGCAAAACTTACTCCTATGAAATAAATAAAGTGTTTACAGAAGACCAAGAACGATCTTTAATGGATTACTTGTTTGAATGTACTTATGCATTCTATGGCTTCAGAAATAAAGATTGTCGCTTAATAGCCTATGAAATGGCTAGAATCAATGGTATTAAAGCACCTAAACAAAGGGTTGAAAATGAAATAGCTGGGGTCGAATGGTTAAGATCATTTAGAAACAAGCTCTTGGAATCGATCATCAGTAGGCTTGATCTCAATAAGGCAACTGGCCCAGACGGTATCCCAGCTATTGTCTTAAAGAAATGTTCCCCCGAACTAGTACCAGTCCTATCTAAGCTCTATACGATCTCTATATCTTCTGGGGAATTCCCTTCATCATGGAAGTTAGCAAATGTTCAACCTATTCCCAAAAAAGGTGATAAGACCGATCCCTCAAATTACAGACCAATTGCCATCACTTCCATTTTGTCTAAAATCATGGCAAAAGCCATCAATCAGCAACTGCTCACGTTCCTTGAAACTAACAAACTCCTTAGTGACCACCAATATGGGTTTAGGCAAAGTCGTTCAACAGGCGATCTTCTTTCATATGTGACCCAAGTTTGGAACAATACAGTAGAGCAGTCCGGTGAAACAGTTGTAGTCGCTTTAGATATCTCAAAGGCATTTGACCAAGTCTGGCATAAGTGTTTACTTGCCAAACTCACCTCGTTTGGGTTAAATGATACGCTCATCAACTGGGTTTCTAGTTTCCTTGATAAAAGACGAATACGTGTCGTAGTTGATGACTTTTTTTTCAAAAGAAGTTAGCATTAACGCGGGCGTACCACAGGGATCCGTTATAGCGCCTACACTTTTTCTGCTGTACACAAACGACCTTATTTCTTCAACAACTAACCCCATCCATTGCTTTGCTGACGATAGCACTCTTCACTGTAGTTCATCTCAGTCTACTCATAGTGATAATCCACGTTCTATGTCAAATCAAGAAATTAAAGCTGAAATGGCAAATTCAATCAACAAAGACATTCAACGTATTCTCGAATGGGGAAGCAATAATCTAGTTAAATTTAATGCTAACAAAACTCAGTGTTGCCTTATGTCCGCCAAAAAAGATCGATCATTTCCTGTTGTAAGTTTGAATGGCTCAGTTCTTAAGTTTTCAGACTCTATTACTCTGTTGGGTATGACTGTATCTTCAAATCTCTCATGGGTTGACCATCTTCTGTCAGCTACCAAAACAGCTGCTCGTAAAATAGGCTTTTTGTACAGATATAAGCAGTACTTTACCTCTCGACAACTCCTTCGCGACTGACACACCTGATAAAAACCAAATAATGATGGAATCAGAAGCCAAAAAAAAAAATTCCGAGTAAAACAAAGAGAGCTGTATTTAAAAATTCATCTTCAGATTCAGAAACGTCCATAGTTTTAGAGACAGATAGCGATGTATCGGACGATCAGGCTCAAGACATCGTTAAATTGCATCTAGCAAGGGACCCAGAACCAGAAGATTATGTTTTGGTAGAATTTAAAACAAAAAAAATGTTATTTATTACTACTATACTTGTAGCGGATGTAGCCGATGTTAATAAGGCTGAATTAATACCGCAGCCAAATGTCAGCGGAAGTACTTCGAAGCAAAACTCATTTTACATTTAGTATTGATATGACTTCCCTTGACATACGTTAATTATTTTTTCAAATATGGTAATACCTAAATGTTAATATTTGTTTTGTTTTTGGTTATGTTAATATTAAATATAGGTACCTACTTCATGTTACACTTATATATTTTTAAAAAAATTTTTCTAACATTCGACTGTTCCAGAGTAATATTGTTTTTCTTTATTATTTTTGAGATTAAAATACTTTTTCCCTATATGCTTGTATTTTTTCAGATGGTTCACTGTGTAATTATACATTGGGTCACTGTGTACAAATTACAGTACACAGTGAACCACTAGACAATTTTTTAAAAAATGCGATTAAAATATTTTTGTTAATTATTTGTAAACAACTGAGGTATGCTCTTATTAAAAATACTTAAAACTATATTGAAAATAATTTTGAGCAATTTTTTATAACAACCTAAACGGTTATAGCAATTCAAAATAAAAATGGTTCACTGTTGTGACAGTATACCCTACACAAATTCAACTCAGGTTTAAATATTATGTTTCAGATTGGTATACTAAAAAATTGCCTAAATGATTAAAGCTAACGAAAGAGAATTTTAATTTGTTATGTTCTTATTTCCTAAATATTATAGGTTAAGTATTAAGTTTTAACCAGGTTATGTAAGAAAATTATTTACCGGTGTTCTGCACGTTTTTAGTTGTAAATAAAAAAATGGAAAACAATTCCTATGATTTTATACTTATATTTCCAATATTTTTACTGTTTTCTATCATAGTTGTGACAAGTGTGAATGTTTTCATATTTATACGGTAAGTAAGCTTGATTTAACATTGGCGCGAAAATTTATTTATAAAATTTCAGTAAAAAATTTCTGTTTAAAGTTAACTGTTGGTTTTGTAACGAATGGACAAAAGTACCTTACATACAGAAGAATTCTTTTGAATGTCCATCTTGTTTGCAGTACAATGGTTTTACAACAGTAAGCAAACTCTTTCGTTGCTATTTTACAAATCAACTTATGATTTTAGACTGGTGATTATAACAAAGTGTTACCAGCACAGCATGATATTTCCTTAAACAAATCGCTAGGTAAAGATGAATACACTGGATTGAAGAATTCCATTTCAAATGGGTTGTGTCGCCTTTGTAACAACAATCAAAAGCTCAGAGTGTTTCAATTGGCAAATTTCATACCGTTGCAGGAAGATAATTATAATGTCGAGATAGAGCATTTTCAGTTAGTTTGTTAATATAACATGTATGTCCTTAATTATTAGTTTATTTTTCAGACAACAATTAGATAAAGCGTATAGATTATGCCGGCAGTGTGAAAGTACAGTTAAAACAACTATTCAAAAACAAAATTCTTCCCTTGGAATTAATATAAAGAAAATTGCTTCACAAGGACTGTCACTGATGGACCTAACTAAAAATTCTGGTACATTATCAGTCGAAGTTAAACAAATATATTTAAAACACTCTGTCTTTTATGCTATTGTATGTTTATCATTATTGAACATTCTTCATTACTTGTATAGGCACGAACTAGTTGGTAGTATTTTAGACAAATATCTTTGGGTGCCTTTGTCTCCATACCTGATAAACATACAGAAAAATTATTTTAAATATTTTAATAGAAATGAGCCTCTTATGGGCTTGCAAAATTTTGAATCTGTTTTTATGATATGGAAATATCCTATCATTACAGATGTTTTATTTATAGTAGAGTTAATATGGACAAAATGTTTGAATGTAATGGGATTACTTACACGTCCCTTGTTTCTTAACCCAATATTTATACAAACACAGTTCTGGATATATTTTGTTGAAATACTATTACAGTTTATATGGTTAATTTTGAATCATCCTAAAGGTTGTAAAAAGAATATTTTTTTGTTAATTATGTGGATTGTGGTGTTATCATTTGAAATAGGTTATTTATTACCCATACATTTATATGCAGATGTGATAAAAGCTGTAGCTAATGTCTTTAATATCGTGTTAATGTTTCTATTTCGTATCTATGAGAATATTACAAAGAAGAATATTTCTCACACCTTAAAACGTAAACATATTATTTGTGTAAATAAAGAAGAGACAGTTACACCGGAAACTAAGTTTCCTTTTAAAAAGGTAGTCGCTAAGTTACCACTAGCCAAACAAAATAAATTCTGCGATGTATCTACTGATATTCTGAAAGACAAATATTCGAAAGCTTCTACTGAGAATATGTTTAACGGTAACACTGATTTGGATGTTAGTTTAAACAAGCTTCATATTGGAACAACTCCACCTAAAAAGTCACCGTTTAAAGTGTCCTATATTTGTTCATCTCCTAATCTAGATCGTCCTAGGCCTGTACTTTCTCCAGCAAAATTGCATGTTGTAACACCAAATTCCTGGATATCTGGTGATTTTTCTAGAGATTCAAATAAATTTCAACCAAATTTTTCTAACACTAATCAAAAGGTTAAAGAAGTTTCTGGTTTTGTACATTCTGGCCAGTACAATTTCAGCACTTCTCGTAATTCATTCTGTGATGATTTAGACTATAACTCATTCTTCTCACCACCATTGTTTAGTATGAGTCCACAACCACAAACATTTGGAAATCATTATAATCCATATCATCCAAGGTATCCTTGTGGTCTCCACTATAATTCTAGTTATCCGAATGTAATTAATAATGAACAATTAGTTTATATATCTCCAAATTATTTACCTTCCAGGAATGTTTATGAAATTCTTAGGGAAAATTTTTCAACGGAAATTTTTGATACTAGCTTTACGGAGAATGGTGTTAATAAACAAAAACTTTCAAACAAGATTGATAATGGTACAAATCTATTATATAATCAATTTAACAAAAAATTCCAGTGAGTTTGAGAGTTTTGCACAGATCTGTAACTTGTGATATTTTCAATGAAACAAAAGTTAATTGTAACCATACAATATAAGCTGTAATTTAGGTTGTAATTAGATGTAAGTCGAATAGTAATATTAATTTAATTTAAAGTTTTTTTGACATTAACACTGCCATAATATATTATGAAGTAAATCATTGTTTGTTTTTTAATTTAGTCGCAATATTTAATTGTTGTATGATATGTTTAATTCTCGATTATTTAAATTAATTACTGTTTACAATTTAATTACAGTGTATAAAATGCAAATTACAGTGAACAATCAGCTACTGTTTGCGATAGTATGTTCAAAAATTAAGTTAATTGCTAAACTAATTTAGTTTTTTACCTTCAAACCTACATGTACATATATAGGTATAAAGGATTGTGTAATTGATTTTTTTTTCGCCAACGCTAAATTCACTTAGCGCATTTTACAATGTTTGGCAAAGTTTCACCAAGATCGGCCATGATGTGTGTGTATGTGTTAGTATCTACAGAACGACAGCATGGACATACTTAAAATTTCGTATTTAAAAGTTTTCATTTCTCCTGGAGCTGATTAGATTTTGGGAGAAATTTAGCGATGTTGAGGGGGATTTATTAGGAGCAGTTTTTGGTTTTTATCAATTTTGAAACAGCTGCACATTTTAGACAAAAATACCTACATGTAGACTTTAAACGCGTAATTTAGCGCCTTAGCGGCAACAAAATTCGTAAGGTAGGAACTAAGAGCTTTATTCGTTTTATCCAGCCTTAAGTCTAGTAAATGTCTTATTAATCACGTGATTGGAGTGGCTTGGGTCAGGGTCATTAAATTCCTCGCATCAGGTTAATATAAAACGAATGAACTAGAGGAACATAACCTTAAAATACGTAATCATGTCTAATACTCTAATGCAAATTTATTGCTTTTTTTTTGGAAAGCGACGATGATGATTGTGTTACTTCATCATCACATTCGGACGATGAAGTAATAGAAGCAGTAGTTAGTACTTTGGCAAGAACGGAAAGAAATTGTATACAAAACTATACCGAAATTACTATCCTTAACTACAACGAAGAGGAATTTAGAGGTCAGAGTTTCAAAAGTGGTTATGTAGAATTTAATTGATAGTTTCAAGGAAAATCGAATCTTCTTGCAACAGCGACATCATAGTTCACTTTATGTTTAGTAGCATATTAATAAAAAAATTTAGGTAAAGGAAGCAAGGAAGCATTTGGAAATTTTTTTGAAGTATGTAGGACACTCATGCTCGTATGTTGAAGTATCCGACAGATTCAACATCACAACTTCTACATTATTTGAAATTATAACACGCATGAATTTGTTTTTTGATGAAATGCCGAAATAAACCATCCGGTGGCCTTCAGCACAAGAAATAACACAGAATAAAGACTGAAATTTTTAGCAAATTTTGTGATTTCCTGGTGTTATCGGTATGTAGATAATGTTAACAAACTTACGCAATGTCGAATATAAATAAAAATAAAATTCATAGCTTAGAAGGAAAGTGGAACATACTAATGGTCTCCTTAAACAAAGATTTCGCCAATTATACCTTGGGAAACTAAGAATGTTAAAATAATTGTTGGTGTTATTAAATCATGTTGTGTGTTACACAATTTATGCCAATGAGAGATAAGCTTTTGTTGGACAGGGAAAAAATTCTTTGGATGCAATTGACATAAGTGAATAAATGGATACGGCTGTTACAGAAGCAAATGTCAATTTTGATATAACTAGGAGTAGTAAAAAGAAATTATATTGCAAGTTTATTATGATACCTATATTTGAACATAAACTATAACTTACATTAACTTAAACTGAAATGTACTCTTAGAAATAATGAAAAGTGTATTTTGAATTAATCAATTTTAGACAAATTTTTTTTCCAATAACTTTGTGTCTAATAATTCATTTCTTTTCTTATTGATCTCCATTTGCTTCTCCCTAATGTTCGTCATTTTCATTTCAAGTGTTATTCCTTCAAGTACCTTTGAAGTTGCCTTGTAGGTATATGAATATACCATGTTACCAACGTGCCATATATATTCTCTAAACCTAACATACAGTCATGAATTCTGCACTCCCTAGTTGTAAAACCATGTTGACTGCAGGTAGAATATATATATATATATATATATATATATATATATATATATATATATATATATATATATATATATATATATATATATATATATATATATATATATATATATATATATATATATATATATATATATATATATATATATATATATATATATATATATATATATATATATATATATATATATATATATATATATATATATATATATATATATATATATATATATATATATATATATATATATATATATATATATATATATATATATATATATCATATACATATCATATACATATATATACACTTAAACGGGATTGCTCCATAAGTCCCTTACTATTACACTATTACAAATACGAAAAAATGTCATATAAAAGTTGTCCACAGTCATAAACTACACGTTTTAAAATTATTTTCAGAAATGGCGGACTTCCGGTTATACCGGAAACTCATGCCAACTTCGTTATTTTAAATAGAACAACCTATATATTATTACATTTTTGAATTCCTCGTTGAATTTAAAGGTCACTTTAATAACCATACTATGGGTCTACGTCGCATTGCTTTTGAGTTATTTGACATTTTGTAGAAAAAATGACGTTTGCAGTGCCTCCGAAAACTTTCAATATCTCGAAGACGGATACCGGTAGAGAGATGTGGCTTTCGTTTTTTACATCCGAAAAGGGTATCGCATCATTCTCATTCATTGCCAAAAATCTTGCTTTTAGAATTCAATAATTTCTATCGCTCCGAAAATAACTTTTCAAACATGGATAACTTGATTTTTTTAAATGGAACCATCCATATTTTCTTACATCAGCGGATAGAAAATTAAATTTTCTTTCCATTGATGTAACATTATCGATTTTTTGGAGTGATAGTTTTCGAGATATTCACATTTTTATCTAATTTCAGTTTTTATTGCGCATTGCCGCGGTGCTTTGGAAAACGTTTGTCAATTGTTTTAAACAACTGATAAGAAACGTCAGTTTCTCGAGCTTCTGTTGTGCTTTGCTGTCTTGTGTATCAGTTTAAGTGTTTCTACAAGACATTTCCATTAAAATGTTGTTGTCCGACGCAGAGTTGATCGACATGACTCATTCTTGGAGAATGCCAAAGAAATGCGTTATTGGCGTCAAGGATTTATGCGGTACGGTACCCTGAACGAAGACTTCCCCGAGAAACAGCCTTTCAAAAGTTGTTACAACGTTTTACAAACGTGTCAAACGAGGGAACGTGTCAACAGGATAACCTGTATTTCTTGTGCATTTCTTTTGTATGTCTTCTGTAATCGTTGTAATTGTCCTTATGTATTTATTGATTGTTCCTTATGTATTTCTTGTGCATTTCTTCTCTATTTCTTGTGTAAGCCTTAAGCAATTATTTTGTACCTAAAAAAATCTGATACATATACACAGCAATTATTTTACCTGCCTTATTCATTTTTAAACAGCAACTGTATAAAGACCATAAATTTTATTTTGTACACAGGTACACCTAACCTCACTCATAATTGAAAGTTAACCTAAAATGAAACATCCTCTTTGAGCATGTTAACTCTTAGGCAATTCTGGGGCTGACGTAAAATTTTTAAAACGAATAGGGTTAGTGTGCACTTGGTGAAAGTTTTTTTATAAAACGAGTGGTTTGTAGTTGACAGGAGTAACTTACGTCACCCACGTTACCTAAAACTAATAAAGCTATTGGTTAGTTCAAATTTGTTCAATATAGTAATTTTCACGAGTCAGCAGTTGCGTATTAATGTTAATACTGTCAGAGGACGCCGATGTTGGCAGATTGTGAAAAATAACAGTTTGACAACTGTCAAATCTCAGCTTCAGGGATTATGTTTATTTTATAAGAAGCGGTAAACTAAGGAACATAGAGGATGGTGATGTCAGGATGTGGTGCCGATACGCTGGCGAGTATCTATTTTAGATAAGATAAACAAAAGTACTGTAACCTAACATAATTAGATTAGATGTTCCTCTGTTTACCGTCTCTTTATATTATTTATAAAATATGTGTTATGTCAAATGTTTAATGTCAGAAATGCTTAGCAACACCAGACAGAATTGTCAACCTAAATCAGTTCTATCTTCATCCTCTCGTCCGCAATAGGCGGCTTCTAAAGGTCGTAAGGTTATGACGCATCTGCTCTGACTCGTGAAAACTGCATATCAGAATAACGATGAACTTTATAGGAAAATTAATAATAATTTTTGTAGGAGAATGTTTAAATATATTTTTTATAGAACATTTAATTTTGCATATTTATAAAGTTTCTTAATATAAAGCAAACTAACCAGAAAAGTTAATTAAATAGGACGGAAAATGCTTAAACTGTATTATCGGTATTTTATAAAAGCAGGCGACTGGAATTTTTTTAAACTGAGAGTCTATGTATAGTAAATTTTACATAAGTTTGGTTGCACGTCATTACCTGAACAAAATGACGTACTGAAAGTAATTGCAGTTTTGTTTATTAGGAAATGCATTAAGCAATAGTTTTTGTTAGTTGCAGTAAGTTGACAAAGCCGGATTCCAGTTCTGCCTTGAAGCAAGAATCGTAAATTGATGCCAAACCTTTTTTGGATTCGTTTGACACTTGACAGCTATTACTTTTGTTGGTCTTGTCAAACAATCGTAGTTTCATTTGTATTGCTTATTTAGTTTCCGTTCGGATTACTATTTCTTCCTACATTTAAGAAACTGTTCTTCTCAGAACAAAATTTCAGTTAATGTTAAATATTTACTTGTGGAAATGCTGAAGCCATCCCACAGTAAAGCGAAAGAACTTGTAGCACATTTAATCGAGTACTTCGAGAGAGAACGTGACAATGGTGGCTCCTTTCAACCTTTATCAGCTCTACGAGAGATAGGTAAACAATATAATTACATAAAATGAAAACTGATTAATTCCAGCGTATTGTGGAAAGATTGAAATTTAGCATTGGAAATTTTAGTAACGTTTGCACAGTAAATACTTTCCTTCAATTATTTTGCACTATATAAACACTCTGCTACTTTTTAGAAATAAGCCATCTAAGGTCTACCGCGTGGATCAATTAGCGGAGCAATATGATCACTTCATTTTACGTTAACCTCCCTATCATTGTTTTTAATCCGATTGAGTAGTAAGGCTATGTGACTTCTAGACCAGAAAGTTGCGTAATCCAATCGCTACGTGAGCGAGCACTTAAGTCCCGCCCCCTCCGGAAGTTTGCGGTTGGAGGACCAATGAGAGAAAAGGGCGTGCCAAGGGGATGGTCCAGCTGTTGGCCAATGAGAGATGTGGCCGCCATCTTGGGTGTCTTCTTCAACTTCTGGTAGTTTCTTGAGGCGTGTTCTGCAACTTCCGGTGGCTTCTTCGCTGCTGAAGATGTCTTCTTAAGATTCTGATAGCTTCTTCGGCATTGTCGCTTCCGGTGTTGATCATCGGCGTCTTCCTATCGGACAAGTTCTTTGCCGCTGTTGAAGAGCTAGACCCGGTTGAAGTGTAAAACCTGAAAAAATTGTTCGCTTTTAGATTCGAACTCGAGACATTTTTGGTAAACCCTTATGTTTACCACTAGCCCAAACTAGGTTTTAGATGTAGAATGTATAAAATGTGACATTTATATAAATGTTTATGCTGACGTTACGCATATAGAAATGCCTATGCTAACGGAATGATGCCCTCGAAAATTATAAAATCGATAATCAATATTGAAAAATGTATTTACTAGTAAAAATAATGAAATTTATCGATAAATATGTAATACATTTTAATTATTGACTTGAAGTAGTAAATAAATATTACGATATATGAAAATAATTCTCATCAAGCTTATGTATAAATACCATCCGGCATGACGTACCAGTTAACAATAATGAAATTTACTAATAAACACGTAATTACATTGTATTCTAAAAATAATTGTTAATTAATGCCTGTTAAAATGTCATAATAAAATCACATGTAAGGTAGCATAAGCACTATGCATTTATTAGTTAAAGAGTAATCAATGTGATAATACCACCACCTACCTCAATACGTTTTACTATACATTCTCTTAAATGTCAAAAGGTCCCTATTATTTTTAAATGCATTTGAGGCTACTTGTATATTCTGCCGCAACTCCTCAACAGGATTAATTTCTTCACGATACACCAGATCGTTCAAGTTTGACAATACTTAGGAGACCAGTGGGTTTAAGCCTGGACTTCTCGGTGACCAACTAAATTCACTCCCACGGCCAATCCACCGATGAAGAAAATGTTCATTAAATAGTGGCGTACTGACAAGGCAAAACGTGGTGGCGCACCGTCGTGCATAAACCACTTATTCTCTCTTAAAGCGAGTGGTACATCATCTAGAAGTTCGTTTAAATTTTGTTGAAGAAAGTTTAAATATTAAGGTCTAGTTAGATTGGGAGGTAATTCAAAAGGTCCCAGGACAAACCAGAAATTAAATCACACCCACAAATGATTGTCCTTCCTATTGAAAACTCCCCGTCTAGTAAATGTTGTCTCATCGGTAAATACAACTTTATTGAGGAAATCTGCATTTTCCGTTTGCATATTTTGTATAAACTGAGCAAATTATACGCGAGCTGGTAAATCTTGAGGCAACAACTGCTGAACAGGGGTATAATGATATGGATGGAACATTTCTTTTTCAAAATTCTACAAATAGACAATTGGCTTACCCCCGTTGCCGCAATTAGCCGACGTGTACTAATACAGGTATTTTCCGAAACACGAATTAAAATTTCCTCTTCTTCATCGAGTGGTAGGTTTTGCAGTACCATGGTTACTTTGTGGCCGAAAAGATCCAGATTCGCCTAAACAGGTTTTGTAAAAATTTTCTTGCTTTTACTGAAAATATTCGGGGGTAATACCATAAGAGCTTGTGTTTATTCGGACAAACTTTCATTTTGAAACGAACGAAAGCTTTGTTGTTTGGTAATTGACGAAAGCAAATAACTGAGCAAATTATACGCGAGCTGGTAAATCTTGAGGCAACAACTGCTGAACAGGGGTATAATGATATGGATGGAACATTTCTTTTTCAAAATTCTACAAATAGACAATTGGCTTACCCCCGTTGCCGCAATTAGCCGACGTGTACTAATACCGGTATTTTCCGAAACACGAATTAAAATTTCCTCTTCTTCATCGAGTGGTAGGTTTTGCAGTACCATGGTTACTTTGTGGCCGAAAAGATCCAGATTCGCCTAAGCAGTTGTAAAAATTTTCTTGCTTTTACTGAAAATATTCGGGGGTAATACCATAAGAGCTTGTGTTTACTCGGACAAACTTTCATTTTGAAACGAACGAAAGCTTTGTTGTTTGGTAATTGACGAAAGCAAATAACATGGTAAAATCGCGACACCGAAGGTGGAGAGATTTTACCTTTTATTATTTGCGCGAGTCGTATTAAATAAAAGCAACAAAGCTTCAGTTTTGCCAAAATGAAAGTTTGTCACGGGAATAAACATAAGCTCGAATCGGTTTTGGTAGGAAAATTTAATGAATCATTTAATTAAAAATAATTAAACTATATTTTAAGAGTTACTGATAGAATTAAACTATCGTTGCCATGGAAACATATCAACATATAGTTTATCCACTTGGAAACATACCTACCATTAGCTGTATATCCGATGTGAAAGTCATAAAACGTGTACTAGAATGCATAGTTTTTTACAGATTAATTAAATTATAGGGGGTAATACCATACGAGCTTGTGTTTATTTGGACAAACCTTCATTTTGAACGAAAGCTTTGTTGTTTCGTAATTTACAAGAGCAAATAACATGGTAAAATTGCGTCACCGAAGGTGGTGCGATTTTACCTTTTGTTATTTGCTCGAGTCGTATTAAATAAAAGCAACAAAGCTTCAGTTTTGTCAAAATGAAAGTTTGTCACGGGAATAAACACAAGCTCGAATGGTATTTGGTAAGAAAATTTAATGAATAATTTAGTTAAAAATAATTAAACTATATTTGAAGCGTTACTGATAGAATTGAGCTATAAAACGTGTACTAGAATGCATTGTTTTTTACAGATGAATTAAATTATCGGGCGTAATACCATACAAGCTTGTGTTTATTCGGACAAACTTTCATTTTGAACGAAAGCTTTGTTGTTTCGTAATTTACAAGAGCAAATAACATGGTAAAATTGCGACAACGAAGGTGGAGCGATTTTACCTATTGTTATTTGCTCTAGTCGTATTACCTAAAAGCAACAAAGGTTGAGTGTTGTCAATGTTTGGTTTATTTTAACATTTTATTTAATAATTATGATTAACCTGCTTAATTATACGAAGTGTTTGGTTTATTATAGAATCTTACATTCATTTTATTTAATTTATGTAAAACTCGAAAGTTAATGTTCTTTTATCTGACAAGGTTGCGCGTTAGAATATATACATAGGTTTGATTGTCATAACAAATACGACCTGGTATTCACGAAATTTTTTTGAAGGTAATAGAAGTGTGTTCAGTTTCGTTTTTAAGTGTTTTGTGCAATATAGTCAAATAATTAGAAATATTGGAAGACACAAGAGAGTACCCCTTTCCTATCATTTTCCTATCCATATGACCAGTTGCAAATTATAGCAGATAAAGGTAAGTACTATTCTTGTTATTCATTTTACAGTCCATTTATAATAAACATTTGGTCCTTCGAGCCGGGCTTATTTATCGCGCTGTAGATATTGTAAAAATCGCATGGACTTGTTACATTTACATTATATAGTATTAACAGATATAGTTTTAATTTACAAATGGCTTCGAAACTGCAACAACAATGAAACATCCTAGTAGCAAAAAAGGAGCAATATTTTGCGTGATTACAGAGGTTATATGATAACAGCCGCGATTTCAGTTCTGAAAAATTGAAGAATTTCTGCATTAGATATGAGACTTTGGCGGATACAAAAGCAAAATTTTTAGATATCCTAGATGAAATCAATAAAGTTGAGTATCAAATTAGCGAAGCTCACGTTCCTAATTATCAAGTATTAGAATCATTCGACGAATTGATTTGTCATATAGAAACTATCGCAACGCAAGCACTTCCCGCTACAACTGATGCAACGAATCGGGCGACAGGATCACAGCATCCGCAACTATTCGCAAGTTATCGGAATTACCTCTGCCAAAATTTAGGCGAAATCTTAAGGATTGGCCCTTGTTTATAGAATGCTATAATAACATCATTCATAATAATAGAGATTTAAACGACGTCGATCGCGTTCATTATTTGATCGGATGCCTGAGCGGCAGTGCGTTATCTGTTTGTTCAGGTTTTCCCCCAACTGGCGATAATTATCCAGTTATTCTTAATGCGTTAGTTGACAAGTTTGATTGCAAATTCATATCTAGAACAATTGCTAATTTTAAGCAGGCACAAACCGAAGCAATCTTCTCGTTCATTGACACATTTCATGCTGCTGTTACTGCACTAGTCAAATTAAATATTACGAATTTAGATGATTACATTATCTGGCCTTTTCTAAACTGAATCCCGAAACGCAAAGATTATTTGAAAACACGAGTAGAAAATCAAGGGTACCGCCTTATGACGATATTGTGACCTTCGTTAAAGAACAAGCGAGAATATGCGCTCGTACTTACACTTCTACCAAATTCTCTGCTACCGCTGCTAGTAATAAAGGTGGCCCCAGTATTATCAATAAAGCAAAGTTATCGCATTCATTTGTCACCCATGGTAGCGCAAGAATAAAATGTGGAATATGCAAAAATTCGCATTCGACTTACCAGTGCCCCAACCTTTTAGATGTTAGCCCGCAAGAACGATACACGTTAATTAGTTAGTTAGAAACAATAACCTATGTATAAATTGTTTAGCATTTCATAAAATAACGACTTGTAATAGTACACAGTCTTGTAAAGTTTGCAAGTCACTACACCACACATTATTACATTTTAGGCCTCCTGTTAAGAATACTCCCGAGGCTTCATTTGAACAAACCGCCGGAAAATCAAGTGAAGATCTTAATATTAATGAGGCGGATACTAGTTCCATATTAAATTGTTGCTCTCTTCCAAACAATAATTCGCTTCCTCAAGCCATTCTTTTAGCCACAGCAAAAGTTTTCATTCTTCCAGGAGACGACACTTCAAGCGAAGTGCGCTTTCGGATAGACAGTTGTAGCCAAGGCAATTTCTTGACTCTAGAAATGGGCCGTAGACTCAAGTTAGATATTTCCCGATATATTGGATCAGTTCGTGGCATTGGATCTGTAGGCAGTAAAATTATCAGTTTAGCACAGATAGTAATTGGTTCTCGATTTGATACAACGAAACGCTACTCCGTAGAGGTTTTCATTGTAGACAGTATTACTAATGCATTACCAACTTCTTATGTGAATATAGACGCTCTAGAACATTTAAAAGCATTACCTTTAGCAGATGATAAACTGCATATTCCTGCCAAAATTGATGGTACCATCGGAGCCGAGTTGTTTTTGTACGGTAGTAGAACCCTCGCTTGATAGATTAGTTGAGCGGTTTTGGGAATCCGAAGATATTCCAACGACAACGATATCCGATCCCCAGGATACTGCTTTCGAAAAGATCTTCCAATCTACATATAGACGTGATTGTACCGGTCGATTTACGGTCGCATTACTTTTAAAGCACGCTGCTAGTAATTTAGGCGATTCATATTCGACGGCATCTCGCCGATTTTTGGAATCAGAAAAAAAATGGCTAGTAACAATGGGTTTTGTAGTCAGTAGTCTGATATAATTCGCGATTATATAGCACAGGGACACTTGTCCTTAGTTGAGTCGCTTTGTAATAACACTAATTGTTATTTTATCCCTCATCACGCGGTAGTGAAACCGCTTTCCACTAGCACGCCTATTAGAATAGTCTTTGATGCCAGTTGCAAAACAGAAAGTAACTATTGATTAAATGATTTGTTATACACCGGAATGAAATTGCAACCTGATATACTTATCACAATACTAAATTTTCGATTGTTTGAAGTAGCCTTTACGGCCGATTTGAAGCAAATGTATAGACAAATTAAGGTACGTGAATCTGATAGAAGGTTTCAACGTATACTATGGAGGTTTTCCCCAAACGAACCCCTCAAAGCATATGAACTAACTACTGTTACCTTAGGGGTTAAATCGTCGCCATTTTTGGCCCTACGTTGTATTCGACAATTTGTTGATGAGGAAAAGGGGTCGTTAACCGTTCCCACGCATATCGTACGACGAGATATGTATGTGGACGACTTAGTGACTAGCATTGATTCAATAGAGTTAGCAGCCCCAGTTTATCGTCAATTAACAGAGTTTTTTCAAAGAGGTGGTTTTCATTTGACAAAGTGGGCTACCATCTCCCACGATCTCTTAAACGAAATTCCAATAGCGAATCGGTCTACACAAGTGGTAGATTTCAATACCGACATTTTGAAGGTTTTAGGATCACAATGGCAGCCTACCATAGATACGTTTTCTTTTTCTTTTCATTCAACGGAGAATAAACATACCAAACGAAATATTGTATTACTAGTCGCCCATTGTTATGACCCTTTAGAATATCTAGCCCCAGTTCTTCTTTTTGCCAAACTGTTCATCAAAAAATTATGGCTCCTTGATTTAGATTGGGACGAGACACCTCCGGTTGCCATTGTAACTCGCTGGGAACGATTTCAAAGTAGTTGACCGTACCTACTCCAGTTTAGTACATCTAAGCACTAAGATGAAGGATAAGGTAAAGTTAATTGGATTTTCGGACGCCTGCATTACTTCCGTTGGGACAGTCATTTATATACGTACTATAAACTCATATGGAGTTGCCCAAACCTATTTTTGTGCGCCAATTCTAAAGTTTCGCCGTTAAAATTTATATCGATTCCCCGTTCGGAACTTTGCGTGGCGCATCTTCTGTCAAAGCTTATTCGCTACATTATGGACTGTTATCAGCCGCAGTTGATAATTACTCACGTCTATGCCCTCTGTGACTCTTAGTTGGATTAACATTCATCCGTCCAAGTTGAACACCATCGTAAGCAATCGAGTGACGCAAATTAAAACGTTCACCAACCCTTCTTGTTGGTTTCATGCGAATGGGAAAGAGAACGTTAGTGACGGACTATCTAGAGTCATGACTCCATCTCAATTTATGGATCATAACCTGTGGAAAACGGGTCCTGACTGGTTGAAATGGAATCCTGAGCGATGGACAATTATGTCTCCCTCAGTAGATTCTAATCCTCCAGAATCACTCAATATTTCTATGACGGTAGTTGCGTGCGAACCAAATCCCTTATCTCTCTTAATTTCTAGATGTTCATCGTGGGTTAGGTTAATATGCACTACCGCTTATGCTCTTATGCTCTTCGTTTTTCAAAACTTTTATCTAGTAATGGAGATATAAGCGCCGTGGATCTAGACAATTCAGAACGCATTCTATTAAAAGTTGTGCAAAGGATGAATTTCGCTCATGAAATTAACTTATTAGAAAATACGGGTACCTGTTCGCCGGCACTTCGCAAATATAGACCTTTCCTTAAAGATGGTTTGTTAAGAGTTGGTGGTCGATTAGGGAATTCTCAGCTAAACTTTGATAATCAACTTCCCGTTTTGCTTCCCAATCGCGACCATTTGATAAATTTATTAATTGAATACTACCATCGCAAGCATTTTCATACCGGACCTAATTTGCTACTATCAGTATTACGTCAGCGATACTGGATCTTGGCGGCTTGCAGTGTGGTTCGCAACAGTACTAGTAAATCTAATTTGTGTTTCAATTTTCGGCCGAAACAAGAATACCCTTTGATGGGGAATCTACCTGCCTGCAGGGTACAGGAAGCCAAGCCCTTTTTAAAGACCGGTGTAGATAATGCAGGTCTGTTACGCATTATATTAAGTCGTCATAGAGGTGCTCGTTCGCAAAATACCTATATATGTTTGTTTGCATGTCATGCGGTTAAAGCCATCCATTTAGAATTGGTGTCCGATCTTTCGACGTCTAATTTTATTCACGCCTTTAAAAGATTTTTAGCTAGACGGGGCTTATGTTCCGTGTTGTGTTCAGATCGAGGTAGTAATTTTGTCGGGGTTAAAGCTGAACTAAAAGATCTGTTTGAGTTGTTTAATTTTGAACATTTTACAAAACATATCGAAACTGAAATCAGTGTAAAAGGAATATAATGGAATTTGGCCCACCTCATATGGGAGGATTATGGGAAACCAATATAAAGAGCGTCAAATCTCATGTACATAAGACTATCGGGGATCAATTATTGGCCTATGAGGAGATGAACACCCTTTTGGTTAAAATTGAATGTCTGCTTAACTTTCGTCCTTTATGCGTTCCTTTCTCAGACCCATCGAAACCTGTTGCGCTTACGCCTGCTCATTTTATTATCCTTACACCATTGACTAGATCGCCATCTGCGAATGTGTTGGATGTTAACCTTAGTACACTTAACAGATATCAACTCATATGGTACAACATTTTTGGAAGCGCTGGCATCTTGAGTATTTGGATACCCTGCAAACACGCGAAAAGTAGAACAGCATCACCAATCCAATTAAGAGATACGATCGTTCTCCTTCATCAACCTAATGTAGCGCCTTTATATTGGCCCTTAAGCCACATCATAGAAGTATTCCCCGGCGTTGATGGCATTGTAAGAATTTTGGAAGTGAGAACGAAGAGTGAAACGTACAGACCTCCAGTCACAAAGGTATGTCCTTTGCCTACACAGTAATGACTAGTTATGTTATTGGTAAAAAAGAATTTTCTTTCTTCTCTCTCTCGCTCTCTTGCCAACATAAATTTTGTTCGTGTAGTTACTGTGTGCATTAATAATAAGTATATTCATTTATTTGTGGCGGTGTGAGTTCTGAAGAGTTCTTTAGGGTGGCGGGAAATGTTTGGTTTATTTTAACATTTTATTTAATAATTATGATTAACCTGCTTAATTATACGAAGTGTCTGGTTTATTATAGAATCTTACATTCATTTCATTTAATTTATGTAAAACTCGAAAGCTAATGTTCCTTTATCTGACAAGTTTGCGCGTTAGAATATATAGATAGGCTTGATGGTCATAACAAATACGACCTGGTATTCACGGAAATTTTTTGAAGGTAATAGAAATGTTATAAGTTTTGTTCATAGCAAAACTTATAATAATTTAATATTAGTCAAGTTGCTCTGGTTTGTGTGAATTCTTGCGATATTGCAGGCTCACATTCCATTAATATAAGTAATTTGATTGTAATCACATTATATTTAGAATTTACATCAGTTCTACATACATAAACACAAAATTTACATCGATTGGGGCTGAATCTCGCAGTTGGTTAGCGCGGTACTCTACCAAAGAACAGGTCGTAGGTTCAAATCCTACTCGAGGTAAACTTTTTATTTATGTATTTAATAAAATTAATCATAATTTTTAATAGAAGTGTGTTCAGTTTCGTTTTTAAGTGATTTGTGCAATATAGTCAAATAATTAGAAATATTGGAAGACACAAGAGTAGTACCCCTTTCCTATCATTTTCCTATCCATATGATTAAAGCAGATAAAGGTAAGTACTATTCTTGTTATTCATTTTACAGTCCATTTATAATAAACAGTCAAAATGAAAGTTTCTCCCGCGAATAAACACAACCAACGAATGGTATTTGGTAAGAAAATTTAATGAATCATTTAATTAAAAATAATAGTATATTATTTAACGAGCGTATAATGTAGGCCATAATAAACAAGGATGATTATAACACGAGCCGATTGCGGCGAGTGATATAATCATCAGAGTTTATTATGGCCCATTATACGCGAGTCAAATACTATATTTTATCTACAAAAAAAAAGAAAAAGGCCACGTATTTCATTCCCTCCACAAGGGGGAGGGCGGGCTGCACGAGCTTTCCGAGCTCCTTCAGCCACAATCATGAATTCCCAGCATACATACATACCTTACGTATATATGCATGGTGGGACTAAGGATGGGTACGGTTAGGATAGTATCGTAAGGAACGGAGTTAGGGTTCTGAGGGGAAAATACTACCCCATCATTCGCCTAAGTAGCCGCACATGGTGTGCATATACGCAGTGACCATGCCGCCACATGTGTATGAGGAAGACCCCCTGAAAAAACCTCATACAAGGTAGATGGTAACGGGAATCGAACCCATTACCTAACGAATGCTAAGCAGGTCGTGTCACCAGTACGCTACCAGCTCGGTCTTTATCTACAACCATCCATATTTGATATGGGAAACTTTCTTTGGAGTTTTTTATTTCTCGAAAAATTGTAATTTTAATAGTACTCAAATAGAAAATATTTTGACGTTAATAAGGTTTGAGTGTTATTTTTAGAGTGTGCAAAAATTAGAAAAGACACGAATTTTAGTTCTATCAAATCAAAAATGTCACAACTGAAAAATTAGAGAGCTTTAAAAGATTATCAAAAAATGTTAACATAATGTTTGTTCTAATAAAAATCTTAAACCGGTCAGCGCCAATTAAATTTGTGAAAAATAGTCAAAAACAGTTTGAAAATTAGCATTAGAAAAATAAGATTGACGTTGACTAGTTTCTAATTTTCGTTGGACTAGACCTGGTTATTATAATTTTATGATTTATTTATTAAATTTAATGTAAGATTAGGGCAGTTATTAAAATTCATTGCAATAGGTGTAGAGTACCAATACTAATGTCGGCGGTGTCATTAGTAATGGAAAAATTATCATGGGAAGATTTGCCGGTATTACCAGTAGCAGACATACGTGGATGTGATGGGGTAGAAGTGAGGTTATTAATGTTAGAATTGGGATTGATTTGGCTTAAAATTTTGTTAGCAGTGTCAATTTTATTCTTCTGTGAGTCTGCAGTATAGCCTTCAGCCACGGAAGCTGATTTCCAGTCCCCGTGGCGTTTTAGTGCTGTCATACTTGCCCCTGCATCAACATACAATGTGGCTGATGATCGTCGAAGACAGTGCCCAGTATATTTTTCTAGATTTTCTATTTTTAAAAAACTTGCAATTTCTCTACCCATTCTTGCAAATTTGTTTATACCGATAACTTGTTTAGTACATTTTCCATTTTGAAAATTCATAAATAATGAATTAGATGTATTTGGCAGTCTTAGATCTGCATATTTTTTAACGATATTGTGAAAATTGTCCGTAATAGTGAAATTCCTAGGAATCTCTTGCAAATTTATAATTACACTTGTTGTATTATGCTTTTACTATCTTACTATCATAGGTATTATGCGTTTACTATTAAATGATTGTAGATAATAGTACATTAGATAACAAGGGATTGAAGTGACTCATTTAATCCCGCGAATAGAGTTTGTTGGTCAAGGGCTTTACCCGAGGCCAACAACTATTCAAGGGATTAAGGAACTTCAATCCCGTGGTATCTACACTATTTTTTGCACTTCGTGGAGTAATAATAGAAATAATTATATTATTTTCTGAAAATTAAAATATTACATCTATGATAAATTTAAATTATTAGAAAAGTCACTTTGACAAAGAAGCTACACTATTCAAGGCTAATGAAATTTATGAATTATTTTTAAAATCCCAGATGTTTCAATGCCATAACAACGAGTAAATAAATAATAAACAACATTTGCCATTGTGAAAACTTAGTCTGTTGACGACGCGTAGTTGCGAAAATGGATGAGTTTGATATTGAAGCAGCGGCTGAAGAGGCTGTTAACCAACTATTGCCCTCAAAATCCAGAAAAGTGTATGAAAAATCTTATGAAGATATTATAACATGGTGCCGTCAAAAGAAGATACAAAATCACACCAATGAAAATGTCTTTTTAGCATATTTCAATGAAAAAAGCAAAACTGTACGTGCTTCCACCTTGTGGGCGAATTATTCCATGGTGAAATCGATGATAATGGTAAAAAGTAATATTGACATATCCCCATATCCGAAATTAAAAGCTTTCCTGAAACGAAAAAATGACGGCTATAACCCAAAGAAGTCAAAAGTTCTTACTGATTCAAGCTCCAGACGACGATTTTTTAATGGTTAAGGTGAGTAATATAACGTTTATAAATTTTTGATAGATATTTTGACACTGTGTTCAATTTTTAGGTTGCACTGATCATGGGTGTAGCAGGATCGTGTAGAAGAAACGAATTAGTTGAATTATTAATCCACAATGTTACAGATATGGGTTACTCTATTTTATTTAATATAAAAAATACAAAGAACAATATTGACCGAGTATTCCTTGTTCAGAATTCAGTGAATAACCCCGTCGATTTTACAAAACTATGCAGAAATTACATTGCTTTAAGAAAACCTGACACAAACCATTCACGATTTTTGTCCCATATAAAGACCGGAGATATTCAACTCAACCCATTAGAAAAAATAACTTTGGAAAACTACCCCAAAGAATTGCAACTTTTTTGAAACTTCCTGAACCCTCTTTATACATCGGTCATTGTTTTCGACGCACGTCGGAGTCTTTATTAGCCAATTCTGGGGGAAATGACGACGTTCTCAAAAGACACGGAGGTTGAACGTCTTCTTCTGTGGCTGAGGGATATGTTGAAAGCTCTATAAATAACAAAAAAAAATTATAGCAGAAAAAATTTTTGGACATGAAAATAAAAAAAAATTGATTCATAAAACCAAATAAATACTATCTATCATGCATCTATCGTTTCAACATCATTCAATAATGTTTTTAATTCGGACAACGATTTTGGTAAATGTAAATATATCCGTAAATGTTAATCAAAAGTAGATGTTATCTTAAATGTTAATTGCTGATTTTTATTAATAAAATTATTATTTAGTAGAGTGAATTATTTATTTTTTAATCCTCGGAGGATTAAATTATTTTTTAATCCCTAAAGTACCACTTCAGTCCCCGAAATGGGGGAGACAAATATTACTTTTAATCCACGAAGTGCAAAAACTATATTTTAAGCGTTACTGATAGAATTTAACTATCGTTACCATGGAAACATAACATGTAGTTTATCAACTTGGAAACATACCTGCTATTAGCAATATATCCGATGTGAAAAGTGATAAAAACGTATACTAGAATGCATTGTTTTTGACAGATGAATTAAATTGTCAGACGTTAATATGTGCATATTCTGCATGTTACATTTTCTTACTAGAAATATTGCTGTTTTGAAAGAGGTTAAAATAATATTTTTGATCTTGCAAAAACATAACATATTAAGGCTAGGTAGGTAGGTATTGTTAAAAGTACGTACTAATTGTAATACTATAACTCCAAAATGTGTAGATTGTTAGTAAATAATAGAAAACAGATTATTAAAGAGAATATTCCGCATGCGCTATAAATGAATCAGTCATGGTTTATACATTACCGACGGGCGACTCGACGCTCAGCTGTGCGCCGTCTATACATATAGTAAGAGCTATGTAAGACCCCCATTCATTGCGCGCTTATTTATTCACGTATACAAATGTTTGAAACTGTATCGGAAGTTTTTCTGTGATAGTTGAGTAAATTATCAATCCTACTAACATTTGTGAATGCCGTAACGTTTCCTAATAAACGTTACAAAAGTTGCCTAAAGTTTTAATTAAAATTATTTAATTAGTACGAACTTCAACATTTGATTAAATCACAAAATGAGATTTCTACACAATTACACTGTATAAACTTACAAAAAGTTTTGTGTTTAACACCTAGTATAATTTCTATGGATTAAGATGAATTTTTCGTATGAAAATTCCAGTTTTCTTTTTACGGAAAGTTCCGCTGCACTCACGACAAACGCTTCTGTTTCAAATACAGTTTTTTGTGATCTTAAAACATTTTACAATAAATATAGAAACATTCATGGTTATCTAAGCATAGTAGTGTGCATTTTTGGGTCAATCGCCAATATATTAAACATATGTGTTTTAAGCAGGCGAGAAATGCGATCACCAACCAATTCTATACTAACTGGATTAGCGGTTGCCGACTTACTGGTAATGATAGAGTACATTCCATTTTCCTGTCACGTATACTTTGATCCTGGCGCTCGATTCACAGCTAGTTACTTTTCTTACGGATGGGCCCTTTTTATGACATTCCATGCATTGTTCGCTCAAGTATGTCATTTTATATCAATATGTTTAACAGTAATTCTGGCTGTATGGCGCTTTATAATTATAACCAAGTCTCAAAGTAATAGAGACTGGTGCAATATTCGAAGAACGACCATCACTATTATTTTAACGTACATGTTATGTCCTTTAGTCTGTTTGCCGCTGTTCGTGTCTCTAGAAATTACGGAGCAAGTTATAATTGTTAACGAATTAGGCAGAATTATACAGAAAAAACAATCAGTAAACTACACCGGAGAGAAATATAACGCAACCTTGTACGTTTTAAATTATGGGGATTTTAAAGACATTAGCTTTTGGGTTTACGGAGTTGTAATTAAACTCGTTCCTTGCATTTTACTAACAATATTATCTCAAAGGATTATTTCGGCTTTATTAGATGCAAAGAAACGTAGAAGAAATCTTTTAGGAAATAAAGCTGTAAGTTTAAAAACGGCCAGTGAAGTGAAACCATCGAAAACCACAAGACGAAATAAAGAACAACAAACGGATAGGACTACAAGAATGTTATTAGCGGTTTTGCTTTTATTCTTAATTACTGAATTTCCTCAAGCCATTCTTGGACTTTTAAGTGTGTCAATTGGCCCTCAGTTTGAAATGCAATGCTACAATCCATTAGGTAAGTTTTCCCTAATTACATTTTTTGGATAAGTAATTTTTGGCTAAACGCATTTTGATAACGGTTTTCGAAATGTAATAATGTATGAAAATTTTCAACTGACTTATAATACGTTAGACCTTTAAATTTTTTAGGAAACCCTAATCTATGTAAACCTAAATCGTAGTCATACCAGATTTCAACGGAAGTGAAAATTGAAAATTATTGTCGTACCCTTTTAATGACAATGCGGATGTGTAGTATTGATATGGAGCAAATTTTATTGTCCATAAAATTTGTTTTTTAGTAATGTGATATCCACTTATTTATTTGACATATTCAAGTGAAAATAATGACTGATTTTGCAAATATTGTGCTTTCGAGTATAAGATATAGACATCACGTTAATGTTTTGGTTTCCATAGTTAATTATTTTAATACTGTAAGTGTACAGTTACGCGTGTTCGGCATAATTATTTTTACCAAAATGTGAGAACGAGCTTTCTAATACATTAAATACGAAACAAAGTATTCTTGAAATAGACTAGAAAGTGCATTCTTTTAAAATACATTCATTTACATAATATGTATGTACAGGGTGGCCAACTAAGAATACGAGGTACTGTATCTGGGAAACTATCCATCGTAGAGGCTTGCGCAAAAAAAAGTTATTACTAAAACGGCCAATACAAAAACCTGGAAAATATTTTCATGTTTCTGAAATGGCCGCTAGGGGGCGTAACTGCAATCTTAAATCTAAAAAAGTGACGTTTCTGTGAATTCTGTTATATTAACCTAATAAAAAAATAACTGATCTTGAAGTCGAGGATAATCTGAACTTTTTTTGTTTGTCATTTTTTGACGTATCTATAAAAATAAACGGCTAATCCTTTTTTAACAAACTTGGGCGCGTTGAAAAGAGTTTTCTCGGGCTACAAACATTAATGTAATTGAAGTTTTGTTAGTTTCACATGTCGTTGCTAGTGGGCTTTGTTCGACATTCCGACAGAAACGGTTAATTTTCGCAAAAAAATTAAATGCATTGGTATGACTTTTTTTCATAAACAAGTAGCTAAATGATGCCTGAACAAGCTCGCGAAAAACCGCATCTCGATATCTTGTTCCTAACCTAAAATATCGGCCAAAGAAAACTTTATACGAAAATCCCTTAAAGTTTTATTTTTTTTAAACTATATTTTTCTGGAATTGTTTCTATTATGTAAGTTGTGGCCCTAAAAAGGACCGATTTAAAGGAGGAAGGTTTTTAATGCCCCCGTAAATGCTCGAAATGCTGACCATCACTCTGTGCATTGCTGAGGCCTCTTATGGGTAGACAAAACTGCAGCTTCAATTTCGGCTCTGAATAGGTTACCTAGAAATTGCGATTTTAAATGTTTGAAAATTTATTCACCAGAATAAAATCACGCTTTTTGAAATTACTACGGGCAAGTAAGCAATGCTAAAACTTATACGAAAGGCCTATTTTTTGCTTGTTTAAATGCATATTCACTATGGATATATACGAAAAATACAATTAATAGAAGCAGGCAATAGAAACAGATACCTAAACAAAACATACCTACATAATCCTCAAATTGTCAATAGTTGTCAATACTTTCGCGTTACTTTGAGCAATTTTTGTGCTTTCAAAATGCGTTTTACGAATAATGAAGCTGTTCATATGCTTGCGGTTTATTTTGAATGTCTTCAGAATGCCGCAGTAGCTAAAAGAGTTTACGCGGCTCGATATCCAAATCGGCGTCCTTGCGATGTAAGAGTTTTTCCCCGATTAGTGGCGAGCTTATGAGCCAATGGTAGGTTTCGGCCTACGTTTCAACGGCAAAGAATTGGAAGAACACAAGAAAATATTAACCGTGTACAGGGCTATATTAAAGGAGATCCTCATGTTAGCACAAGAGCATTATCCACTGAGTTGGACATATCACGGACAATGGTTCAAAATATTTTTAAGGACCATAGGTAAGTTCTAATGCCATCAAAATATATAGGTATTCGTTTAAACTTTTTTTAATTATTTTAAGAATGCACCCATATCATATCGTTTTGCATCAAGCCTTGAAAGAGGAAGATTTTGATCGAAGGTTTCGAAGGTTAGACTATTGCCATTGGATCTTAGGCATGATACGCGAAAATAGTAGTGACGGTAGAGTCAATCTGCACAGTATGCATTATTGGTCTGCAGAAAATCCCCATTGGTTGCGTGAAGTTCAGCGCCAAGGACGTTGGAGTTTAAATATATGGTGTGGCATACTGGGAGGCAGAATTATTGGGCCATATTTTTTCGAGCAACCCCTAATGGCAATGTATTTTTTGACTTTTTGGCCAATCAATTACCGTTGTTGGAAGATGTGCCTCTGGAAACAAGGCAAAAATAGTTTTTGCAGTTGGATGGTTGCCCAGCACATTTGGCTATTAATGTGCGAGAGCATATTAATGCAGTATTTCAACAGCGGTGGATTGGAAGAGGAAGCCTGTTTCCATGGCCTCCGCGATCGCCAGACTTAACTTGCCTCGATTTTTATTTATGGGGACGCTTAAAGGACATCGTGTTTCGGACCCAACCTAATACTACTAGAGAAGATATGAAAAACCGGATTTTGTCTAGTCATGAGAGGCTTCAGCAATGCATAGAGCGTGATGGTCAGCATTTCGAGCATTTACGGGGGCATTAAAAACCTTCCTCCTTTAAATCAGTCCTTTTTAGGGCCACAACTTACATAATAGAAACAATTCCAGAAAAATATAGTTAAAAAAAAATAAAACTTTAAGGGATTTTCGTATAAAGTTTTCTTTGGCCGATATTTTAGGTTATCAACAAGATATCGATATGCGGTTTTCGCGAGCTTGTTTAGGCATCATTTAGCTACTTGTTCATGAAAAAAAGTCATACCAATACGTTTAATTTTTTTGCGAAAATTAATCGTTTCTGTCGGAATGTCGAATAAAGCCATCTAGCGACGACATGTGAAACTAACAAAACTTCAAATATTATAACATTTGTAGCCCAAGAATAGCTCATTTAAACGCGCCCAAGTTTGTTAAAATCGGCTTAGCCGTTTCGAAGATACGGGGGGTTATTTGAGGAAACCTTTGAATACCCCCACCACTTTATTTTTCGACATACGTCAAAAAGTACCAAACAAAAAAAGTACAGATTATCCTCGACTTTAAAGATCAGTTATTTTTTTATTAGGTTAATATAGCAGAATTCACTTTTTTAGATTCAAAATTGCAGTTACACCTCCTAGCGGCCATTTCAGAAACTTGAAAATATTTTCCAGGTTTTTGTATTGGCCGTTTTAGTTATAACTTTTTTTGCGCAAGCCTCTACGATGGATAGTTTCCCAGATACAGTACCTCGCATTTTAGTTGGCCACTCTGTACATAATCATTAAACATTGTATTAAAATAAAAAATGTATTTCATTTGATGAGAATAGCGACGAGTATTTTGTTTTATCTATGTTTGCTTTTTTATTTTCTAAGGTGGCTATACGAAAGTTTACCGCGTTTACTTCCAAGTACGAACAATATTGTTAGATTCAAACTAGATTTGAATAGCGATTAATGTGTTCTAATTGTATTGTTTTTGAAGACAATGGCAAATTTTAGAATTTTAACAAATCAAAATGCGAATGCATTATATTATGGCGTTTCTGAAAACCACGATATAGGATAGGAAGGTAGAACGACTAATCACTTGAAAGCGGCAACTGAGCGGCGATCGTGGTGTGCGAGGGAGATGGTAGCATTGCGTGCGCTCAAATCCGTACTCTGTACATTGTCTGTGCGTTCCATACCACTTTTCCGCAATAGTTTTGGTATTTTATTTATGGATATAATAATGTCGCTACATCAGCACTAGTTTGAAATAATATAATTTTTATTGTAATAAACGAAAACCAGCTATTAAATACATTATAATTACCAGTGAATGACGTTTTTCCCTTAGTTTATGTTCCTGCTTATAGTGTTGCTTAATTCTCATTACAACGTAAAAATATATAGTTTTACAAGTTAAATTCTCGCGATGAACATCACAAGGAAATAAACCATACAAAGAGATTTTAAAATTATCATAACAACCTTAAGACTGCTCATCTTTCATGAAACGCACTTTACCTGTAAGTATGTATTTATTACATAGACTTTACATATTGCTGATGATATTAAGGACAATAAATACGTGGCTACGTATCCCTACCTCAAGGTACATCTTATGGAAACCTTGCAATAAGTATATTATCTACCTAGCCCATTCCTAATTTGCTTTGCATAAATTTAGAAATATCATTTTATCCACTTATTTAATATAGATCTGTTTTTATACACTTTTGCCGAATTCTTTCTTGATGGTGCTCTATGTATACCATGTTTTTTAAGTGGCTCCACAGAAAAGTCTAATGGCATTAGATCAGGGGACCTAGTCGGCCATTTCATTGGACCTCTTCTTCTTATCCATCTTCCTGGGAACACTTCGTCTAAATAACGCCGCACATCTACTGCATAGTGTGGCGGAGCACCATCATGTTGCAGCCAAATGTTACTGTTTGGTACGTCGAGGTCGTTTTCATTCGGAAATAGTATCGCTAATGCAGGTAGTTCAAATTGTAAAATGTCTAGGTATCTTTCCCCAGTCAAATTAGCGTCGAAAAAGAATGGCCCTAAAATTCTGTTACCGACAATTCCTGTCCATATGTTGAGCTTTTGGTGATGTTGGGTATGAGCTTCCTGCATCCAATGTGGATTTTGCCTGGACCAATATAGAAAATTCTGCCTATTCACAGTTCCATGTAAAGAAAAACTTGCTTCACACGAAAGTATTATAGGCCGCAATAACATTGGATCACGATTGCACATTTCCATCATTTGCTCACAGAATTGTTGCCTAAGGTCAAAGTCGGTCTCTGATAAATCATGGGTCAATTTTACTTTATAAGCATAAAATTGTTGTATTTTTAAAACCGACATATGGCTTACATTGACTGTGGATGTGGTTATTTGCTTATCAGGATATTTGTCTCTGAAAAGTCGATATACTGCTTATTGAGTTCTAACTCGATCGCCATACCCAAACACCATTAAAACTTCAATTCTTTGTTACTCTGAGAGCGATGCCATTTTGGTCAAACAAGGTTATTAATACGGTAAATACTAGTACTATACACAGGGAATTAAAAACTAAACACATCGCTTGTAAAAGTGAAAACAGGGTTATGTTTGTTATTAAAACCCCGGTAGCTAGGATTAGTCTGTTATTCATTAATTTTTTTAATTGTAAGACTGTTTTTCTTGAATTTTTTCTTATGTAACCTATTCAAAGTTTTATATCGTTGAAAAGAGATAAAGAAACTCTACCGAAATAAAAAATAAAAAATATAGGTTGTCATTTAAAAAAAAATATTGATGACGTCACAACTTTCCAAATAATTGAAAAACCTTTTTCATGTGCGCTGTAATTTAAATCGCTACACCCCTTTTGGATGTTGTCTCTATCATACAGAATAACGAATTACAAATACCTTTATAATTGTATATACCAAGAAATGAAGAATTTTATTGTTAATAAATGACGTTTTGTTAGATGTTATTGGTTCTACTATTATAAATTAATCTTATTAATCTTTTTTGTAACCACCTCCGTTAACTATAAAAAGGAAGTACGTTTATTGTTTAGTAAGCTAGTTGCTTTTGCCCGGCATAGCTTCGGTCGGAGATGGGAGGATTCGCATAAAACATAACTTCAAGATCGTAATAAAACACTATTTTATTTCCTATAACTGTTTATGATGCTAGATATTTTACTTAATTCTAATGATATTTCACTTAATCTAATTTAATATAATAAAAATATCAAACCTCTAAAATGCGATCACCAGGTGGCCCTTGAAGAAATCAGGAAGATGGTGGACGGCGCAAGTTCTCCTGGTATATGGGATACCTGAGGATCGGATAATTAATAATACACTAAGTTAAGAAGGTGCTATACGGTAATAATTTCCCTGGTTGACTTTATACAATTTTAAGTAATTAAAAGAATTACGCAAATCAATTAAACAATTACACTCGTAAGAAATCAATATATAACGCTTATTTTAAAACGATCCAAGCGCTCGTATACATAAAGAGTATTTATATAAATTTATTCTTAGAATCAAACAAAGGACTGCTAAATCATTTTATGAGGGCAATGGATTTATATGTCGGTTGCTGGGTCAGCAGGTGTTATTGATATGTTTTAAAATAAAATAAAATAAAAGTATAACTTTTATTTATTTAGCAGTACAGTACCTTCTGGGTTATGCAATAATTACTTTTAATTATATATTATATATATATATATATATATATATATATATATATATATATATATTATAGTTGTTGGTGTGATGCGTATTACAGGGTTTATATTTTATTTTATATGCGATTTATTATTATCGCTTCATGGAAAATTATGTGAAAAGGAATACTCTACTAAGAAAATTAAATCGGGATTTCTATATTATAGAAATTTAGTTTACTGGTTATAAAGAATTTGTTTATTCTTTCAGGAAGCGGGTTGTAATACTTTAATAAGTATTCTGGATACGAACACAAAGTGTTTGTACTAATGATGGGTCGACAGGATTTATAATGGTTTTAACAGGATAATCTGACGGAACCGGAAATTTATGGCGATTATGTATCGACTCAGATTATATATATATATTATAAATATTTAGAAGGTCTAAGTATTTCAACAGTAATTTCAGCCGCCTTTATTAGTAACAATTGGATTAAATATGAAAATACTTATCAAAAATACTTTGATTTTTGGGATAATGGAGTATTAATTTATATATTTACAAAATTTATGGGTTTTAGGTTCTATTGCTTTTGAAATTTAAATATAAATGTTGCAAAGATTGTAATGTTTCTTAATATCCTTATCAACGATTTTCCTATCCTAGTAAAAATTAAATAATCAAAACGTATTTCCTATTTCCTTCCACAACTGAATGTAGCATTGTTTAATAATAATATCAGCTGTCCACTCCTTTCCCACTCCAAGGTCTCTATAAATAATTGATCTCTCGTTCACCAGTATGATTTATTCTCGTACCCTCTTTCCTTAAATTCTAAGAAAAGAATTCCTGAGAATTACCTGCGCTATTATAATTATCCTGAAACCTGCCTGTTATATTCCAACCATTAATACGTTTTAAATAACCTGACTTCCTAATAATTTTTCCTGTCCTTATTATATCACAAGTGACCAGAACAATAGCTATTCGCACATCTACTCGGAGAACATACCTGAGGGGGTGTAAATGTTTATTTAGTAACATTATGTCACTACCGGAGGTTAAGGCCCTAAGAAGTAAAATAAGTTTACGAAGGCATTTCTTCATAACCAAATTAGTGACCAGAAAGGCATATCCACCCGGAGTACGTACCTCGAGGGGTGTGTAAAGGTTACTGAATAGCGTCATTTGGCCCGAGGTGGCCCTGACCCAAATAGTGTAAATAGGGTAGCCACTATCATTATTTGAATAACGGCGGTACGTCTCCGAAGGGCAAATAAAGATACAACGAATCATTCCGATCACCATATAATTATAAAACTTACATATTTATATCCAGTCGTTATTTCTTCCTGCCACGTTCCATCAGTTTTCACCATCCAGTCCACCACCAAACATCCTGGGTTGACCCCATTACCACTTCACCATTGCCACCAGCCAGCCAGCCAGCCACTTGGTATTTAAAGTCATTACATCAAGTTTTATTTCCATCTCATATACATGTCACCATAAATCACCTTTTCATTATTACTTTGCACACCAAATTATCACGTATAATTAATCAACCCTCCCTTCGTTAACTACGTTAACCCCCTTAAATTACTTCAATTCACATAGTTAACATCCTCCAGCACCAAAAGTGTAATTAGATTACACACTCTGGTGCCTCAAAATGCTGCATTTTCAATTACAGTAATTAGATTACACACTCCGGTGCCTCAAAATGCTGCATTTTCAATTACAGTAATTCAATCTTTATATTAATTGTCCTTTTTAAAATTAAACGTATACACTATGTTACACCGTCCCATATTCTTATTAAACTCATTAACGTTTCACAAACTTAATTGAATACAACGTGAAATTTAATACAACCCAAAAATTCACTTTGTTTACGTTAAAATTCCTTCATACAAACAAGATAGTAAAATAACCTAATTTTCTGTATCACATGTGGTGCATTTCACAATATCATTTTACATTTTCTTAATTATTAAAGCCCCGATACCTGAATATTTCAACCACCACGATCTTGACTACATAGTTCTTAGTTAAATAACGATACTAAGAACAATAACTTACTCACCTAATTCACAATTTTTTAGAACCTCACAACCCATCAACCACAGAGATCCTCTACACATTTTGATAACACTTTTGTTATAAATTATACGATAATAATCACCTAATTCAGCACGATTTAGATACTCACCTACCGATCACACATGCTTTGATAACCGTATATGTTACAGCCGACGACATAAACCGGAACGATCCGAGAGCGTAGACGAAGCAGGAATCGCCCCTGGACCAGGATTTACTTACTTATTTATTTAATTACCACCAGGATTATTGTTAATTCATTTATGAGAATCGGTTTTATTTTATTATTGTCATACACCTGTTTTAATTTGTTATTATGTTGCGAATATACTTATTATAATATAACCTGTGAAAATTTATATTGTAGTAGGCAACCCATGATACACCAACGTAGTGAAAATAGCAACTCCCTCTGAGATCTCAACGGGCAAATAATTAAAATAATTTTATACAAAGGATAGTACAAGATTTATATTTATTCATGAGTATCTCAAGAGTTACATATTTTCTTAGTAAGTTAGTTTGTAATTCTACAAAACATAAAATGCAAAAACATTGGTTCGCTCTGATTTACCCATACGCCACTGATGCAACGGTATTTTGAGAACGACGAAATACCTAATAGTAAGAATTTTATAATCATCATTTGTCTAGAAGCAATAATATGAATGAACAGTAGCAATTTAAATTTTGTAAATGTCGTTAACTAATGGTATGTTAAAAAACAAATTCATAAGACCAGTCTTGAAGCACGAATTCAAGTTTAAAATATCGGGTGTGGAACACCACACGACCTTCCAATCTACGAAATGGAAATTAAATAATTTGATGAAATAATTTTAATACCATTTTTTTATAATAATTGTGCAACCCCCTTTATAAGAAGTTCATTACGAAAATAGGCAGTATTGTAAACGCAAAACAATATTCTATGTCAAACAGACGTTTAAAACTTCATGACAGACAGAGGTTAATAGACATCTAGATGTTAACTTAAATTATAAGAAATGAAATTATTTTAATTTTAATTTTTTTAGGATAATTATGCAACTTTTTTTTTATACATTCACAACGAAAACGGGCAACATTGTAAAAACAAAAACAATAATCCATGTTAGAATGACGTTTAAAACTTCATGTCAGATAGACACTAATAGACATAAATACATTTTAACGTGAAAAAAATTCCAAAGCCGCTAGCTTCTATAAAATTATCGATAATATAGCTTCAGCATTTTCAATCATATTTATTTAATTTTTACATTTATTTCGCTTTACATTAAAAAATTATAAAGAAAATTTATGTGAAACTAAATTTTCTTTAAAAAATACGTCCACACGTTTTCTTATAATATTAATCGTTATTCAGATAATGAAAAAATTTGAACTAACACTTGAATTCTATCTTAGGAATTTTTTTGGGACTAAATTTTGCGTCATATTAAAAAATTGTATAGACGATAATTAATGGATGTTTAAGGTCTGTATCTAGGTATTTTTATATCTTTGAAATATGCAGCTGTTTTAGAAATATTTGATACAAACAAAAAATTGCCCATAATAAACCCCACTCTTCTCCGCTGGATTTCTCCCAAAATCTAATCAGCCAAAAGAAAATAAGCTTAGATATAAAATGTTAAGTACGTAGGTATTTTCGTTTTGGAGTTATCGTGGATAATAACATAGATCTACGCAACCTACATTTGTGTATGTAGGTTGGAACGAAAAAAACGAGTGTCAAGTCATAAAGGTCAAATAATTTGAAATCACTATGTTACTGCCATCAGCTTTCTCATATTATTCATGTGAATAGCAGTAAGCGTAGCGACTTTGATCGCGACCGAACTCTCTGTCAGGCCGATGACAACCGGTAGTTGCTACGCTAACTTATAGAAAAGCAATGCCAAAGCAAAAGCCACACGTGTTTTTACCTTCCAACCTACATACACATATGTAGGTATAGAAGGTTATGCAATCGCCTTTTTTTCATAATCGCTAAATCAACTTATTAGCTTATTTTAGAACTTTTGGCCAAGTTTCGCCAAGATCGGCGTCATGCCAGGATGTGTGTGTGTGTGTGTGTGTGTGTGTGTGTGCGCGCGCGTGTGTGTGCGCGTGTGTGTGCGTGTGTGTGTGTGTGTGCGTACGTGAGTGCGTACGTCCATGCGTGCGTACTATGTATTACGTGTGTGGGTGTGGGTGCGTGTGTCCGCGCGTGTGCGCGCGCGTGTGCGTGTGCGTTTGCGTGGATGTGTGCGTGTGCGTGTGCGTCTGCGCCTGCGAGTGGGTGTGCGTGTATGTGTGTGTGCGTCTGAGTGTGCGTGTGTGTCCGTGTGCGTGCGTGTCCATGTGTGTCTCTGTGTCTGTGTGTAAGCCTGTATGTCTGCGTGAATGTATGTTAGTATCCACAAAAAAAATTTTTGTATTTAAACTTTTCATTTGCCTTAGAGCTGATTCGATTTTGAAAGAAATCCAGCGGCGGAGAGGGTTTATTAGGGGCAGTTTTTTTTGTTTTGATCAAATATTGCGTGTACGTGTGAGTGAGTGTGAGCGTGAGTGTCCGTGTGTGCAGGTGCGTGCTCGTGCGTATGATCGTGCGTGTACATATGCGTGTATGTGTGCGTGTGCGTCTGCGTGTGCGTGTGTATGCGTGTGCGTGTGCGTGTGTGTTGTGCGTGAGCGTGCACGTGTGCGTGTGCGTATACGTGTACGTGTACGTGTGCGTCTGCGTCTGTGTCTGCGTCTACGTCTGCGTATGCGTGTGCTCGTGCATATGAGCGCGCGTGTGCATGTGAATGTGCGTGAGCGTATGCGTTTGCGTGTGCGTGTATGTGTGCGTGTGTGTTGTGCGTGTGCGTGTGCGTGTGTGTGCGCGTGTGCGTATGCGTGTGCGTGTGCGTGTGCGTGTACGTGTGTGTGTGTGTGTGTGTGTGTGTGTGTGTGTGTGTGTGTGTGTGTGTGTGTGTGTGTGTGTGTGTGTGTGTGTGTGTGTGTGTGTGTGTGTGTGTGTGTGTGTGTGTGTGTGTGTGTGTGTGTGTGTGCGTGTACGTGTACGTGTACGTGTACGTGTACGTGTACGTGTGCGTGTGTGTGTATGTATATTAGTATCAACAAAAAAATTGTATTTAAGCTTTTCATTTGCCTTAGAGCTGATTAGATTTTGGAAGAAATACAACGACGGAGAGGGTTTATTAGGGACAGTTTTTGGTTTTTATCAAATATTTCTAAAACAGTTGCATATTTCAAAGATATAAAAATACCGAGATATAGACCTTAAACACATCGATTTATTACGTTTCATGCAATTTTTTGATATGACGCGTAATTTAGCGGCAAAAAAATTCTTAAGGTAGAAATTAAGTGTAAGTTTAAATTTTTTCATTATCTGAATAACGATTAATTTTATAAGAAAGTGTAGACGTATTTTTTAAAGAAAATTTAATTTTATATAAATTATCTTTATAAAGCTTTTTAATGTAAAGCGAAATAAATGTGAAAATTAAATAAATATGATTGAAAATGCTGAAACTCTGTTATCGATATTTATATAGAAGCGAGCGGAATTTTTTTTACGTTAACAAGCGTTTATGTCTATTAATCTCTATCTGACACGAAGTTTTAAATGTCATTCTGACATAGATCATTGCTTTTGGTTTTACAATGTTGCCTGTTTTCGTTATGAACATATAAAAAAGGGGTTGCATAGTTATCCTAAAAAATTGAATTAAAGTTAGTTCCTTTCTTTTAATTTAAGTTAGCATCTAGATATCTGTTGACCTTTGTCTGGAATGAAGTTTTAAACGTCTGTTTGACATAGATTACCGTTTTTGCGTTTACAATGTCGCCCATTTTCGTAATAACCTTCTTGTAAAAGAGGTTGCCTAAGTATCCTTAACAAATGTTATTAAAATTATTTCATTTCGTTTACTTTCTATTTTGTAGGTTGGAAGGTCGTGTGGTATTCCACACCAGATATTTTGCTTTCGTATTGGGTACAATGAAAAAGTGAAACGCACTTGTCTGCGAAAGTATTCTTTTCTGTACGGTTAATCCCTTTGGTTACAGCTGCTTAAATAGTTAATGAAAACTATTTGATATCAAACTCAACCGTATTAAACAAATCGACTAACATTTACTTGAACATGTTTTTAAAATTAACTGATTGTAATTTGTGCAATACTATCTGAATACTCCATCTCTATAGATAAATGCCAACCATAAGTTAAATTCAATTTGCATATATTTTGGTAGAAATCAAATATAAAATTGGGTTCTTATTTATTGAAACGTTTTTAAAATGTACGTTTAGTTTGCTTTCTGCACCATATTCTGCTAACGAATAACTGTCTAACCTAAACACAAAGCTTGTAAAGTAGAATTTTACTCCAACCGCATTGTGGAGGTACTTTAACCATTCGTATAACCATTTAGACTTTATTGTGTTTGCTGTTGTATTACATTTTCCCACAACGTATGTAAACACTGCCCAAGATTTTTGTATATTTCAGATTTGTTGAATAATGATTCATATGCGGGAAGTTATTAGGCTGTTTGGACAAATTGTATGTCATTTGCCAATTAGTAAAATACGGTTGATAATAAACAATGCAGATATGGCTCTTACATATAAAATATTCATAGTATGCTAAAATTAATGTTTGAATTGGCAGGCCTAAGGTAATAAGGTTATCCTTTTTCTCTGTCGATACTAGTGACAATGGCAGATAATTTATTATTGAACAGAGGATTCCCAATTATACCTTATCTAACATCTGAATACAGAGTAGAGCTTTACGGATATGCGTAACTAATGCAGTTTCCATGCAACATGGAAGATGCTTTTTATTATGAAAATGATTAATGGTGTAATAATTTAATGCAGAAATAAAAAATTATTTTATCGTATATTCTATGACGCAGAAGTTAAATTATGATGATAAGCTTTAAACTAATTTCCAAGATTTCCATTACAATACTGAATTTAGTATGAAACCTATTAATTCGCAACATGACACAATCTTAATACCGGTTAATGTATTTGAAATTCACAGTGTTAATCCCATTTTAGTCGGTATCTGTGCCTGTCTTTAAGCGTTTATTTTTCCTCAATTATACTGAAAATTACGAACGTAGGTAGCGTGTTTTAAAAATACATTTGGAATTACAGTTATCTTCGTCAGTAGTAATATCTGTTAAAATTGTTAATGATGTTGTAAACATCTTTGTCAAAGTTGAAAAATTGAAACATAAACATCAGCCTGCTATCAACATAACAGTTTGAGGAACGTATAAAGCCAACTATAGAATTAAATTTTAGTAAAGAATAACTAGGTCATTAAAAATTAAATATTGTTAAACTGTCTTAAATATGACAAATCAGAACACTCTCTAACGGCGATAGCTAACAATGAAAAATGTCAGCCATAAAACACATTTAACAAAATTTAATCAAGTTATGATGTAAGTGTAAAGTTGTGAAAAACTTCAATTTCAAAATGATAGAAACAGTCACAAATATTAACATGACATCAAATAAAATAGTCCACTTAAATCTAACAAAGAGTGCAAGTGTTATTAACAATGAAAATCATAATGCAGAACGTTTTTTGTAATTTTTTAATTTCAACTACTTATGTTAAATTATAGTGCTGTGGTAATTTAACATATAATTGGTAAAGCATTTGCTTCAAGGTCTAGGAAAAACACAGCAAAAAACCTAGACATATCAAAAATCAAAATTAAGACGTACCTTTTTTTAATTATATGATGCCAAAACCTATTTGAACGGAGATTTCCTTCTTGTCTATTAAAATTATTAGGGTATTTATATATTTGAATAGCTTCACGTCATAAACGAACATAATAATGAGTTTGTCTTGACAATATTTCCATATTGTCAAATTGAATGTCATGATTTAGATTATCCAGGGCATGCTCAGCCACAGCAGACTTCTCTGGTTGACCAAATCTACAAAATCTCATATGTTCTTTACGTCTTGTATCAAAGCTACGTTTTGTGGTTCCGATGTATACTTTTCCACATGAACAAGATAACTTATACATTCCGGAAGATGATAAAGGGTTTGACAGATCTTTAGGTGATCTTAATTGTTTTTTAATTTTTCTTGTAGGTTTAAAAATAGTCCTAATGCCATATTTAATTAGAATTTTTTCAATTCTATTTGTAATATTAGCTATAAGAGGAAGAAAAGCAGTACCAACATTAATAACTGGTTTTTCTTTACGGTTACGTTTAAAAGGTGAAATAACATTATTAATATCTGTAAGTGAATATCCATTATCTTGTAAGGATTTTGTTAAATATTTATATTCATCCTTCAAAAATTCACAAATTCAATGATGTTTATGTTTTAATTTTTCAACTTTGACAAAATTGTTTACATCTTTAGCAATTTTAAAAGATATTACTACTGACGAAGATAACTGTAAGTGTTATCGAAACGTTTAGATTGTATAATTTAAAATACACCATTAAAAAACCCAAAAAAGATAAGTATTTGATTATGTGTGATAATGGTAAAAGTTTACATTTTCATATTAAAATTGTTACTTTGTATTTAAATTTAATGTAGAAAGCATATTTCGCATTTCGTTAAAACGTTGGAGGCGACGATTTGTGGGAGTATTTCGATAAGATTTTTTGAGTTTAAACAAAGAGTTTAACTTTTAGGTACCACACATTAAGGGTCAGCGTCGCTAAGAAACCTTCAATTTACAAGGTATCATTTACATTGTTAAGGTTCGCTCCTTGAGGAATGTTTTTTTGGTGGCAGAATTTTTCCGACGGTGTTCGAGTTTAATTCGTGTGGGCGCGTATTAAAAAAAATTAAGTAATCTGTTTTATGTTTGGCTAATTAATGGTAGGGATTTAAAAAACTAATGTGGCGACAAATGAATATTTCATGAGGATCAGAGCTAGTATAGACGCAGAGGCGTTAACAGGTTATAGTTACGTGTAAGTACCGCGGGACGGAGTAATACATAATCCGTGTTGAAAGAACTTTCGGTATTAAGGGCATCATCCCTGAACAAACCCTTGCAGGGATGATACTAAGTCGTTCAACCATCACGAGATTGATTTATCGTTAAGTGCAGTTTGTCCAAAGGTACTTTGTGGAAAATCCAAGGAGAAGGTGTTAAGTGTTTTAACCTAGTGCTTTCACTGATTCTATGGAGTAGTTATCGCTTTTATGCGGAAGAAACCAAACGTTCGTTCCTAATTTACAGACATTAATTTCACAGTTCGCCGGTAAAGAATAACCTGCTGTAGATAAATAAGCTTTTGTGTATAGTTAAAGAAGAATAATAAGTGTTATTCAGAACTTGTATATAATTAGAGTAGAGTTAACAAGCAACGTGGAAGTACAATTATTAGTGTAATAGAACCAATTCTAATTTTAATCCAAACGCCGTCCTCTGGGGTCCCACCAGGTGCCTATCCAACAAAAAGGGCCGTAGGAAGTCAAGGTAATCATTTATATGCACATATTTTGCTGTGTTTGACAAGTTTTAATAAATTTGTGTGCATTTTATTATTTTTGTGCATGTTTCAACGGTTGAATACGCTGTCTTTTGAGATTAACCTTTTACGACTTTATCGTTTATATTTTAGACAAGCGTCTTTATCCGTGGTATAACCCAAATTTATATGAGTTTTCTTATTTATTATTCTGACGATCTGTATCGAAGCTCTATGTGTCTCAGGCATTTCAATGAGAACGGAATTTATTTGTTATAACCATTTTTCGCGCTGGCATATTGATCAGATTTACAATAATTTTAGTAAAAAAAACAATGAAACTAGCTTAGTATCACCACCTATTTGGATAAATTAAATGATTTCATTTTGGAAGAGCAATTAATGTAACGATTTTGTGATTATTCCGAGACCGGTGATTTTATAATACATATCTTTAGGTTAACGAACTATGGTTTTTTTAAATGCGATTCCAGTTGTGAACCCATTTGTTGTACAGCACAATACTTACACGCATATTAAGTGTTTGTTTTATTTGAATTAGATCATTGCATTAAGGTCACTATTTTTAGTGTTTAATTTAAGTGAAAAGTAATTACGTTCGAAAACTAGCTATTCATTATTGAATTATAATAATAAATAATAAAGGTTTATGAGTTAAAGCCTTACTTTTATGAATTTGAGCGTATTTTATTGCGATTTGAGGAATTTAATTTCAAGTGGTTGTAAACAGAATTAGAGTGAGTTTTTTAATACAGTGAAAGTTAATTGAAAGTCAGAATTATTGAGTAAAGCAACGTAACAACAGAATTATTGGTTCTTTGATCAGATCAGTGATTGATTGTTTGGCAGCACGCAATTACTTTAGAGAAGCGTGCGATATTATTTGTAGCCTTTCAGGTTAGCGAAGATATGCTGGTCCCAAGACCACCTGCGATTACGCGAGTTATTTTAGTACTTTAGGCGAGCTGTGAACTGGCGTAGTTAGGCATTTCAACCCCTATTGTGTCATTTCAGATACTGTGGCGCCCTTTTCCGGTTTTTGTCAATTTCAACCCCTATTGTGTCATTTCAGATACTGTGGCGCCCTTTTCCGGTTTTTGTCAATTTCAACCCCTATTTTGACTTATTTATGGTAAACTATCCTATTGAACGCAAAATGTAGTACAATGAATCCACCCCGACCACTGGGCAGTATAGCAAAATCCAATTTTACCTGTTATCCCGATTTACTGCCGTAACAAAGTACATAATTATAAATGCACACCTTGTGGATTAAATTGAGTATTTAATTATAAATTTTACTTTATACGTTTTGATATCAATTGTAGGCGTATGTATTTCTTGCGTTTTCATATTTTATAAATTTGTTTGACACTTTTAAGCATACGTTTTTATCATTATTGACAATATCAGCAATTATCGAAACGCAAACGCACACAGTTTATAAAATTTTTACTTAAATACATAATTTAACTCAATAGATATATATTTATAATATAAATTATACCTAACACCTAACGCTCTAGAGCGTTCAGTAAACGTTTAATGAGTATTAACACTTTGTTAATGCCACATATTACAGGATACTGCTCAGTGAAACATAAACCCACAGATGAAGTGCACGTTTCCAACTGAACTGAGTGGGATGGGTCGTGTGCGTGTCCCAGTACGTGTGTGTGTGTGTGTGTGTGTGTGTGGTGTGCTGTGCTGGTGCGCGTGGCGTGTGGTGCGTGTGGTGGCGTGTGCGTGTGCGTGGTGTGGTGGTGTGTGAGTGTGAGTGTGAGTGTGTGAGTGTGTGTGTGTGTGTGTGTGTGTGTGTGAGTGTGAGTGTGTGTGTGAGTGTGAGTGTGTGTGTGTGTGAGTGTGTGAGTGTGTGTGAGTGTGAGTGTGTGAGTGTGTGAGTGTGTGAGTGTGTGAGTGTGAGTGTGTGATGTGTGTGTGAGTGTGAGTGTGTGAGTGTGAGTGTGTAGTGTGGTGAGTGTGTGATGTGTGAGTGTGTGAGTGTGTGAGTGTGTGAGTGTGTGAGTGTGTGAGTGTGTGAGTGTGTGAGTGTGTGAGTGTGTGAGTGTGTGAGTGTGTGTGTGAGTGTGTGAGTGTGTGAGTGTGTGTGTGTGTGTGTGGGTGTGGGTGCACGCGTGCGTTCGTGCGTGCGTGCTTGTGTGCGCGTGCGCGTGTGCGTGTGCGTGTGCGTGTGCGTGTATGTATGTGTTTGTGTGGATGTATGCTAATACCCACGATTACTCCAGAACAAAAACTCGTACGTACTTAAAATCTTGTATTTGAGCTTGTTTTCATTTCTGCTGGAACTGATTACATTTTGGGAAAAATTTAGTGGCGGAGAGGGGGATTCATTTAGTGCTGTTTCTGATTTTTGCCAAATATTTTTAATTATTTATACAACATATTTCAAAGACATAAAGATACCAACACGTATACCTTAATTCTATGAAATTTTTTGGTACGACGCATAATTTTGTGGCAAAATAATACCCAAAAAATTAATTCAAAGTGTTAGTTGAAATATCTGAGAAACGATTATTTCTATAAAAAAAATGTGTATACATACTCGTATTTTTAAAGAAAATTTGGTTTTATTCTTAATATAAAGTGAAATAAGTGTGAAAGTTAAATAAACATGATTGAAAATGCTTAAACTGTATTATCTATATTTTTTATAGAAGCGGGCTCCTTTTTTCTATCTATTTATGTCTATTAATCTCTATCTGACATGAAGTTTTAAACGTCATTCTGACATAGATTATTGTTTTTGCTTTTATAATCTTGCCTGTTATCGTTAGAACGTATAATAGATATTTATGTATTAAGGGCATAATCAGAAGATTATGGCTCGAGGGAATGTTGTTTATATTCCTGAGAGCCATAATCTACAATTATGCCCGTGGTACATACAATGTTTTATTTTATTTTGCACCATGAAACTGGAACAAAATATTAAAAATATTCAGTATTTTCGGCAAGTTTTTAAATGCAAATGCAGTGAAATAAAGTCGACAGTAGGCTAATTTGTTGTTACTAAGATACTGTGATATTGCTATTATATATCATGTCATGTGTTTGCTGTCAATCATGCTGCTTAGCATCAATGACATTTCCGTGCTATAAAGATCACATTACGCCCGCATTTGGAGGCGTATAAAGCACATTGTGGTGGCAAAATAAAATAAAAAAATGTTACATAGTTATCCTAAAAAATTATAATTAAAATTGTTTCATTTCTTTTAATTTCCATTTTGTAGGTTGGAATGTCGTGTGTTGTTTCACAACAGATATTTTTGAGTTTATGTGTGTTAAACTGTTTATCATTTTTGCTATTATATTATTGATCGATATTATCATTCTGCCTATTTCAAACTGATTTGATGGCACTTTACAACATGTACATATTAAACCTGTTTCCCAGTTAAATTATAAATGTAGCTTGTAAGAATGCTTAAAAAAACAACTCAGTTTTCTTGGTGATTATTTACCAGTGCGTAACTAAGGGGTTGAATTATCAACGCAACAAGCTCGTTAAGTTTAATTTCAATAATAACACAGTACAGTGTATGATACCAATGGATGGCTAATTATATACGAGTTATGAGCTATTGCAAGTAACTTTAGTACTAGACTTTGAATTAATTCTAAGCTTTTAAATATTGCAAGTAAAGTCAATGTAATGCCATCAAATAATAAGTACAATATTATGCTCTTAAAGGATAGGTAGTCCTTTAAGTTCTTGAAAGTAACTTCGAATTACGCTTTTAAGGATAAAGATCTTGGGACACTGCATACTTGAGTAGTATCAAAACATACATCAATATGTAAGATTTACTTTACATTTCTTTATATGTAATACTAAACTACAAATCAATTGGACGCCGTTGTAATTTGACAAAAGGTCATATATAGGTTAATAAAGCTAATGTCATATGACTACTTCTAATGTCATGGACATGGTCTAATTGTTCGCATAAAGCAGGAATGCGAACTGTTCACTTAACTGAAATTCGGCAAAATATGTAAAATTCACGTCAAAGTAGCTTACGTAATAACTCAAATAATGAGAAGCTTTAAACTTTTCAATAAATCGGAAGTATTCGATAAATAATACCCTTGTTTATCAAGGATAATACCAAAATTCACTATTAAATTGGCAACACGAGTCTACGTAATCTTAATCTCAATTTTAAAGTAAGATAACGTGATTGGTAACATCAAAAATTCTCATTATTAACAACGAAGTAAACCTCATAATAATCAGACATTACTAAGCATAATAAACAGAGTGTGATGTCTTACATATACCGGATGTCCACTCTCAAAGTCCAGTATTGATAATTAAATGATTTTTATTAAAAATACAGAAAAAAAAACTGCAGTAAGGAAAAACAGATTATAGTAAATATTCAAATAACCCCTCGTTTTGAGCAAAGTAATACCCTAGCCTGTTGTAAAAACTATTTCGTACATTAGCTAACTGCCTGTCAGTAATTAAGGCGCTTCTCCCAAGGAATTAATGTCTGGGTGGCGTCTTTTGTCAATTTTTAAAAAAATCAGGCCTTCAACTGTATTTTTTATATTGTATACACGCACTATCACACACAAATTACTTAAAAAAAATAAAACGAATAATAATAATTAAGAGCTCGATGATATTACCGTAGATATACATCAAATTATTATTGTTAATGCAAGATTTACAAACACGTGTTGGCTTTTAGACTAAACGCCAAATACGAAGACACCAAGCTGCGCGAAAAAATCACGTGACCGTGTACTATTCAACCGGAAAATATTAGTTTTTTTAAGAAAAGTAAAAGTTACGTTTTGTACATTTTTTAGTTAATAACCTCTTAATTATGATGTTTATTTTATTTTGCCACCATAATGTTCTTTATACGCCCCCAAATGCGGGCGTAATGTGGTGTTTATACCACGGAAATGTCATTGTTGCTAAGCAGCATGATTGACTGTAAACACATGACATGATATGTCACGTAAGTTGAAAGAATTATTGAAAAAACCTTACTACACAACCCTTATTAATAAAATAATAGTAATGAAACTTATTCTTTATAAAAATTGAAAATACAGTTGGATGGATTTGAAATTGTAACTCCAGATGAGCCAACACAAAATCTGACAGTTCCTTCGCCGTTTTGTGGTATACTTATAGCTGCTGTACCAGTAATGTTCTGAGCAATTTTAATTTTATTTTGCAGAGAATTCTCTACATATGATTCGGCTACTTTATCCGATCGCCATCCACCAAGCTGCTTCAGTGCCCTTGTATCACCGCCGCTTTCTGCAAAGATCGTCGCCGCACTCCTGCGAAAGCAGTGCCCTGTGTACTTATGGGCATCCGGTAGATTGAGGAACTCTGCTATTATCCTCGGCATTTTGCCTAAGGTGTTTTTCCCAACAGTCTGAGCACTACATTTGCCATTATGATACGACAAAAACAAGCTGTCAATTTTAGTATGTTCCGGTCGTAATGCTGCATATTTTCGGTACAAAGAGACGCAATCAACCAATCCATCGCTTGGTACAATTGTAAATTGCCTCGAAGTATAGGGTTCCCCATTTTAGACTATACAATTTAAAAGTCGAATAAAAACTTTCTAATCAAAGTAAATTAACTTTTTAATGGACTAATATGTAGCTTATTCTTTGGGATTTATGACGAAAGTAAATAACAATTCAAGTTTTAAAGATCATGTCTTCCAAATGCCCTCCTTCGACTTCAATGCATTTTTGAATTCTAAGTTCAAAATTTATCATCACTCGGCGAAGCAAATCTCCATTTATTCCTGCAATTTCATTTCGAATCTGCTCCTTCAGCTCCGGAATTGTTGCGGGACGACTTGCAAAAACTTCTTGCTTTAGGTATCCCCAGAGAAAAAAATCGGGGGCCGTTAAATCGGGAGATCTCGGGGGCCAATTCAAATTTCCAAATCGGGAAATTATACGGCCGTCAAAAAAATCTCGCAAAATTCTCATAGTGGTTCTGACTGTGTGAGCCGTTGCTCCATCTTGCTGGAATAATATGGCGCCATTTAGTCCTCGTCTAATTAGTTCTGGGATAAGAAACGTTTGCAACATGTTTATGTAGCGTTCGGAATTAACTGTAACAGAACGGTTATTTTCATCCTCAAAAAAATAAGGACCGATAATTCCAAATGATGCTACACCGCACCAAACAACGACTTTTGGACTGTGGAGGTTTTTGGTAAACAGTTCGTGAGGATTTTCTACTCCCCAGTATCTAAAGTTTTGCTTGTTAACAACACCGTCCAAATGAAAATTTGCTTCGTCGCTCATTAGCAAATTATGAATTTCTCCACGATGCTGATGTAAAATTCTTCACAAAATGTCACCCTCGCCCTTTGTCTAGATCACTGAGGTTATGCGCCATTTGATATTTATAGGGTGAAATTTTATATCTTTATGCAGAATTCTGTGGAGACTTCCCTTAGATATTCCTAGGGCAAGTGATTGCCGATTAGCCGATCTCTTAGGACTTCTTGTAAAGGCAGCTCTCACTCGTTCAATATTTTCAGGCGTACGCACCGTTCTTCGACGTCCAGGTTTTTTAATGTTTTGCACAGAGCCATTTTCACGCCGATGACGAAACCACGCCGCAATTGTAAAGCGTGTTGGTGCATCGCCCCTATTATTGTTTCCAAACTGCCGTCGAAACGCACGCCGAACTTCTTCAAATGAACCAGTTCTAATGTAGACTTCCACAGAAAACACACGCTCTTGAATCGAATAATTCATAATGCAATGAAAATTGTTAAACTTGAATTGTTATTTACTTTAGTCATAAATCCCACAGAATAAGCTACATATTAGTCCATTAAAAAATTAATTTACTTTGATTAGAAAGTTTTTATTCGACTTTTAAATTGTATAGTCTAATATGGGGAACCCAGTATAAGTTTTGGTTTTTTTGATCTTCACTAATAGCACTGATCCCTCAGTTGTTACGTCCTGTACAGCCAAGTCGTGCAGTTCTTCGCGACGACATGCTCCAAAAATACCAAAGGCTGTGACAACCTATAAAACACAATAATTTTTATAATGAGAATTGGAAAAAAAAACTAAAATCGTTATACCTTAACTAACAAGTACGTATGATCAGGCGCCTTCAACATGAATTCTTCAATTTGATGCCGTTGCAATACATAGGACTTTTTAGCTTGATCACCTACAGAATTATTCTTCATGAATTCTGTGAGCATGGAAAAACGAGATATATCAACATCTTCCTTCAACTTGAACATCTTTTCAATTTAGAATATAAACACCACAGTGACGACGGCTTATAGATCTTTGACTGCAAAATAGATATTTATTGAATAGAGATAATTGACTAATGTATATATACAATCCCTTACCATTTGAGACAAGTATGCCATCACAACTGTTTCATCACATTTTGTGGACACATTTTTTGTGCTCCGCCACGCGCAAAACTTTTCGTACTCTTTTATGTATAAATATTTCGATTTACTAGGAATTATTTTTGCCTGGGCCTCAAATTCATCTAAAATTTCTTGTGAATAAGTTTTGCGTTTTCACCTTCTATTTTAGAATGCAAATTATTTACAAACAAACAGTACCTTAGCAACAATTTAGCAATATCACAGTATCTTAGTAACAACAAATTAGCCTACTGTCGACTTTATTTCACTGCATTTGCATTTAAAAACTTGCCGAAAATACTGAATCTTTTTAATATTTTGTTCCAGTTTCATGGTGCAAAATAAAATAAAACATTATGTACCACGGCATAATTGTAGAGATTATGGCTTTCAGGAATGTAAAAGCTCTCCGCTTCGCGTCGGGCTTTTAACATTCCCTCGAGCCATAATCTTCTGATTATGCCCTTAATACATAAATATCTATTATATTTTATAATTAGGACAATTTAAACAAAAGAAAAACATTTATTTAATTGTGAAAAGTGAAATATAAGGTTATGTTACATGTTCTTAAATTTACTGGGAAATGTTGTAATTCGCATTTTAATTATTAACCACAGTTCTAAGGGTAAATAATTCGTGTCTAAACAGTTTTATACTGCGATGGTTATAAGTAGGTGTAATAGAGGGGGTCGAGTTTTATAGAATTCAAATATTAGATAGTATGCAAGTTCAAATAAAGTTGAAGAAGTTATATAATTTGTTATGAGGAAAATATAGTATATGTATATAAACAGATGGTTTTTATACAACAAAACAGGTTTTATGGTGTTTGCACAATGATGTTGTATTCACAAAACCATTCAGCTATGGCAGTAGCATATTAAAAAGGTCAACACGATACATATTAGTGTGTTAAAGATAAATAGGAAATTTCACATATAAATCAATATAATTAAGCAATTAAACACATAACAGATATTGATTACATGAAGTACAATAATCCTAATGTATAGAACATGTATAATAATTGGTACAATGCATAAAAACTCTGCGAATTATAAAAAGGGTTATGGTACGAAGACGTTATGTTGGTAGATCATAGGCTAAGTGTTTAAAAAGTGCTTAAGAAGTTAAAGTACCTTAGAAACATGTCTAAGAACATGAATAACACATGTTCAATGTGAAATTAACAATATAAATACAATAAAATATTACACAATTACTCTACACTTATTTCTTCGTTATCATAATCTGAAATATAATCAGATTCATCCTACGTATAATCAAATAAATATAATTTATTCCTCTTCAATTTCTTTAACATGACGGCAGACTTCTTGCCAGTGTGTCTCCAAATCCATCGAACACTTTTCACGAGTTAGTTTTTCAACATCGGCTAATTTAAAAGTCGTGTTTCTCGATGCCACCCAAGCTTTTACAATGGCCCATATTTTTTCTATTGGATTTAGCTCCGGGTGGTATGGAGGTAGTCGACATACAGAGTGACCATGTTTCGCACATATAGCATCAATTGAGTATTCCGTGTAGCTCGGTTTATTACATTTTATTAAATCATACAGCTCCACTTTTGTTTTGGATTCATCATGTACGATCCCTCGTTCTTGTAACCAAGTTATCATTTCCATTTTTTTACTGCTAAAAGTTGGATATTTAACTGCTAACGTGTTGTGATAGCTTGCATTATCCATAACAATAACTGACTTTTCGAGCAAATTCGGTAATAACTGGTGCCCAATCGATCGTTTATAATTAATAAAGTTCATATCGTCGTGATGATCACCTGTTTTTGAGCCTGATTTAAAAACTAAGAGGGCATTTTTATCCCATTTCACCACCAGCAAGTACTATTATAAGACGTTGACCTTTACCGATTGGACATTTTAAACCTTCGTTGGGATCATCTACCCAGGAATGTGGCGTTGTATACGATGGGTTGCCCTGCTCTTCGATACTTTGCTATTGCTCGTATATAAGCACAACGTAAAGATCGTATATCGTATCGTTCCATTAAACATTTACGATTGTCAACCAATGGATTCGTCATCTTTAATAATATTATAGATAGCATTGACGGTTGGTCGTCGTTTCTCCGTGACATGAAAATTGTGTACAATGCGTCGAATGACTTGTTCCCCACAATATTAGAAGTATTGAACGATTCTATTTCACCACGTTGAATTGCACTCCCTTCTCTAATAATTCTAACGACGGTACTTTTAAATACTCCAGTTGCTATCAAGAACGTTAACTGTAAAGAAATGTAATCGTGAAAAACTGACAGATGTTAATCGTATAATAATGACATACCTTCCATAGATAAAAGAAGAAGGAACCTTCATTCTATTTTTATGAAACTGATTAAACATTCCAAATAATTTCGCGGGCATCTTGCGATCAGACACGCCGCTTCTTTGCTGGAATGTTTGATGACTATCAGACGATGTACTTGCATCACCCATTATAAACAACGAACTAAATCAATATATTATATTAATACATATTACTGTGGATTACAAATACAACTTACTTGTAAATAAAAGGTGCTGAAACGGGAGTTTTGAAAAAAAACTGTTTACAATTGATAAAAACGTGCACGAAAAATGAGGTTAGAAAACAATAAATAATACTACATTCTGTGGACGGAACATAATATCTACTTCTCACTCATATCATTACTCCATTTCTTTTTACTGCAATATTCGGTTTCTGCGCAGGTGCCTTCGTATTTGGCGTTTGCTCTAGTAAATATTTAAAAGACAACAGCAAAAATAGGATTATTTTTATTTTGATATTAAAAGATAAGCACGATAAAAAAAAATAGAACATAACTACCTGTGATTGCAGATTTTTTTCATCTAGTATTTAAGTTGTGATGATAACGGAATACTCTTTAGTATGGATAAGTGTTTCGAGATGGAAGGTCAGTTTAAGCATCCCGTTTCAGTAATAGTAGCGGGGTGTGGGAAATCGTATTTTATCGTTGATTTTCTAAAAAATATCGAAACTGTCTGCGATACAGCTTTTGAAAAAATTATCTGGTTTTACGGCGAATGGCAACCATTATTGAAAGATGTCTCAGTGGAATTTCAGAATCCTGATATGGAGCAGTTTGATGGTGAAATACCGGTCTTAATAATAATTGACGATCTAATGCGCGAGACTAACGGTTCGATGGTTGATATTTTTGCAATGGGTTGTCATCATAGAAAACTAAGCGTGTTTTTCTTAACGCAAAACATATTTCATCAAGACCTTGAACAGCGTGATATCTCTCTCAACGCTCATTACATAATTTTGTTTAAGAACTCACGTGGCAGGGCATAGATACAGCATTTAGCAAGGCATATTTCACCTGACAACCCGAAATGTTTAGAGGCTGCGTACCGGGATGCCACTTCAAACCCGCATGGACATTTGTTCGATTTAAAACAGAATACACCGGTTGTGCTACGCTATAGAACAAACATATTCGGGCCTCAAGGTATTTGATATATATATATATATATATATATATATATATATATATATATAATATAAAGGGTTTAAGCCTCACAGTCATAAAGATTACATTATATATGATGGTTGACGCTTTAATCGAAAATTCCGTTATCCTGCGCGCATTAGCCAGATTAAGTAAAAGTCAACGTAACGATTTACTGAAATGTGTGAATAGTAACCAGGTTGAATGCATCTGCGAGTGTGCACATAACATTTTAAAAAGTCGTGTACCTCTGCCAGCTGATCAGAAGCAGCGACTCTCTCAACATAAGCACACATTAAGACGGCTGGCACAGAGAGGCGAATCTGTAAAAAGGAAGAAACAGTTTCTCGTACAGAAGGGCGGCGCATTTCTACCATTCCTGTTAGGACCATTACTTGGTGGAATGAATTCCGGGTAATTTGTTTCAATATTCTTCTATATTCTACCGCTTGATTTTATACAGTACCTGCAGACATCACAAAACAACATTTTAACGCAGATGGGCAACGAAATGGATAAAGTTTTAAAAACCAAAATGACAGACCATGACAAATGGCAGCAGTACAGTCAGGTTCTTCAAAGATATCTACACCTTTCCAATCAGTTACGTCAACCTGCTAGCATAACAATCAGCGGTGATGATGATTTTGAGATTTACCGAAACGCAAAGGTCTGACAGAAGACGAAATAGTATCAACACTGCCGTCTTCATATAGGAAGAAAGGTGAGGCTTTCTTGCGTATACTGAATACGGACGGTGATGTATATTGGGGTAAAAGGGGCACTGTCACAATAAAAGGTGAGATCATGATTCTTTCCAACATTATCGATCTGGTTCACGAAACGTTAAGACAACGAAAAACTACAAACCCACACGGTTGGCGACAGTTTGCAACGTACATTAAAGAAATAAATATACCACGGGAGTTTATCGGAAATACTCGAAGACATGACGCTGCTGCTGTATAACATAACGTTGAACGAACCCTTACGACTATAGGTGAGAATTACTATGCCGATAGTGAATTTCGGGAAACCCCGAGAAGATCTTCTCGAAGAAGAATACTTGCACTAGATTGGGATACGTGGCGGACATAACATGGATGCTGTATACTGTGATCCCGCGCATCCGGCAGGGTTTTCGGGTATAACACCTTTAACTATTGCTGTAAAGGGTAAATATAGTGAGGTGAAAAATTAGCGAACTTCAAGTAAACACAATAGTGGCTACAACTACATACTAACGGTTATTGATATGTTTAGTAAGAAGGCTTGGGCGAGAGCTCTTAAAACAAAGGCAGCTCCATCTGTAATTGAATTGATATTTTTAAGGAAAGTGATAATACACCGGCAAATCTACAGACGGATAAAGACAAAGAGTTAGTGGCGGTCAGTGTACAAAACTGTTCTAGAAACAAAATATCAATTTCTATGTAACAAATAACCCTGATGTGAAAGCATCTGTAGTTGAAAGATTTAATAAAACATTGATAACAAAGATGTGGCGTAATTTCACTGACAAAAATTACTACAGGTATGTTGATGTTCTCCAAAAACTTGTGACTGTTTACAACAATAGCCCTCATTCAAGTAAAAAGATGGCGGCTGTAAACGATGAAAACATTTTGCAAGTGTGGAATAATTTGTACTCCAAAGGCTTAGGCACATCATATCATGCTAAATATAAAGCCCGCGAACATGTTAGAATCTCTAGAATTAAGTACACCCTAATTCAACGTCGATAAGATTTTAGCAGAGAAGGGTCGCGGATGACATAAACAATACCTGCTCAAGTAGCGTGGATACAGTGAAAAATTTAATAGTTGGGCTGAGTTGCAGCTGAGAGATATATAAAAATGGAATTTTATCTTATTGAGTAACAGTTCTGACGTATGTTTATTACATAACTGCCAAAACGAATAAGGTTAACAGTGTCATGGGTTATAGGCATATCGGAAATTCAGTACCCTCGTTCCTTTGCCGCTGTAAGTGCGACACACAATTTAATTTATTATAGAATTGATCCACCTACAATAGCAGAGCATGTGTTAGAGACGATATTAAAAAAGGCTGCATCACATTTTCAACACGACAACGAGAAAATCATTTATATTGAGGACGGGTGGTATGTGATACGTTTCGCCTCGGGGAATTATGCCAACATAGAAGAAATCGCCAATGAGCTAAGTAATCACGAGCAAATAAGTAAATTGTTAACAATCGAATACCATAATCTAAGCGCGTTTCTACGAAATTAAAACCCTCCCTCTCGCTATTTGGATTCTCACAAGCTTTAGCCTTACAGTTGGGTTATCGGCCGTATCAAAACATAGCTATGGAACAAATACCATCGCACCCCGCTAGTATATGGATAGGACTACCAACGCAGATGTTCGTTTATTGCGACATCGTTGTGCCGCAAATTGTGGGTGATGTTTTATCTCCGTTTATGCGTATAGTAAATATTACTTCAGAAAACTACGCTTACGGGGGTCATGAAGATGTGGTCTTTTCGCCTGCACGCTATATTCCAGTGATGACACGGGAATTTGAAAACATCAAGATTAATATAAAAACAGATACGGGTGAAGCAATGCCATTCGAGTTTGGGACGTCGTGTTTGAAGCTACACTTTAAGAAAGTGCAATAATAGTTTGTCCTTATCAACAATATGATATGTATCAGGCCGGTAACGGTATCGGCTCCATCTACAGGGGCGCACCATATCAGCGTGGACATGGAATAGGGAGCTGGTTAGGTGGTATATTTAGAAGTATAATACCGTTATTTAAGTCTGGTGCAAAGGCTATTGAAAAGGAAGCTCTTAGAACGGGTGCCAATATCCTTGGTGACGTCATAGAAGATCGACATGTTAAGGAATCGTTTCAAGAAAGATTTCACGAGGAAGGTAGAAATCTTAAGCGTAAAGCCGCTGAGAAAATCGATAAAATGATAGATGGTTTGGGCTATGAAAGAGTACGTCTGCCTAATAATAACCAGTCTCTACCGACAGCTGTTGCAGAAGAGGAACACACGTACTTACGACCATATATTTTGAAGATAATAATGGCTTTTCAACATGCCCAATCATGTGAATGCGTCAAGTCTGAATAGGATTTATTCGCTTTACCGTCGACGCAGACAAGTATGGAGAGTGGTGAATGGATATTTTACAAACCCCTATCAGCTCTTGGTGACCACGCCTTGATAGAGTTTGTAGTGCCCGGAAACGGAAACGATTACATAGATTTAAGCCAGACCATGTTGTACATCACAGCTAAAGTTCTAAAGCAAGACGATATAGCACTTACTGACTCGGATGTTGTAGCATCGGTAAACAATTGGATACATTCGCTTTTCTCACAAGTGGAGGTTTAATTATATCAGTATATGGTGTCACAACCAAACAACACCTACGCCTACCGCTGATATATCTAAACGTTGCTAAATTATGAAAAGGAGTTCAAGAGTTCACATCAAGGTTGTACCTTATGGCACAATGATATAGCCGGGCAGATGAATACACTAGGGCCCGCAAATAACGGTTTCTCAAAACGTCAAGTACTTGCAGCAACCACCAAATAGGTTGAGATGATTCGTCACGTGCACTCGGATTTGTTTAATCAGGAAAAGTTTCTCATAAGTGGTGTTGAGCTAAAGGCTAAATTTGTACGATCAAGAGACACCTTTAGTCTGATGGTGGCGCACGGTTCAACTTACAAGACGCGAATTATGGATGCTAGTTTACTGGTGAGACGTATGCGAATCAAGCCCACTATTCCAATTAAACATGCTAAAGCTTTAGAAACAACAGCAGCAAAATACCCGCGGGCATACAGCGAAAATCATTGGATAATGTCGTCCTGGGTCAGTTACTTAAACGATGCATCGTAGGTTTTGTCGCAAATAAAGCCTTCAACAGTGATTACGACTAAATCTATTCAATTTCCACCACAGCAATATTAATTACATGTTGTTATATATTTACAGTCAACAAATTCTTTCTTACAACCGGACCTAACAGCTAATGGTTTATATGTAAGGGCGTATCACAGCTTATTTTCCGGTACGGGTATTCATTTTTTGAATGAGGGCAACGATATTTCGAGAAGCGATTGCCCCAACGCCTACTGTTTAATGGCCTTCGACCTAACTCCTGACTTGTCTGAAAACGCTAGTACTTACTGGAATTTCGCCTAGAAGTCGGCTTTGAAGAAGATCTAGTTGAAACCGTTAACTGTTTGGTGTACGACGAATTCGATAACGTGATCGAGATCGATAAACATTGGATTGTCGTCGTGGATTTCACCTGTTGAAACGGACAACTCTAGATCACACGCTTCAGTGTACAGCGGCAGTTGAAAGAAGATGGGCGCATACTTGGACGTGCAAGGGTTTAGAGGTATTGATAACGTATTTATACCGAAAAAATTGCCGTGATTACAGATCATGGTTCGTTACTGTTGATGCTGATAAAGTCCCCTCGAGATTTTTTTATATTAAAATCCATGTCAAGGATAAATACCACAGATTGAAATGGCTGTCCGGGTATGTGCCATAGAACGATTTTCAAGAGGAACAGATAAGAACGCTGCTGCCGTTTAACAAAATTCACGTTAAGGGCAGTGAAAAACAACGATTTTTAAGATTCCTTATATGATCGTATATATGTATACATTATAGAACAAACAAAGATTATTCGTGTAATATATTTTTTATAAATAACGAAACATGTGCAGCGTGATACACATAGGTAAAACGAAATCAAAAGTTCCAAAATGTAAATTAACTAACACTAAAAAGCACAAAAACTATATACACATAGATATTTACACGTAACAAGATAAAAAACACAATGAATATTAAATATAACGAGATAACAAAGAAATATAACAATTCAAACACGATGTTTACATGAGCACCGTAAACATATGGTAGACATGTAAACAAAATTTTAGTTCCCTATAATTATTTGTTATCGACTTGTTTGTGCGAATACACCTGAAGCCATAGATGTCGCTACCTTCGCCTTGGTCTCGTTACGTTTCCCATCTTTTTTACTTCCTAATCTTTCGGTACTATATTTCACAACAATAAAAACAAAAAATTTGGACATTTCTATTTAAAACGTCACTTTTGACTTTTCGTTATTTAGTAGAAATTAAATAATTTCAATTGTGGTAAATTTAATGCAATCGTGCAAAAAAACAGTATGTGCATCACGAACATTAAGGGTTGTACCGGTCTACGGCCGTCGACCGGTAAACGTCCTTCACTGTTTTTGGTACTCAATATACTATACTTAATTATACCTTACCTACTTTATACTGACTCTTCTCTTCCATTGTGATAGACTTAACTTTAACGCCAATATGGACACAATAATTAGACATAATTTCCCTCAAATAATTCGTTGATTCAATAAATGCTTCTTTGACTACAGTTCTGCCCTTGAAAGGTTTCTGTGTTTTGTAAGTATGTGGGAAATTTTTAAAGTCGCGATTATGATTATTTGGATGGTATAGTGAACATGGATTGGTATACATCCTAACTACTTTTGAAATCTAGCATTTTATTTCTTCTTAACTCACTCTTAGCGGCAAATCATTTTCGTAGTTTTAATGTAGTTTTATAGTGTCTTTCTATGTTTCCATGTTTAGGCAATACCACTGAAGATCGACAAACGAGGCAAATACCTACACTTACCTTTGGGTTATTGTAACAACCAAAAACTCTTCCTTCAAATTATTATTAAAATGGTACGTTTTATTTTCCTTCGCCACGCTCATTTTGCGATTCAAATCTTAAGTACGAGAAATCTCGTTGCTTAGTAATGAATAACATAATGGCGCGTCGCTGTGATGAAAAATATTAATTCTAAAATAATCGGTAAAATTCTAACTCATTATCGCGTTGAACATCGCGTGGTCGGAATTTCCTTTTTCAATCAGAGCTTCTAGTAGACTCTACTATATGTTTTCCAATTTTGCGTTTATACTATGTACATTATGACACTCAGAAGGGTATTGTAATCTTGAATGTATTTTTTTTTTGATGTTGGTATGTAAACTAACGAAGTTTTTTATAAATGTAATATAACCCGTTTTTATGTGAAGTGTATATATAATTCAACAATTCTTTTTGCATAGATTTACAATGCGAATGCTTAAGAAACTACCAGACATAAAGTTTAATGCTGGTATTGAATTTTGAAAATCTGTAGGATTATCAGAGAATGTTGTTGTATAAACGATAATTTTCTACTTTAATTTATATTTGAGATAAGCTTTGTAGCTGAACGAATAATTGTGTTCAATATGTTAATGGTTTATTACATTTACAGTCTCCATCTGCGTTTTTTATCAGCTGCTTATAAATCAAGTCAACCGAAGAAATCATATACAATGGAATGCAACAGTAACTCTAAACCTAGACATGTGGAATAACCATAATCTATCTTTGTATTTCATTTTTCCTTTTTACTGTAATGTAATGGTTACGATATACAGAACCGAATATGGACGATTTTTCGTTTTTATTGCGTGTTTCAAGATAAGGTGTTAATATTTTCTTAGATTATATCATTCACATTTTTTTATGTATAACACAACCGTCACTTACGTTGAGAAATCAGTTTCTGTATATTTGTTGAATTAACTAGAGTGTAAATTATTGTGGTTATATAAAGTGTTATTTTATTCTAACTACAACTTATTTGATATATTATTAATTTAATACATTTAAGGTCTTTTTCAAATGCTCTAGTAGCAAATAATAGTATATAACATTACTAGCAAGGTAAAAAGGGTTTTACTGGCGGACAGAAGGATATAATTGGCGAGCCGAAGGCGAGCCAGTTACCTTCTGGAGCTAGTAAAACCCGTTACCTTGCGTGTATTGCTATATAATTTATTTTTTACTCATTTATGATGCAAATAGAACACAATTTTCGAATGTAAATAATGCTACTAATTTGTAAAACTTGCAACAATGTCTCGTTTCCTTTGAAATCATTACTCTGACAACGGCGCTTACTGTTTATTATTTTGCTAATACAATGTGAACAAGGTACGGTCGTCTCTAACTTATAAAAAGTCAACGACTTACGTCTCTAACCTGTAAATTTTTAACTAGCAGCTAGCTTGTTAAAATTGACTTTCAACGTCAATACGCTCACTTGATAAATTGACGTTTACAAATGAGTAACAAATAAAAGTTTTAATAATCTGTATTTCAATCAAACTCAAACAAGCAAATAACATGTTGCCAACCTATATCCAAAACTATTGACATATAATGTAACAAATGGAATTTGCTTCAAACGTCAAAATGTTTAACTCATTTTATGATACAAAGGTTTTATATTTTAGACGACCGTGCGTTGTACAGAAAAAGTACGACCGATTGCGCTTACAAATAAGAAACATCAATTAATACAAAACATATGATTTTTTACTTACAAATCGTTAACACGCTAACAGTAATAACCTAAAGTGACAGTTTCTAGCAACACGTACACCGCACAGTACATCCATAGCAACTCGTAGGTATTTTGTTCAATACACCGGCCATGCGATATTAATACAGTGGGTTTTTAATGGTGAAATTTTAATCTTTACTTTTCATAACTAACCGACATTTTAAGTAAAATAGCACGTTTTATTCCGAGAAAAGGCCACTACTTGTGATTCGTCGGCAGTTAATAAGATCGCTTGATACACTTCTACGTTTGGTGGATTAATGTTAGTGAACTAATTTCTGTTCGTAGAATTTCCCAAATTTGTTTTAAAATATAATACCTACAGAAACTTTTGATGTAAGTCAACTTTTGACGTTAAACAGAAATTTTCATAAAATACCTACGTTACATTTGAGAACGATCATAATTAACCTAACCGACTTCTTTAAATTTTATGTAAATCTTAGACGAAACAATACATTATTTTCGTTTTGTCGGATTGAATACATTTTATTTAGTAAAAAATGAATTAGTTATTAGATAATCACTTATTATTATTCAATCATTTATCGTACAAGTTTAAAACAGACATTGTATAAGGTGTATTATAAGACTGTAGTGGTTTTAAAAACCACGTAAAAGTAAATCTGCATACCTTTGGCACCGTAATTATTTATAATAATTATGCTATATAATTGATTCATTACATATTTTTCTGCTAGAAATACTTAGTGTATGTCTTATCGGTATGTTCCTACCTTCTTCGTATTTATGGAACTGAGAGTATAAAAACGCAAAAAAAGTTTACCATTCACCAAAAACATTGGTAAATTTACAAGTTCGTTTACAAATGGTGTAACTATACTCCGTTTAACGAACAGATTCAGTAAATGCTCCTCCTACAGATTTGTAGGTGCGTGCTACTAACTGCGCATAGGCCTTGTTTACAACCATCAAAAAATTACTTTCTGGGCAATACAGTGGTTGAATTACACTCAACGGTTCTTCAGTGTATACATATGAATTATTGTAGTCCCTAAAATGTATAATTATGTAGTTTTAACAGTATTCAAATAATAAACATATTTAGAAATATAAATACTTTAAAATCACACATTTTTACGAATCAAAATTACCTGTCACCAATGAATCAGTTTTAATATGGTTTGAAAACAAGCATCTTTAGTCTATGGGAATGTTGACATGCTGTACATATCTCGTTAATGTTTACCAATCTGTAAAATCTCATATGAAGTCAAGTAAAATTGTCAGGGCACGTATTTTGGAAATCGAAAAATAACATTAATTTATATTTTTATAGGAATTTACAAGTCAACTCCTTGTTGATGTCACAAGTGTTCGTTTATCCAAACAAACTGAAAAATGCAGTTATGTTACAGTTGAGAAAAACCCCTTTATTCTTTAATAATTGCCACAAAAACTTTATCATAAGTAGGGCCTCAATTAACAATTCTTCCTGTAGCTGCATTTGTATTTTTTACTAAATCTGTGAATAAAGCACAACAGGTCAGTCTTGTTCGGAGTCTGATGAAGAAGAGTCATCGCCTAACTGGATGATCAACGGCTTCACTTGAACTTCTATAGTGATATCTAATTGCCACATATTTTCTTCCACAATTTGCACGTGTCCAATGGCATTTTTGCAATTATCTGACGTTACGTTTGCAACAGCGGTGCACAATAATTGGTGCACATCTGCGATTTTAAATGTTTTATTGTTCCTCGCAACTTCACCCTTGATTTGTGCTCATATCAGTTCGACTGGGTTTAATTCGCAATGATATGGAGGTAAACGCAATACAGTATGATTCTGTGTTTTTGCTATCTCATCGACAACTAATTTAGGAGCAACAACAGCTTTTCTGACAAGGTCGAGAAGTTCGTCTTTGATCATATGTGGTTCGTAATCAATGGATTTGCTGGTTAGCCATGCCTGAATGTCAGCTTTTTTTGTATCCTGAATTTGGATTTTTGTCGATCTTTCTGCTATGATAGGAAGCGTTATCTAACACTATAACAGCGTTTTTGTCTAAACGTCCTCATCAACAAAACCGTCCTCGGAACCAATATGGAGAACGATAAGGCGTTTTCCTTTTCCCGATGGTTCCCATAACCCGTTGTATCTTTCCATACTTTGCTTACTGTATGACCAGCATTAACCAAAGTCTCGTCTAAGAAATATACCTTTTTTCCTTCTTCTCTGTATTTTCTAATTTGTCGTAGATAACGTCGCCTCCACGCAACTCTCGGATTTTTCTTTAAGGAAACTATTTCTTGATCTCTTGGAATACCTATATTTCAAAATAAAGTATAATTTATGTTAGAGATAATTTATTCCTTTACTCACTTAAAGCCAATTTCATTCAACAAGGTTCTTAATGTACTCCTTTTTAGTTGAGGCATCTCATCGTGCTCACCAATAGCGGCCACAATTCAATTTATAGTAGGTGTATCGTTTTGTTCAAAGAGGGAATGGACTACACGCCTAAGCTTACTCCTAGTTTCGTCGTAAATGTTGCCCAAAATTGCTCGTTGTTGGTGGTACACAGTCGGAGGATTTAATACACGTACTCACGTAGAATGTTGTACACAGTTTTATTTGTAATACCTAAAATGATAAAGTAATGAATAAAATATGTTTTTATAAAGTTATTATGTTACCTGTTGCTTTTGCTGTAAATGGAACATTCTCAGTCTTGTTGTTGTTCGGGTTTTCTTCAACACAAACTTTAAAAATGTTTAAGATTCGCTCCTTTTCGTCAACGGAAAGGAAAAATTGCAGTATCACGGCGCAACACAGATTTCGACGCCATTTTTTTCCTATGCTAATTCGTGTATGCTGAATCCAAATCTGCAAGAATTTTTCTCCGGAAATGACGGGAAGAATTTTTTTTTTTTTGAAAATTAAAAAAATGAAATTTTTTCAAAATGAATTTATTTATTTATAGGAATATACCACTATAAAAAGGGAGAAAGGTAAGTATGGCCCACTTGCTTTGGCATGACGCCTAAATTATAGAAAATAAGGGGATTAGTGTATTAGAAACCTAACCTAACCTAAACAACGATTTCGTCCCGATTACGCCAATTGAAAATCATGTCCAAATTAATTGACATAATAAATGTTAAAAAAAAAAACTACAGAAAAGAATAGATCAACGAAAGATATCACTGTTACGGACCCACTCAACTGTGATACCACGCCCCTTGTATGCAGTGTTGCCAGGTGAAACAAATAAAAATCTCCAGAAAAAATCCCCAGATTGAATGAAAATTCCCCACCTCTTTTTTTAAATACAAATTACTGTGAAGAAGGGAGAGGGTTATAAAGAAAACAAAGTTGTTAGCTTAGCAATTAGCATTATTCATATTAAGGTACAACTTACTGCCTATTACATAAAAACTTTGAATATAATATGTAAACAATACATAAAAAACTAAATTATATAACTAGCTCTGTACTATATAGGTACCTACTTAAGTGCAGCAAATCAAACAAATTTAATCTAATAGAACCGTGCCTTCATACATGGTAGAGTTATGTTTTTTTAATAATTGATTTGTGACAGGAAACTTATAACAATTGGAATTATTTTCCATAATCAATCGTTTACTATGTAAAATTTCACTTAATGTAGTGGTGCACTACTATGTGGTAATGTAAAGATAGTATTAATAAATCTAGAGAGCTCTGGAAAAACAAGGTTTCCATCGCCCTTCTTGGATTCGCATACCTCTTTCCAAAACTCCATTTCATTTAAATTAAAATTAAATTCAACTGAGTTTTTTAAACTCCTAAATTCCCTATCTAATGCATTAAGATCTGTAACTATATTTGGGAACAGTACCCCTAATGGCCCAATACTTTCAACATTTTTTATAGATTGTGGATTGAGAACTGTCAATAACTTAAGAGCCTCTACTTCACGAGATTGAAATGGGAACCTCTTGGTGTGCACCTTCAATAAGAAATTCAAGACATTTAAGTCTAAAATTGTGCTTCTCGCTATCAGTTAAAGTATTTGCATTTAATGCAGTTGTAACTTTTGGGCCTAAATATATTTGATCTAATGGAAGATAATTTTCAGGATTACGGTACTGTAACTTGTTTAATCCTACTTTGTTTAAAATATTATTTTTAATGTAAAAACTCAGTAAAAGTTTGTAAGCATCAGCCATTCGTGGATAAATAAAATGGATTTTAGGCATTTCAGATTGAAACTCTAAATTCATATTCACAAAAATTGGAAGTACATACTCAAGAAACTCAAGGTAAAGTTTATTTATAGGGTTGTTTAGCATATCATTGATATCCGAAGCTCCTGACGCTTGATCAAATGATTCAACTCTAAAATATTGTTTAAGAGCTTCAAATTGTTCTAAAACTCTACCTACTACAGAATTCAATGAGAGCCATCTTGTTTGAGATGTACGTAACATTTTATGCGGTTTAATATTTAAAAAAAACTTGAAATTCTTTGTATTTTGACTGCCGTTTGAAAGAATGCTGCATATACGAATATATACTACGAGTCAATTTTTCAGCGGAATCTGGAATTCTCTGACATGCGTACGAAGCGCATAAAGCCAATGAATGACATAAGCATTTGATAACAAATAAATTAGGAACATCTTTTAGAAGGTGCGTTTTTAAAGAGTTGTAACGCAAAGCCAACTAAATTTGTTTTATAAGGTACCTCGTTTTCATTAAAAAAATTTACAATTATTTTATATACATTTTGGGAGCTGGCATCTTTAATTGGAATAACACCAAGAAATTCATCTTTAATGTTAAAATTGTTATTATACCGAACCACTAAAGCCAAACTTTTTTCTGCTGAGATGTCAGTTGATTCATCTACTAACAGAGAAAAATAAGTGCTCTTTAATTTATCTATTAAATTGCCAAAACTTGTCTGACCTAAAATGTTGTTAATAATAGCTGTGCATTTTGTCCTGCCACAACTCATTTCATCTATTTGTGAACGTTCCATTCCAGATTCATAGATAGATTTTATGAGTTGCGTAAGATGGTCTACAGAATTAATGGAAATATTGTGCTCTGCAATAAATGCCGCAATTTTGATTTCATTTTGTTTCACAATATTGGTTTTTACAGTTTTAAATGTTTTATATACATTCTTGGTGCCACTTATTGAATTCATTTTAGCAATATGTTTTTTTGCCATACTATGTTTTTTCAGAGCAGATAAACCATCAATATAATCTTTATTACAAATGCTACACCTAAAGTAATTGTTACCGCAGGGACTTCTAAATTCTTCACAGTGCTTCCATTCAGATCTGTATTTATGTGCATATGATTTCTTCCTTTTTTCAATTTTTTTTTGTTCAATAGGAATATCCATATCCTCTTCTGGGGAAATGCAATCCGTTTCTATTGTTCCTGGGCCTGTGTTACATCGTGGCTGCTTACTTTGAAGAATATCGACTTCGGAATGTGATGCACTCATAGGTTGTTCTAGGGTAATGGTGCACGTGCTGGGATGGTTTTCTTTTTTCTTATGTATTAAAAACTTTTCCATGTTGATGTATTAATAAGACAACATTTGTTAATCCATACAGTATTTTCTTAAATAATGATACAGTTAGGGTGACATCTACTAACTCTTGTGATCATCGTGACTGAACCCAGGTAGTTAAGAGGAGTCCGTAACAATCAAAATAATTTTAAAAACATGACTTTCTGGATCATCTGTAGTCATTAATGATTACTTTCAAAGTTTTTTTAATTAGAAACTAAAAGGATACTAGGCCATCATTCTCAGCACAAAAAAAATTGTAACTATGTATTTATAATTTATATGTACGTATGTGTACTTACCTGATAGCATAATATAACAGTATTATGCTGATAGTTATTCCCACAAAGCAGAAATCCAATTATGATAGCTTTAGCTTTAGTTATCTGTGACTAGAAATAGAAAACGAGAATTCTAAGGTTATAAATACCAATACCAATTTACCAAAGAATATATTCTTCGCTAATAAGTAATACTACCAAAGTACCAACTTACGAACTTACACTTACCAATAGTTTGGTTCGATCAATCCACCGCGATACCAACCAAGCAAAACGAATTATGTAAATAAACAACACACACTGGCGTAGCGTTTATCGATTAATTTGAATCAAATATAAAAACGAGTAAAACTCAGTCTATCGTTAGTGTAATTCATTGAAATTAAAACAAAGCCAATGCCAATTTTCAAATTCCCCAGATTTCAGTGATATCCAAAAAGTTTTCCTCATTTCCCCAATAGAGATTATTTTCCCCATATCTGGGGAAAAATCTTCAGACCTGGCAACACTGCTTGTATGGTGCAGAAATTTTTTCTTCAAAATTCTAAAAAAAAAATTTCCCGTCATTTCCGGAGAAATATTCTTGCAGATTTGGATTCAGCATACACGAATTAGTGTAAAAAAAGGTAAAAATGTTTCGTGGTTGTGTGAACCCGGCTAACCAATAGACATATGCCATTTACAATTTAGCACTAACTCGTGGGTGGAGGAGCACTTACTGAATCTGTTCGTTAAACGGAGAATAAGACAAAATGGATGGTTTTTGCCAACAAACTCAATGCTATTCCCTGTTCCTAGAAAACTTGAGTCTCTTGCAAAAAAAAAATGTGTTTGTGATTGAATTCATGTATTGCAGTATAAATACAGAATTTGTCGTTACACACTTGAAATATTAAAAAAAGCGAAAAAATACAGGTGTTGGTAATAAAAGAAAAAGAAAAAAGAAGGTGAAGGAGATAGTTAGGTTAGTGGTTGGAGTTGAAATAATTGTCGTCAATTTATATAAAACAGAATTAGAATAGGCAGCAGTCTGTATTTATTCTATACTTGAAATCAAATAAGAATAAAGTAGAGGACGCTTGCAATCAAGCTATGTTTACACTGCTCTAATGTGTATAAGGCGGCAAATTTGAATAACGGTAACAAATTCTTTACGAAAAACCATGAAGATTTTTTTCTTCAGTACAAGAAATTAAACCAGTTGAGAATGCGCAAGCTTGCATTGCCATGATGAACAAAAGAACCATTTAATGAAATAAAATATGGTATTTATTGTAATAATTCAAAATAATTTTTAATTTAATAAAATGTTCGCGATCCTTTGTCATATTAAAATCCTAACTTTAGGTGTATTCGATGAATGGCTGAAGTGTGGAAGTGAATCGTCATTATTAATTACCTACTTTCAATAATTTTAGTACGGTTGGTAATCCATTACGAAAATAAAATGCATGAACATGTCATTGTATAGCAGTTTTGTTGAGCATTTTCTAGTACTTATTTGGTGAACGTGCAGTACCTCAACGCTGAACCTTCAATTTCTTTAATCAAACTCTATAAAGTTTGTTCTGAAACATTAATATGTATGTTTATTTACAATGAATTAAATTAATGTTCTTATATTATACCTGTACAGTAACAAAGGACAAACGGCGTGTTCCCACAAGAACAGTTTCTAGAAGACAATGATCGAAAGCTGTGAAGGATTTTTTAAAGCAAATATTAATTGTAAATTGAAGTAAAATTAACATAACCACAAAAACGACATTGATTTTAAGTACACACAGTGTTGTCAGACCATATTAGAATTTGATATGTTCCAAATTTTTATTTTTAAATACAATTTAAACGTGTTAAAGCAAATTATTGTTATTATTAGACAATAAACGTACATTCTAATTTGTGTTAGTTCGTTTTAACGACTACATTATTAGAATTTTGGTGCTTAATGACATATAAGTAATGATAATTGCATCATAAGAATGAATACTTTTACAACTGGTAACATTACTATTTTTAAATTTCTATGCTAAAATTGTTTCTTTAGTGCGCTTTATTCTTAGATGATTTTTAGTTAGAGTGCTATTTTACATACTGCTATTATGGCAAAATCGTAGATTCGTATCCACTTTTGGGACATACAGGATCATCGGAAGTACCTGTTAACGTACACAGTTTTTTTTTTTTCCAGTTAACTAGTCGTTTAAATGGAGCTATTAAATTGAAGCTTCTTACACGCAGTAAAGGCACTGATAAACTATTAAATATGAAATTTAAAGCTGATCGAGGCACTAGAAATAGCATTTAAATACAAAATTATTCTTATATTAATTGAGTCTTTTAACCAATATTATCGAATGAGATGCTGCAGAATCAATATCATCGGAAAAAAATGTATAAAACGTTGTTTCAACTGGAGTCAGCCTGATTATTGAACTAAAAATAGTCAAAAATGGGTAAAAATAAAATTTTTCTAACAATTTATTAATATACTCAAAATATACGTTAAATAATCGAAACGGCTAAGTGATTGGACTGGTAATGCATCTCTGAAAGGAAGAGATTTAAAGAAAAATCCTATTTGGAATTTAGAAAAATCCTATTGGGTACTTCCGTTGCATTGACATTTCCCTCATCTTCACAGATTTTCAGATCGAAATAGTGAACCAGTGGCGTACGCTATGAAGTATCAAATTTTCTTATTTATATTGGAAACGAGCCGTCATGTCACAAAATCGCAAGTGACATTCTTCGTGTATATTGAGTTGACAAACTGGAAACAAAATTCGAGTACATACAGTGGCGTAGAAGTTCAACCTGAAAAACCCTTTCGATTTGACCGTATCTCCGCCTGGCATTTGGACCATGTGTTCAATTGACAAAATTAGTTTAATTTCATACTCAGTATAGATACGTCCTCGAAATTTTGGCAGAAATGTTTGAAACACCGTTTTCATATAAATTCTCTGGGTGATTTGTGACGTAGGCGAAAAACTTCCAGCATGATTTTTACGAGTAAATGAAAAAGTTCAAATTAACATATGTCCCAAAATGCTTTCTAACAGAACTGTAGCCTTTCAAAGTATATTCCATGTAATATCAAATTAATTACTCAAAGCTATCGCGTTAGACTTATTTATTATTTCATGTGATACCACAAAAACAAAAAAATCTGTCACAATAATTTTCACTGGCATCAATAATTTGTCATGCTCGTTTTAGAGCTGAGAGAGGACTCTACGAATACTTACTTTGAGTTTAATTCCAGACACTCTTGGTTTAAAGGTGCCTTAATTATAGTGTTCAAGTTATACACATTTAACATGTTATTAACTTTGAACGTTAATAACATCCGTTAGAAAGCATTTTCGGACATATGTTCATTTGATGTTTTCTATTTAGATTAGTTGTAGGAATCATCCGGTGAAGTTTTTCCCCAACGTCATAAATCACCCTATACATATGTGTCATGCTTAGGAAAAGAAAAGGTGAAGGTGTTGGATCTAACAATATGAAAAACTCTATGTAACCTCTTAACCTTTGGTCAGATCGTTACAGGAAATATATGCTGTGAAACAAAAGTATGTACTGAAAAGTACATGCCCGTGAGAAATAATTATGAATAAATAATCTAACAAAAAGTTGAAATCAGATAATAGAACTACTGCTGCTTTGAAAAACTCATTTGGGTTCATTGTGATGAATGAAAGGAAATAGGATCCAATTTCAATTTTATTCATTCGTATGAACTTGTTACACCTAAAATAATTAACACTCCAGTACATACGTTAACTATTACACGTTTCTAAGGATAATAACAAAACAATGATTCTAAAATTTGGCTTAGTTTGAAAAACTAGAAAGTAACTGAGCTGTATCATTTTTCTATCAGCTTATCAAATACAAGAGTGGAGCTTCGCTCCGCGCTATGGTCACAACACACCTCGGTAACCGTTTACGATATTTATTTAAAGGTGCTAAAATTATGCATTTTTCTTAGTTAGAAGAATAATTCGCCGTTCCGTGGACATTGATCGTGGTTATTTTATTTTATCGAAAATAAGGTATATTTTGTTTAAAATGGTATATATGTATAAAATATAATTAAAACGATGAATTTAATGCCCGTGGATTAACCCGCTTTGAAACTCCATTAAAAGTCAGCACTAAGCTACATATATTTTTAATACAGTTATTTTTGTTATTTTGATCAAATATAAATAAAAAAATAAATTCGGGAAAATCAAAACCATGAATGAATCGAATGTGCCTATTTTATTGGTCTACAACTATATTCGCATTAATGCCTTTCTAATGAAACCTTTTTTGAGCATATCGGTTGGATGGTTTCAAAGTCTATAACGGACATAGGTTTTATAGATATATCCTATTGAAACCATAGCTCCTCAATGTCTTCATAAATGTATTCTGGATTGTACTTCACTACTTATTGGTATAATTTCATTTTGCAACAATTGTAAATACAGTGGACCGTCCAAATTTTGCTCAATAAAGATGGACCAATGATGTGGTTACCAAGAATGTGTTGGTATCACTCCAATACCGCATACTTTGTTTATTCACCATCCCGTTCAATAAAAAGGTACTTTTTGGCGAATTCATTTCTTTGATCACGATCATCTTCATTTAGTTCATGAACCAATTTCAGTTAAAATCTCAATTTTTATTCTCAGATATTAGGAGCATACTTGAGCGGCATTCACTTTGAACTGATCCAGTTCTCAAAAACTCTGTTACCAATTTCCTTATAAATCTTCGGAAAACTCGTTTGTCAAGGTTTACCTTATTGAAAATACGTTCCGTTGCATGGTAATTTCTATTATTTTCAAAGAATAATGAGATTAATTGTATTTTTCTTCTAGATTTCCTGGCATTTTATAATTTTCTAACTTTTTTTAACATTAAAAAATAAAGTAAGCTTGACAGTCAACAATTTGTTTTAAACTTGATTGCAAAAGCTTCTTTCTAGAAGTTATGTACCCTCAAAATAAATAAAAGTTGAAATGGCTATAGCCTCTAGAAAGTTTGGAATGATTTAAAAATATTCTGGTGGAGTGTACTACGTTGAAATATCTTCTTTATGAGCTTAATCTCAATCCCCCATTCCATTAAAAAAAGCGTCACTTGACGTCGCAGCGCCATCTAGAATGTTGTCAAAATAGTCGTAAACCTATTGTTTACTATACTCAAAATTTCATTTTGATATCTCCAATGGTTTAAGAAATAAGGGAGGGGGGCTTATTTTACATCCTCTCTGTGTATAAAATGTGTTTAAAAAGCTCAGTTGGTAGATATTGTTGGAAATGCTTCGTAGGTACTTTCGATGGCTTCTGTTATTTACAAATGGAAATTTCATGTCTTTTTATTTAATCCTTTTTTGATGCTTTCAATGCAATGGTTGGCACAGATCTAGCAATATACATATACATAAACGATTTCTACTTATTTTAGAACTTACCGTTGTACAGAATGGTAGGCAGATCACTTACCTGTTAAGTTTACTCTTAAAAACCATAGCAACCAATTAAACAGGGTAAAGTCAACACACCCATCTCAACGTGCGTATAGTAAATTGAAACACGGACTGATCGTACGGAAACGTACGTACGAGCATGCAATAATATTTTAACTCGCACGCAAATCCGTTTTAGTATAATACCAAGGAAACTTATTATTTATTATATGCGTACATCGATATCTGTACACTTATTAAAATGAATGTCACATTGAATTGATGCATTTTTTTCAATCAAAGCGTTATTGTTTACGGGGTTGTTATATATGTTGCTATCGTTTTTTAAATGAGATTAAGCTACTACCTATAATCATTTAGAATGAATATTCATTATATTGTGATTAATAAAGTAAAAATGATTCAACTAAAAAAATGGTTATGGATAGATTTTGGGTCATTTCTAGCTCTTGCAACTTTTACATGCGTGCGACAATAATGTATCTAATAATGCACTCATTGAATAAAAATATAACCAGAAGAACAAAAACTTGAAGAAATCTGATGTGAAGAGCACATTACTTTCTTATACATGTGTCTTATTGCGTCAGCAAAGAGTACCTACACACTACACAGGGCAAAAAGATAACGACTTGTTAAACCACACCGATAGGACGCATTATAATGTAGCGTTTCTCAGTCCGAGAATGCCTATTTTTAATGTGTTAATATGTTCGTTTACATGAAATGTTCAAAGTATAGCCTTATTTCTTACTTGTACCTTTGCAATTAATTTACGAGGGGTGTCTGATGGAAGCACCCTTCAAGCGCTACACACTTAGTATTAGTCGAACGATTTTCTAATTTCTTTAAGCCACCCGGAAAACATTCTTTTGAAAATCAAAATCGGCCTCCTTTGTAACACTAACCTTTTTATTTGTTGTGAATTTTTTACATGCAAGCGATTTTTCAAATTCGCTTGAGGCCAGATCTAGAGAATGTGGTGAATGAGGAAGCATTTCTTAACGTAATTTTTCCAATTTGGCTGTCGCAATTGCTGACGAATGAAATGGGGTGTTGTGGTGAAAGATGACTTCCTTATGTGGCAAATGTGGTCTTTTTCTTTAAGTTACATTAAAACGGGTCAATAAATGGGACTAAGATTGTCCAGTTATTGTTTTTCCTCAACCAAACGATCTTTGGTATCTCAAAAAATAAAAATGTTATTAGCCGAGTTAACAATTTGAGCCTTCTTTGGAACACTTACGCCTGGTGAACTCCACTTGTCTGTTTTTTTGCTTCAAGGATATGGTGGTATATTCAGGTTTTGTCAACAGTCACAATGTCGTCCAAAAAACTCGTCCAGATTATGTTTGATTGATTTGAAACTTGTACGCGAATTCTCATTTATCCACTGTTGGTGAGCGCGGCACCCACCTTGCAGATACGTTTTTCATATGTAAATGTTTGCGTAAAATGTTGTGAACACATTCAATTTAGTTACCTACACCATCGACGTCGATCTGCACTTCACGAGCTTTTTCGACGATTTCCTCAGTAGTGGTATTTGTGAGGGCTCGGGGCGTTTACCATCATCATTATTTTTATATCTGTCAAATGTATACACTTTCACAGATTAGCATGAAATTTGGAGGTTAGGGCTCTAAAAGGTTATAGTGTGTGTTGTTTTCGTTTAACCGACATCAGCGCCATGCGGTTAGATGTCACGCTTCCATTAAACACCCCTCGTAAAAGTCATGAGTGAATAGGTTTAAATGTAACTTTCTATTTAGAAGGCTAATTAAGTTTTTTGGTGTAATTAAACGCAATGCAAAGCACTAATATTGTGTTTCTATCAATCCTAGGATTAAGGTGGGCGTACACGGTGGAACATATTTTAAGACATTTACGTGCGTGTATGTACAAGAGTGCGTAATTCATATTCACGCTTACAAGAAAGAACGCACATGATCGACCGTGTGAGGATATCGTATCACACGTTTCACGTACTTATTTTAGTGCAGGCGACAAGCTGAATATTTATTTTATCTTAAGCTTGAAGTAAAAAGGGCCACCTTCCATTTCAGTACACCTTTTCAACTAAGGTCTCAATTCTATATCTTTAACGGTTCCTAAGAAATGAAAAATAAATTGCTGTCTTAAATTTACGTTAGTATCTCAAAAAATATGCATTTGCGGACCTATGTTCATAGGAACTTTTTCTCAAATTGTATGAGGAGGAATCACCCACTGCAGTATGATTGTGAAACTCTTTACGACGAACATCACGCAGTAGTGAATACGTGTTCCAGATATTCACAAGAAGTACCATTGTGTGAAATGCTCTTAAGAGCTTATTTATTACCCCACCAAAAGCTTCTTTTGAATGTATTTTTTTTGTAAATCTAGGTTTTTGAGTATTCGCAAAATGTACCTCCACGCGTCTATAAATCACCTTTATTTGAAAAACGTATTTTAGCCAAAACTTTAAAGAACCGAGACATTTTGTTAATAACGCTAAATATAGGGTTTCAATAAAATCCCATGGGCACTTTTTTAGTTATCGTGGGTAAGGTTACACAGGAATAAAGGCGCACACACACACACAGCAGTGCGCGCACACGCACACGCGCTCCCACACGCACATACAACGCACACGAACGCATGCATGCACGCACACGCACAAGCACACGTACACGGACACGCACACCCACACGCATACGTACACGCACACGCACAGGCACACGCACACGCACACACACACACACACACACCAGTATACATGCACACACGAACGCACACACACACACACGCACGCACACGCACGAACGCACACACACACGCACACACGCGCACACGCACACACGCGCACACGCGCACACGCGCACACGCACACACGCACACACGCACACACCCACACACGCACACACGCACACACACACACGCACATACGCACACACGCACACACACAATCGTTTGAAATCGAATTCCTCAGATTACAAGTAATAACGCTGAACCCATAAAAAAGTAATGCAATGATTCATCGACCTATAAATGTACGTTATAGTTACATAATTACTTGAAAAGCTCTCGGACGTAATTGTTTTCATTCAAATTAACTCTTATCCGGGCAAGTATTTTTAGTAACGCAACCGGACAGTGTGGGTCCGATGGACCCACCTTCTTTAGATACCTTTTTCATTACTCTCTTGTACTAAGTAGTTATTACTGGAATATATTTACAAATTAAGCTTACATAAACATTATTATATAAAAGAAAACTATTTATTGCAGTTATTACAGATAATAATAGCAGTGACAGAATGTTGATTATAAACATTTTTATAGCATTTTTCACAACATTGCCTTTGTTGTCCTTGCATTACTTGCGCTTCGTTATATATATATATATATATATATATATATATATATATATATATATATATATATATATATTATATAAGCAAGGAAGGATACTAAATAAATTCAAGGTAATTACTATTCAACTAAAACTTTTATCTTTGCCAATAACCAACATTCCAGACTACTTACATTCTTTGAAAATAAAATCCAAATTCTTGAATAAAATACAATTACAAATAGATATTCTAAATTCACCACTAATAGCAAATTACTCATAATCCATAAGTAAGTAATGACTAAAAGATTAACTTGAACATTATCTAACTGCCAAATGACTTAGATTACTCTACAAAAATTCCATACTAATTGCATTTTTCATAACAATTAGCCTTGAAAACAAAGTAACTCTCAAATCCGCTAATTATTCTGATAAATATGTAATCAATTATGAAAATATTATATACATGAGATGCATCAATTGTAACCACCACGCGAGGGTCCATTGGACTCACATTGCTCGGTTACGTAAGTTTTATATAACAATAATTATTTATTGAAAAGTAGATCAAGTTTCCCACTTTTGACAAAAGGAAAACTTAATTAATACTATTTCCATGGAAACCATACCGGCATTTTGTCAAAAATTAAATAATAATCGAGATATGCCCATTTGTAACACCGCGTGGGTCCGTTGTACCCCAGTTGCCCGGATAAGAGTTAAACTCAATATAATGACGTTAATTAGATGATGAGCAAATAAAAGAAATAAACATTAAAAATGCGTGTCGTCAGATGCTGTGTAATAATACGTTCACATTAAAAAAGACACAAGTCCAATAATCTAAATATATGTAGTATGGATAAAAAAAAAGAAATCAGAACCATCGAATTTCCAATACAGATATTATGATCTTATCACCTAGGTTATTCCTTCTCGGTGACACTAGCTAGCTCACGATGACCTCTATTAAAATATACTTTAAAATTGCTTAAAATGTCCAAAATAATAAATGATTTCTTTCCTTTTTACAAATAAATGATGTGCTCAAAATGCACTCATCACATAATTTTGATGTGAAAGTCAATTTGAATAGCATTAATAAAAAAACTTCAAATAAATTTGGATAAAAATGCGGATGGATGCGCCTTTATTAAAATTTAAGCGATAATAAGAAGCAAAGAAGAGTTAATCTTTAAGGAAAAGGCTTATACAGCCGTTTACAATTAAACACCATAAAATTTATTAAAATTCGTCGTCCACCGCAATAAAAAACAGAGAAATGTTACGTTAAACGGAGATGCCCTTTTGTTATACAGCCATCCGGGATTGAATATCCCGCAGGAGGACGCCGACTATGGGGTTGATATTGACAAGACGCTCGCAGCCTCATTTTCAATTCTGCCAATATCGGCCTACCTTTCAACTCGCGTTCTAATGAAATTTCAATCGAGCGTGTGTACACTAATAATTATATTAACACGAAGTTCATTTACTTTAATTTATTCTAGTTAACTATCCACAAAAGCCGGTTTATTTACAGTGCGTTACTTATTATCTTTACTCTAATAATGTACAAATTTTTGATAATTCTTAATATTCTTAAATTAAGAAAAACTTTATCTTAATTACGGCAGGTTATTTGTTTAATAGCGCACTGTTAACTTAATGTTTGTAACCTTGAAACGAACGTTGTATTTTTTCGCAAAATAAAAGCGAAACCTTCTCCAGAGGATAACGAGAGCACTTGATACTTAAACACTCAACGCCGTTCTGGATCTCGATATATCCCTAAAGACTAACTGCACATAACGAGAAATTGGTCTCGTGAAGGTTGAACACTTATATGATCCCTTATTGCAATTTTGTGAGGAGCTTGAACACCCTGTAACGACAGCTCTTTCAACACGGACCTGGTTCAACGTCGTTTCGCGGTAAACTTCGCCATCTTACGATAACTGTAGGCTGCTAGGCCTATACAACTACTGCTCCTACGAATAATTTCACTTGCGGCCACATTGGTTTTTTTAACCCCTTCCACTCTAATTAGCGAAAAAAACTTAAGTTTTCCACCTACGCACATTCACGAACCCACACTTGAAAATCAGCGGGAGAGATTGCACTGTCAGCAAGCCTACTTTTACCTCGAAACCTTATCTAAGTAATTTGATATATGGATACTTAGAATTTTCAAGCAAATTAGCCTTTAACGCTATGTATTTAAAGTCAAATTCTTTGTTTTAAAACCAAACTCTTATCAACAGAAATGGTGGCTAACTAAAACTTTTGCAAAAGATGTACCTTACAATGTAATATTTAAATACGTTCTTTAATTTAATTTTGTATATGATGCAATCCCAACGTGATTTAAATTAATTTTCTCCGATTTAAAAAGCATTATTTATACAAAACTATCCCTATTTACAAAGACTCTTACGAATGTCTTCTTTCAAATTAGTAAAAGGGTTTTCCTAAATATCAATACCAAAATGTAAATCACGCTTTTTCGTTAAACTTCCATCTTACTTTGATCAACAATAAAAGTTTTATTTTCGTTTTAGAAAATACAATAAAATTCATAAACCTTTTAAATACGTAAACGACAAAAGAAAACGTTACAATAAAAAAGTTTCTCCAATCATTACTGCATGATTAGATCCAATTACGAGAGTCTACCAAAATGTAAATCACCTTTTACTCTTCAAACTTCCATCTTATTTGGATCGACGACAAAAGTTTCATTTTCGTTTTAGAAAATACAATAAAATTCATAAACCTTTTAAATACGTAAACGACAAAAGAAAACGTTACAATAGTAAAGCTTCTCCAATCATTGCTGCATGATTAGATCCAATTACAATACAATGTCCGGTACTAACAAATAATTTATAAATTCGAAATTTATCGGCAAATCTTTGATAAAATCATGGATACATGATATCACTGTGAGTTTTTTAAGCCCGCCACGTTCTTTACAACTATAAAAACAGTGTCGTTCCTAAAAACACTGACAGCCTATTTCATAGTATCATTGTCCTAAAGTTGTTGTTTCTAATATATTGCTTAAATTAAAAAATTACTGTAGATAAGAAGGTTTAAACGTTAAGAAGGTATCTAATTTGCCAAAGCATTCGGCAGAAGCAGACGTGTTTTAATGTTTTCTCGCAAAACAATAATAAGTGGGTGAAGTGAATTCATCATTGTGTTATATCTTAATCACACTATAAAGGTATCAGACTTTCTATAAAACCGTAGCAGGCGATAACATTTAAATCGAAAAGTCATCACTAGTCACACACGCTGCAATGTCTAAACGCATTTCTGACCTAAAGGTAACTTAATTAACAATTAAATTGAACAAACTGAAGGTAGCTGTCACTGGGAAAAAAAAGGATTTAATAAATAAATTGAAGAATAAGCTTAATTCAAGTTGCCCTCCTAATTTATCTATGTTATGTGCTAAACGTAAGAGAAAGAAATTTTGTTTTGATAAAGAAAGAATTTATTTATATAAGGAAATTCAACATTTAAAGAAACAATTGTGCATATGGAAAAGAGTTAGCAACGAAAGATTACATAAACATGGCAACGGTAAACTTTGTAAGGTAAGTCACAAAATATTAGTAGTAACAAAATCACAAAATATTAGCGATGTTTTAAAAATAAGTGATGAACTACATGAATCTACATAGTAATTTAGACGTCCTAATTCAAAGGAATAAACAAATATTTAAATCAATAACTAAAATTCAGGAAGTATGTACTCTTATTTTAAACAAGGCAATAAGGATTTGGCTCCATTTCCCTAGCCCGGCCCACTTCAAATTTGTTATTGAAAACGGTCTCATTCGTTTGTACTTCGTTTGTGCACGTTTGTGCACGCAATATTTGCGTTTGTGCTTCCTCCCCCACTGAGATATTTTGAAAAAACGCTTGGGTCGGGCTGGAGAAATGCTGCCCGGCCCATTCCGAATTTTGGAATGCAAATGGTCTCATTCGTTTGTGCACATTTGTCCACGCATTTTTTTCGTTTGTGCTGTCCCCCTCCCTGAGATATTTGAAAAAGCAAGTGGGCCGGGCTGGGGAAATGCTGCCCGGCCCATTCCGAAGTTTGGATTGAAAATGGTCTCATTCATTTGTGCTTCGTTTGTGCACGTTTGTGCATGTAATATTTTCATTTGTGCTTCCTGTATATATGAATGACAAATTGGGTAATAAAAATAACTAATATGATATTAATTTACGTATAAAAGAAATAGTGACCAAGCCATAATAAGACAAAACGTTAGAATGCTATAATTCTTAATATTAGTAATTTTTATTACATGATAAAGAATGTTTAAAAATATATCAATAATAATATTTTAATTCGATTTGTAAATATGTACTCCATAGAATCACCAGGTATACCTACTAAACTAAAGGATTATAGTCAAGAGTCGGTAATCCTCTAACAACCTGAAGTTTCTTAAGCTTTCGTCTTCTTTTTTCATTTGTTGTTTCTTTCTAAATTTTAATGCATTGATTTACACATTAATATTTTAGACATTTTTAAGGACAGTTTTGATCACTGCAACTTTTTCAACGTAGGTATCAACGTATTTGTAATTGCACATAGCAGGGTATGACAAGATTTGAATTATTTTGATACACAGGGAAAAAAAGTTATAGCAACATTTCTCTGTTAATTACTGATTTTAAAGATTAAATTCAACGAAAACCATACTTAATTACCACCAATCATTTTGAAAATTTGCCATACCCTAGCATACATATGTGTGCATCTACACTCAGAAATTCAGCCTTCCACTCCCATAATTGTGCTTAAAAATATCTAAAAACGTAAGTCCACTTTGATTTATCAGATTACTTTTTTTAGTATGAAAATGTAAACTTTCACCATTAACACTCATAATAAAATACTTATCTTTTTTGGGGTTTTTAATGGTGTATTTAAATTATACAATCTAAACGTTTCGATAACACTTACAGTTATCTTCGTAAGTAGTAATATTTGTAAAATTGTTAAAGATGTTGTAAACAATTTTGTCAAAGTGAAAAATTAAAACATAAACATCAGCCTGCTATTAATACAACAGTTTTAAATTTTAGTAAAGAATAACTAGAGGTCATTAAAATTAAATATTGTTAAACTGCCTTAAAGATGACAAACCAGAACACTCTCTACGACGAAAGCTAACAATGAAATTTGTCAGCCAAAAAACACATTTAACAAAATTTAATCGAGTTATGATGTAAGTGTAAAATTGTGAAAAACTTCAATTTGAAAATGATAGAAGCATTCACAAATCCAAACATCACATCAAATAAAATAACCCAGTTAAATCTAACAAAGAGATATCTTTATCAATAATTGGAAGTGTTATTAACAATGAAAAACATAATGTAGAACGTTTTTTGTAATTTTTAATTTTAATTTAATTTCAACTACTTATGTTAAATTATAGTGCTGTGGTAATTTAACATATAATTGGTAAAGCATTTACTTTAATTTAATTTTAGCTTTTGGTATGTCTAGGTTTTTTGCTGTGTTTTTCCTAGACCTTGAATTAATTGCAGGCTGATGTTTATGTTTTAATTTTTCACTTTGACAAAATTGTTTACAACATCTTTAACAATTTTTACAAATATTACTACTGACGAAGATAACTGTAAGTGTTATCGAAACGTTTAGATTGTATAATTTAAATACACCATTAAAAACCCGAAAAAAGATAAGTATTTTATTACTTTTTTTTAGCATTCATAACAAAGTAATAGCATTAATCTTCTTAAATAGTAGTTGAGAACATTTCCAAATAGTATATTTAAGAAAAAAAAAATGCGTTTTTAAGGTAATATAAAACAGGGTACCACACAGACTTAAGCATATTTCTAGAATGGAATTTGGGGTATTCGGAACGTTGTATGTTTATATACAATCTGTTTGTCCTACCGAATCTGAATCTCATGAATGTCTGATAATGAAACTAATAAAAAACTGATGATAACGCATTTTCATTTTATCTTGCTGAGTATATACTGGTTTGAATTCCTGTTGATTATTTTCTTCGTAGTTAAAAAAAAGCAGCTGCTTCTCCAATTCTCATGTTTTATCAACTTTTTTTTTAATTGATAAGGAAAATGTATGCTGAGCCGAGTGTGAGTTCCTATTTTGAATTTATTTTTTTATTAAGAAAGAAGAAGCAATATGTGAAGTGCGTTTCTATCAAGTGTTGTTTCAAATTTAGTATTTTAATTTAACGTTGCGGTCCATCGCATAACTGCTTACTGGTAAGTTTAACTTTGAATAATTTATTATGTCAATCAAAACTCCGTATTTCCTTCCACGTTTAAATAAAATCAGTTGTTTTTCTATGTGCAATGAAAATCAATTCATTTTGATTTCCGATCAAACCTAATTTATCTACCGAATTTGGACTAAATCATTTTTTTTTTAAATATTTAAGTCAAATTGAGTTTTATATTTTATTTATTCAATATAATTTGTACTTTTCGATTTATATATATATATATATATATATATATATATATATATATATATATATATATATATATATATATATATATATATCTATATTGAGTCAGTTTTGTAGACAAACTTTAACAGGAGATGGAACACATGTTTCTAAAAAGAAAAGTTTCTATAAACATATGTCGTAGAAGGCTTCGTTTCCGAGATACAGGGTGTTGAATATAATTTTTTTTTCTCAAATTTTCATTATAACTCATAAACGAATGCTTAGATTTTTTTCATGTTGGGGGGATAATGTCTATTAATTAAGGGGCATAAAACAAGCGATAAGAATGTTCACAAACTTGCACAGTGGCGGAGTGGAGGGGGTGCTCAACCCCTTTCATAAACAGAACTTCTACGCCAATACATTTTCATTTATAAATAGGTAGGCTATCGGTTTTTTTTAGTATCCATTGTTATAATTATCCTCGTAAAAATGAAATGCATAATTATTATTGGTATGCGGTCAATACTTTCTGTATAATTATGTATGTATCAATTTCGCCATAAACATGTATGTAGTTTTTAAGTGAAATTCTGATAAGTTATAGACCGCTGCTCACTTGCTCTCATTAAAGAGCCGCCACTGTATCAAGCCATACTCAAATACAAGACTTTTGTAAATTGAAATCTGTTTAGTACACTAATTTTAACAATCCTTATTTATTATTGTAACAATACTTAATTAATAATTGTGAAATTAATAAGAATTCTTAGCAATAACGATTTATAAATAAATAACAATAACACTAGTATAATAAAATTAGACACTTTGTTCAAAATTTAAACCGTTCTTTTCAATACACATTTCACAGCGACGTACAATAGAACGTGTTAAGTTAATTAAATGATGCACCCTTATTTCATTGCAAGCATCTCTGATGCGATTGTAAAGTTCTTCAAGTGTATTAACCGGAGTGGTATACTCTTTTTCCTTCATGAAGGAGGCCACGCCACTGGACTTCCACGACCTATCCACCTCCCCGGGTAGTTATTGTTTAGCCAATTTCTTACATTTCTGCCATAATGGGCCGGACATCCATCAAGTTGAAACCAAGAATGTCCTCTTAAATTCAAAGGAATGTCTTCCCACAAATTAACATGTTCTTCTTCTAAAAATTGTAGGAAATTTTCTGAATTTACACGTTGTGGCAAGAAATAAGGTCCAAACACGTGGTTGCCGTAAATTCCAATCCAGATATTTGTACTAAATTCATGTTAAAAACTTCTTGGTCGAATGGCATGTGGGTTTTCATGTGCCCATATATGCACATTGTGAAAGTTTACGATACCACGACGAGTAAAACAGGATTCATCAGTCCACAGTATGTTGGATAAGAAATCTTTATTATTTTGAATGGAGTTAAGAACCCACCTACAATAATTAAGTCTTCGTTCGGCGTCACCTGGACATAAACCATAAACAGGTTGAAAATGATATGGGCGTCTGTGATCCCGTTTTAACACCCGGGAAACTTTACTTTGGGAAATACCAAGAGCAACAGCAGTACGTCGAGTACTTGTCGTGGGGTTCCTATTAAATCCACGCAATATACCTTCTCCAATTCTATCTCGTCCACGGTTGTTCTGTCGGCCCCCATGTACATTTTTCAAACCCTGGTTAACAAATCGACGATGGATACTCACAAAAACGGAATGATGAGGTTGTCGTCTATTTGGAAATCTTCTCCGATATTCCCTAGCTGCGTACCTTGAATTCCCATTTGCGAACCCATAAATAAAATGAATGTCGGCTTGTTCGCTATTTGTAAATGTAAACGGCATGTTACACTAATTAAAAGCTGGCAAATCAAATGAAATAACTTTTTGAACTTAAAAACAATAATTAATAACAGTGAAATTATTCAAGATGAAGCAAGTGTTTGTAAAAAGTCAAACTGCCGTTTCAAAACATAAAATTTAATACTTACTTGTTTTCCAAGGAGTATCATATTTTGCTGCAATGAAATAAGGGTGCATCATTTAGTTAAGTTAAGACGTTCTATTGTACGTCGCTGTGAAATGTGTATTGAAAAGAACGGTTTACATTTTGAACAAAGTGTCTAATTTTATTATACTAGTTTTATTGTTATTTATTTATAAATCGTTATTGCTAAGAATTCTTATTAATTTCACAATTATTAATTAAGTATTGTTACAATAATAAATAAGGATTGTTAAAATTAGTGTACTAAATAGATTTCAATTTACAAAAGTCTTGTATTTGAGTATGGCTTGATACAGTGGCGGCTCTTTAATGAGAGCAAGTGAGCAGCGGTCTATAACTTATTAGAATCTCACTTAAAAACTACATACATGTTTATGGCGAAATTGATACATACATAATTATACAGAAAGTATTGACCGCATAACAACATTAATTATGCATTTCTTTTTATACGAGGATAATAACAATGGATACTAAACAAAACCGATAACCTACCTATTTATAAATGAAAATGTATTTGAAATTTTAAAGAAACGATCGTTAGGTACTAAAATGGCTCTAAATGTTTTATTATATTTTTTTTATTAAAAACTTTATATTCAATTATTCACATAAAGCACATTACTTAACTTAGTACCACATCAAACACTAAAAATCCAAATAACTCGGAAACGCACAGGACTTTCGAAACAGAAGAAGGTACATTATTTTTGTTAAACTGTATGTAGATAATGAAAATAACAGTTTTTTTAAAAAATAGTCATTGGCGTACAAGTTCTGTTTATGAAAGGGGCACCTCCTCCACTCCGACACTGTGCAAGTTTGTGAACATTCTTATCGCTTGTTTTATGCCCCTTAATTAATAGACATTATCCCCCCAACATGAAAAAAATCTAAGCATTCGTTTATGAGTTATAATGAAAATTTGAGAAAAAAAAAATTATATTCAACACCCTGTATCTCGGAAACGAAGCCCTCTACGACATATGTTTATAGGAACTTTTCTTTTTAGAAACATGTGTTCTATCTCCTTTTAAAGTTTATCTACAAAAAACTGACTCACCCTGTATATGTACTTTTTTTTTCAGTTTTCAATGGATATCGATTGTTTTCTAATCATTTTCGTGTCTCCCAATTAATTGCTTTATATACACAGTATATATTTATTTTTATAAATTGATTCTCAATTTAAATCGATTATTTTGATTTTCCATCAAAATCGATCGTTTTCAATTAAAATCCATTTTTTTTTCAATTTTCGACTAAAAGTTTCTAACTAAAAGTTTATTTTATTTTCAATTTTTGATAATCCTTGAAATTCAAAAGAAATTGCTATATATAAGTAATAAGTGGCACCCTTGTAATTTTAATTGATTTTGCAATAATAGGGAGTTCAAAATGGCTCGAAAATCTGTAGTAAATGTGGATGAAATGGTCCGAGTTTTTGACGAGAAAAAAGAACAGCTTTACGATCATGAGACCAACAATTTTTGGGGTCCATCGCATAAGTGTTGATCAGAGATTGGTGCAAAACTCGGAATAGCTAGTAAATATGCTTATACTGTAATTAATCAGAACCGATTTAATATTCCTGATAAAATAATTTTTAAAAATGTCTCACTAAAAATGGCAAATGAAAATGAATCTGATAGTGAATCGTCTCATAGCTCACTTTCAAAATGTGAGGAGACAACGGATGTAGATCCCTCAAATTTCACAATATATTTATCTTCAGAAGAATGGAAAAATTTGTATGGTACTATAGAATATCCTAGGAAGGATAGATCTTTCCCTGGATTTAAAAAAATACGCACTCATAAAGTCCTAGTCAATGGACTCCAGTAATACAATACCATTTTTTTAAATTAACACGATTACCATGTATCATCACTTGCAAAAGATGCAATATTTGTGACACAGGAGCCATTTTTCTCAAAATGTTCGGAAAATGTTCTTCCTGTCAAAGCATTTTGAAAGGGGAAGTTACGAATACACCAGACTCAATAAATTGCACTTACGTCGGCGAATTTAAAAGTTGCGTAAGCACGCTTAAAAGGCGGATCATTGGTGACAAACGCGACGACTATGAAAAGAAATTAATAAAAGAGAAGATTACTGCCTCTCAAATTAGACGAATTGAAGCGTATAAGGAAATGAATTACGGGGATGCAGAACCTAGTCACATGCCTTCGCTAAATGCATTGCGGGTCCTGAAATGCAAATCACTAAAAAAAATTTAATACATGAAAATCTAATTTTAAGTTTTTCCATTCTTAAGGGATCTGTTCCATATAATAATGTGATACATGACATCGGACTAGACAGATTCTTTGTCCACTATTGGGGTACGACAGAAATTAATAATTATAGAATCTATACAAGGGGGGCAAGAGTTCCTAAAATTAGCATTGATGCTACTGGGGGTCTCATAAAAAAAATCAAGTTAGACTCGGGAAGAATAACTAAAACAATTTTTTTGTACGAAGTAGTTGAACGTGATAAAAAAAATGATTGCCAATTTGCGGTCGCGCATATGTTATCAGAAAGGCATGATAACAATTCAATAGCGCACTGGTTGAGTGAGTGGCTGCGAAACGATATCAAAACACCCAAAATTGTCGTGACTGACCAATCGTTGACCTTCATGATGGCAGTTGTAAAAACATGCACTCAATATACAACTTTAAAGAAGTATTTGAATGTATGTTCAAGTCTACTATATAATAAGGATGACGTAGAAATGCCCATTTGTATGATTAGAAATGATTTTGCCCATGTAATGCACATAATTAGTTCTTGGCCAGAAGTGAAAAATAGTGCTTGGCGTACTAAAAATTTGTATTTGAGATCTATAGCCTTAATTATTAGTTGTGAAGATTTCACAGAGCTAAAAAATATAATAAAATGTGTCTTCATGGTTGCTTTACACGAAGATGAAGGAATGAATCAGAATGAAGAGCTGACAGCATGCGAAATGGTCAAAAAGGCATTAAAACAACTCATTGCGCGCCCTAATTATGATCTTGAAAAAGAAAATCTTATCCAAAAAAAAGTTGACGCCCAAAATGAAAAATTTACAGAAGAAGAAAATATTCCGGATAGAATTTTTTTGAATGAGGGAGAAAATGTTGACACCACTTTATTGGACCAAACTGAGAACATGGGCTTTTTTTGCGGAAATAAAACGTATGTATGACACCATTGAAAAGGAAGCCAAGTATGAAACAAACAAAGGGGATCGTGATAACGCGCAGTTCCATCCGAAAATCGCTAAAAGACTTCTAGATTTTTGTAGGTTACTGCCAACTTGGTCTGCTGTCATAAACAATATTTTTGGTTTTGGTGAACAGAATCGAGCGCGTCATCGGAAAGTTCATTTAATGATTTAAAAAATAGTATATTAAAAAATGAATCAGTTCCGATGCGATTAGACGATTTTTTATTCATGTAGAATCAATTTTAGGATCGATGATATTAATTAAATCTAAATCGGAACATAGGACTGGTAGAAAAGAAATCGAAGAAAAGAAATTCCAAAAAGAGGCAACAGAAGAAATACAGCAAACGGGAAAAGACGAAAAGGATTCAGAATTAGACGATGAAATAAATATCAATTATGCTATCGAAAACTGGAAAAATGAAGCAAACCCTCCTGAAAAAAAGAAAAGAAAGCCGAACTACTTAGACCCAGATCCAACAATTTTACGTTGTAACATCAGCAGTCGGACAAAGAGTAGGGTAATCGGCATTCTTAAGAATGGAAATTTACTGGACCTGAAAAGTGTAGATATACGTGGGTACTATTATAGTCCCACTAATACTTGCGCATTTGATAGTTTGTGCCAAATTATTTTTTCTTCCTATGAGGACAATGAATTAATTTTACGTGTAATTAGAGACGGCATCACTGTCCAGACATATCGAAAAAGGACTTTTAAGTGAAATATTTCCTAAATTCCTCGTGAAAGGAAACAAAAATCATTTTTTTGGTTGACACAGCCGCAACAGCATATAATCTTATTAAAACGTTATTTTCCCAGTATCCTTCGATACGGGAAAATGTTATTTGCAGCGAGTGTAAAGAAGAAAAAAGTTTAGACATACCAGTTTTAACTTTAAATTTTGAAAACGACTCTTTATACTCGTTGCAAAATAATATCGCCGAATATTTAACTCGTCCATCAAAGTGTAAATCGTGTGGACAAAGCGTAACAAAAAAAGTACCATTGGAAAACATGTATTCATCGAAACAACATGTCCTAATAAAATAAAAAGCAGAAATGTAGACATAACAACGCCTTTAAATGAAATTCCTGAAAATATTGTCATCGATGAGGAAACATTTCACTTGCGGGGAGCGATTTGCTTTGTCCCTCCAGCATCACAAGTAACAGACGCCATTGGGTATTACTTAGCCTTTTGTAGGCGAGTGCACCATTGGGAACTTATCGACGGTATACCAGCCACATGCCGCACTGTGCAATCTTATAACAAAATTTTTTGTATTTATATATATAGCCCCTGCACATTGCTCTAGACGTGTCAAAGACTATCTAAATGTTCAATTTCCTCATCGCTGGATAGGTCGTGGAAGCCAGACGCCTTGGCCGCCTCGAAGTCCCGATTTCAATCCACTTGATTTTTGTTTTTGGGGATATTTGAAATGCCTCGTGTATAAAGAAACAGTGAACACTCGAGAAGAATTATGGCAGAAAATTGTAAATGCTGTCGAACAGTTTCGAAACAATCAGTTATTATTTAGGATAAGACGGTCGTTCAGCAGACGGGTTCTCAAATGTATTGAAGTGAATGGTAATCACTTTGAACAGTTATTGTCGAAAGATGCTCTCTTTTTTTATTAAATGTTAATATTTGTGTATTGTTGTTTTCTTGTTGTTATTTCTGTAGTAATTATAGCATTTATTATTGCATCTGATTTAATCACAACCTAGGTACCTCAAGCAAAATTTTACATGTGAGAATTTGAGACGGTGTACTGAATAATTTATACGCAAATATCTTGAAAACGGTCACTCGGAGAGACATTTACAAGTTGAGGGAAGTGACAGCCGTTACAATGTTAAGGTAAAAAAAAAATTTTTTTTATTCACTAATTATTTTTATTGTAGAAGCCTTGATAAAGGAACAAAATAAAAAAGCTTCCGAAATATTGGCAAATATCAAAGAGTTTTAAACGTATTAAGACCCTAGTTAGCCGCAAGCCGGATAACACTAAGCAATTAGTTACTATAAAATTTTTTTTTTCCTTGTATATATATATATATATATATATATATATATATATATATATATATATATATATATATATATATATTAAAAATTAAAATAATACACCAAAAACCCAATTATAAGCAAAATGAACGATGACGTTAAAAGATTCATTACACTATTTTGAACTTCGAATTGCGCCCCCTTTTAATTGTTCTTTAAATATCTCAGTAAGGGAAGGAGTTTGAACTTTAGGATTTGAAGCACAAACGAACAAAAACACAGCACAAACGATTGAGCGTACTTCGGACACCCAAATTCGAATTGGGGGGTGCTCCCAAGTACATTTTTGTTATCTCGGTAGGGGGGGGGGGGTGTAAGCACAAAGGACCACAAATCAAGAAGTCTATTTTCGACTTAAAATTCGAATTGGGGTGCTGGGGAAATGGGCCTGTTTCCTCAGCCTAAGCGTTTTTTCAAAATATCTCAGTGGGAGAGGAAGCACAAACGAAAATACTGCGTGCACAAACGAACCACAAACGATTGGGACCATTTTCATTCCAAAATTCGAAATGGGCCGGGCAGCATTTCCCCACCCCGGCCCACCTTCTTTTTCAAGTATCTCAGGGAGGGGGAAAGCACAAACGAAAAAATTGCGTGCACAAATGTGCACAAACGAAGCACTAACGAATGAGACCATTTGCATTCCAAAATTCGGAATGGGCCGGGCAGCATTTCTCCAGCCCGGCCCAAGCGTTTTTTCAGAATATCTTAGTGGGGGAGGAAGCACAAACGAAAATATTGCGTGCACAAACGTGCACAAACGAAGCACAAACGAATGAGACCGTTTTCAATAACAAATTTGAAATGGGCCGGCCTAGGGAAATGGAGCCTAAGGATTTGAATGGGATTAACGTTAATACTCATAAAATAAATAGCCATTGTCATCTAGAGTGTCTTTCTCAAAGGAAAAGCCGTCAATGCTGTTTCTATGTGATAGTCATGGCCGCGGTTTATCTACTTTAATGCAAGACGAATTTCAACGTAAATATTGTGTTTAAACCAAATGCAAACTTCTTTCAAATAACGTCGGATATTAAGAATGTTACTAAACATTTTAATCAAAAGAATTACGTTATTATCCTAGGTGGTACCAATGATAGCGAACCTAGCACGCACCATTTCAAATCTGTACAATTCTTGATAAACAATTGCTTTAACACAAATTTAATATTATGTACCATTCCATACAGATACGATAATGTTGGTTTAAATAATAAGATATTTAAAATGAATGAAAAGTTGTTCGAACTTATACGAAATGTGCGTCGCGTAACAAACAACATGATATTGTGGACATTAATAAAAACATTACAAACTTGGATTATAATAGGTATGGTTTACGTCTAAATGGAGGGGGTAAACGAAAATTGTGCAAGACAGTTGCGCATTTTATAAAATTGTTTAGTACTAGACATGTTAATTGTTTAAAAGTAGTTGAGACAAGCTGTGTTCACAAAACCAAAGGTAGTCATAGTTTAAATAGACAGCCGGGAAAAATATAACTTATAGTAAAAATACTGACACCGACAACACTCTTCAAAACAACTCAAACCTAAAACAAAATCAAAAAGCGGCCGATGTATCCCAAAGTAAAGCTAATAGCAACAGTAGTTTAAATTTATTACATATAAATATCCAATGTTTGAGAAATAAGATACATGAAAGTTTTCTTTGTAGTAACAACAAAAAATTTGATTTCATATGTATTAATGAATACTGGTTAATGCATGATGAAATTGAGGCATTATTCTTAAGCGATTATAACGTTATCTCTTACTTTTCTAGAAGCACACACATTCATGGCTGAGGAGCAATCCTCCCTGCGAAACAGAAATCAGGTAAAGCAATAGAATAAAAATTTATCTGCTGAATTACACTGCGAGTTTGCAGCAATAAAATTTGAAAATATTAATCTTATGACTGCCTATAGATCTCCCAAAGGCAATTTTGATATGTTTTTAGAAAACATTTCAAAATGTTTAAAACTTCTTACTAAAAGCAACAAAACCGTTATAGTAATTGGGGAGTTTAATGTTTTGTTTAACACAAATAACAATCAAACACTTCGTTTACTAAATACTTTTCTTACTTATGGCTTTTGCCATAAATACATCTAATACCAGGAAAGATAATTGTCTGGACAATATCTTTATTAATAGCAAGTCACTTAATTATCATACCAGTATACTGGATACGAATCTATCCGATCATTTTGGAATAACTGTAGGATTTAATACTCACAACAAGCAGGTTTCACAGAAAGTTATGCATAGGCCTATTACAACACTTGGCTTATTTAAGTTGAACTCATTAATAGGGAATACGGACTGGGCGTTTGTTAATGAACAAAACATGAATATTCAAGAAAAATTAGATTGTTTTATAAATTTCATTTGTAATGCGATAGAAACTGCCTTTCCAAAAAAAATATAAATTTGTAACCTCAAGTAATACTAAAAATCTGCAAGTACATTGGTTCAATAATGATTTGAAAAAATAGAGAAATTCTAAATAGATTGCAAGATGTTTATAAACCAGGGCCCCCGCAAGGCTGAGCGGTGCCGGTGTGCGGGACATTATTTTGGCGCACTTTATTAATGTACGAAATCCAGTTATAAAAAAAAATATTTTTTTTTATTTTACAGGGCGGGGCAGTGAAACGGCAAGATTTAAAATAATCGCCAACATTATATTTTTTAAAAAAGTATAATTATTTTAACACGAATCTTAAGTACATGAATGGAAATTAATAATTTACCTTAAAAACAATTATTTTTTAAATATGGTGTCAGTAAGATGACGTCCTTGGCTTTCCACACATTGTCGGAGTCTGAGATGGAATTCGCCCATGACGTTCTGAAGCATCTGCAACGGAATGTTGTTAATTTCTTGCCGAATTCGCTCTTTGAGATCTTCTTTTGTTCTGGGTGGATTTTCCTGGAAAACTTTGGACTTAAGATAGCCCCAAAGAAAAAAGCCTGGAGCAGTCAAGTCTGGTGAACGGGCAGGCCAAGGGATATCACCGTTCCTGCTTATAAAACGTCCTGGAAATGCGAATTTAAGCACATCCATTGATACAGCAGCAGTATGGCTTGTTGCACCATCTTGCTGAAAGAGTGTCTCTTCATCTGGACCATACTCATCGATTCCAGGTAGACCAAAAGTTACCACCATGTCAGCATGCAGAGTTTACCGTCACCGTGTTACCATGTTCATCTTCAAAAAAATAGGGCCCAACAATTGCACGAGATGATATTGCGTACCAAACTGTTACTTTTTCAGAATGGAGAGGTTTTTCATGAAGAGCATGTGGGTTATTCGCGCACCAATATCGGAAGTTCTGCTTGTTGACGTAGCCACTTAGGTGAAAATGGGCTTCATCATTGCCTGGCAAAAGCGTATGCGATTGTTATAATCTTGAGGTTTTAGGGCTTGCACTATCTGTATCTTGTATGGGTGGAAGTGTAAGTCATTCTTCAAAATCCATCTCACTGATCGAGTGCTGAGACCAAGTTCTGCGCTGTGGCGTCTCGCTGATTTTCGCGGACTTCGTCCTAATGCGTCACCCACACGATCAATATTTTCTGGGGTCCGGATTGTCTTTTCACTACCACCTCTTTTCTTTGTTGTGCTAGCAGTGGTTTCAAAGTTTTTTACCCAAAGCTTTATAGCTTTCCCTGATGGCACGGGAGCCCGTGGCGGTAAATTAAACTCACGCCGGAAAGCACGTTGAGCTCCAACCAAACTATCCGCGTTTTTGTAATATGCCTTTACAGCAAACGCACGTTGCGCACTTGACCAACGCTCCATGGCTACTGAAACTTCCACCTGTCTAGACACTCATGGTAGTGTTCCCCACTCTCATAACCCCCCACCACGCCCGTCAGCCAGATTTGAAATCTTGCCGTTTCACTGCCCACCCTGTATAATAGAACAACAGACATTTTTTTTAACTTAATTTATTGGAAATAATAATTAATAAATTATTAATTAATAACAAAAAAAAAACATCTTTAATCCGTCATTTAAAACTACAATTTTTATTAGGTTAAATAGGTGTTTTTCTTGATTTAATGGCAGCAAATTCTTTTATTACTTCATCAAAATCGATTTTGTCATACATTTCCTGTTCTATAGCTAATATTGCTAGCCCAGATAGTCTCTCTTGATGCATAGTTGATCGAAGAAAATTTTTTATTATTTTTAATTTTGAAAATTACCTCTCCCAGAAGCCACAGATACCGGTAAAGTTAAGAGTATTCTTAAGGAAATTGTAACATTTGGCAGAGATGAGGTTAAATTGTGTTCAAATATATATTGCAATATATCCAGAGGATTTGAAGAATGAGGAATTGAAAATAACTTTAAAGCTTTAATCTCATTAAACAAAACGTCTGCCTCAATATCAGCCTCCATCTTTACCGCATCAGTAAGCTTCTGTTGTAGAGCTTGGCAGTTCTTTAGGAGATCATCGTCACATAATGTAAAAATATTACTAAAAAACCAAAAACATAGTCATAATTAGAGATCATATCAAATCTACTATTTAAAGAACTTAGTACTTGATCAATTATTCTTAAAAAAAAATTAACTTTAAACGCGGTTTTGGCATTTTGAGGTGCTTCATCCCTATGTTCATCATCAAAAAACTTTGGTTTATATTTTCGTCTAGTAGTATTGATTGCGGGAAAATCTTGCTCTATCTCAAGATCGGCGGCTAATTTTGCCGCTTGAGCAATTATTTCCTCAAAGAAATTATCATTTCTATAATTTTTGAAATGATCGACTAAATTCTTTAAATAGTTTTGACATACTTTAATGTCAATTGTTACACTTTGCATCGTTTTGCTTACAATATTAATCTGAAATAAAACATCATACCAAATAATTACACTACAAATAAATTTAAATGATTGGATATTTAATAGTAAAGAACTTGCTTTATGCCTACTTTCTATGTTAAAAGTATCGTTATCCGCTCTTTCTACAAGACTCTCACAAATTTTAATTAAATGAAATTTTAATGGCTTTATAGCATCTACCCTACTTGACCATCTAGTATCACTTAGGGGTTTGAGATTTAATTCAGGAACATTTTTTTTAATAATATACCATCTTTTTGTGGAGGAAGAGAAAAAAACGTAGAGTTCTTGTACTACATTAAAAAAGTTTACTGTTTCATTTGATACTTTAACAGCATCATTTACTGCTAAATTTAAGCTATATGCAGCGCATGGCACAAAAATAGCTCGAGGATTAGCGTCCAGTATACGTTTTTGTAAGCCAGTATGCTTTCCACGCATATTGGCACCGTTATCATACCCTTGACTCATGTCTTTAATATCTAAATTTAAATTTTGTTCAACTACAAAATTAAATAGTCCTTCTCCTGTAGAATCGAATATTAGGCTAAAAGCTAAAGAACTCTCTTGTATTTGAACTTTTTTATAATCATGATTTAACACCACATAACGCAAAACAAGCCTTATTTGTTCTGTGTGACTTGTATCTGGCGTACAGTCCATAATTATTGAATAATATTTGGAACTGCGTACCATATTTAAAATATTATTTTTTACTTTAGAAGACATTAATTCTACAATTTCGTTTTGAATTTGATAGCCTAAATAATGAGTTTTTTTTAAGAATTTTCCTGGGAGTTTTGCGCTCTACTAAGATGTTCTCTCATCACAGGGTCAAATGAGGAAATCATCTCGACAGCCTTAAGAAAATTTCCGTTATCATGTTGAAAAACTATTTTAGAAGAATCCTGAAATGCTAGACATTGTCGGGACAAAAATTTTACGATTGTAACAATTCTTTCAAGAACATCATGCCAATATTTTTTTTCGGTTTCTAAAACCCGTAAATGATGATCGTTTACAGTAGTAGATAATTTTAACATTTTTTTCAAACTCATCCATGTATTCATATGAACATTATGTATAATTGATGTTTCATGTCTTGTTATAGCCAACGATAAGTGTTGCCAATCAGAAAAACCATCTGAATCAGAAAAAGTATTGATAGTTTGACCGAAAACCTTACAACAAAAGCAAAATATAGAGTTTTTTGAAACTGAATAAATAAGTCAAATTCTCTCTGTTGTTTCACCATTCTCCAGTTTTCTGACAAAGTACGTACTTGAAAATTTTCTTTTGTCTTGATTTGTAGGAAATTGATAATTGCGTCCTATCAAAGGAGGTCCTCGCTCAACCAACCTTCTGACTTCCTCGTTGTTAATGGTTCTAGGCCACAGACCAGAATCCTCAGATAGAAGAATGGTACTTGTCATCTCAGGCCCCATTTCAGTCAAGACTTCGGTTTCAGCTTCACTTGTAGCCTCTATCGTTGAGCCGGTGGGTTCGACCGATTCTACGTTTTCACTGAGAGTTGATGTACTCGTAGATGGTTCAAGTGCAGGTGAAGCAGCGACCGCTTCAGAACATTGACTCTCTAAAGCTTCTGTTTCTGCATTGGAAACTGGAGTTTTCGCCAAGAAATCTTTCATTTTGCCAGCCATCTTCTCCCTTTCTTGGGCTCTGACTTTTTTTTGCCCCCGAAATTTTGCGCCAGAAGGTCGTTTTCTCTTCTGTGGTTCCTAGAATTAAGCAAGTGAAGCTAATATAAGCTAATATGCTAGATCAATATAAAATGTATTAAGATGTACTAGGCTCAGAAAACATTTAAAAAAGAAACGTGCTGAGATCGTTGGATGATAGACGAATAAAATATTTTGACAGTTTTGGCACTACCGGCTATACCGGAAAGAGATGTCAACTTCGGTAATTTGAATGAAACACCCTGTATATTATTACCTATTAAGGTAACACGTAAAAGTCTAACTACCTAGATTTTTGTATATTTAATATCCTATACCTATTTTAAATGGTTTTTAAGAAATTTTAATTTTTATTTCAGAAATTACATTTGCATTTTTTTCCTATAAACAAGACATTTATTATTTAATTTGAATTTTTACAGGCAATGACTTGGCATAACAATATTTGTATAATATTTGATTTCAATTTTAATAGTTAAAAGCTATATTTTGAAATAATGAAAATTAAAATATCCCAAAATCCATTAAATCTTAACAGATTATCCTCGAGTTTTATGTAGAATCTAATTATGTAACTATTGTATAATAATATAAAGGGTGACTATTTACATTGACAAAATTTTTAAAATAAACTTTGATATGCCTTAAAAAAACTAATTTTGGATTTTATTACTTTATTAGAATATGTCCAATTATTTATATTATTTTTTGTATGATATAATATAATACTTACCTTTTCACCCTTAATTTAATTTCCACACCAAACACAATAACAAAAAATCTAAAACACTTGATCGAATCGAATATTTCCTTTCTACCACTTTAAGACACGTCCAATTTATAATTTATCTTCCGTTTTCTTGTGTGAATATCAAGAACTGATTAGCTAACGCCTTTCGTTGTTTTAATTTACACTCCGTGAACCTTTCGAGTCCAAACTGGAAAAATGCCAAGTCTGGACAAGTTTTCACGTTTATAGACAAGCTTGGCGATTTACGAATACTGCATAATATTCGGATTTGGTTTAAAAAAATGCAATACTTTACTTACAAAAAAAAATGTTAATATTAACAAAAATTTAAAATAAGGGTTTAATTGTTAATAAACGATTTTATTTAATATCGCTCGACCTGTATAGTTGTTTATTGTTTGTTTTTAATCTTGCAATAGCTTTTTGAACTACTTCTACTCAACAGATTCTTACAAAACTTTCCGCACATATTTTAGGTTTCCGTGAAAATATTATATTATCATATTTTATGTTTAACCCCACAGTATCAACCCCTGAGCGAGGGTGAGAGCTGCCCTTAAAAATTTTAAATTAGAAGGAGATCAAGTGATACCTCGTTTTAAAGGTCTTTTTATCCTGAATTTAATGTTGCAGTCGTAGAGTAAAGGTACTTCTAGTCAAGTGAAAAACTAAGAACCAAAAAATAGAAAGTATAAGTAAAAATTTTCTGAGATATCCTGACCTCTGGAACATTTAACAATTAAAAATAAAAACGTGGGGGCGCAAGTTCGCTAAAAAAATATTTTAACCTACATCCCACATTTTAAATTAATTGTTAATTTTTAAAGAGGTTAGAATCTTTAGAAAGTCTCATAATGTGTCCTAATAATTATTTTCCCATTTTTAGTGCACCAGATTTTATTTAAAGTAGTAGTTTAACTTAAAAATATTATTTATGTATATTATGTACAAATATTGATAAAATTATTAATTTCATCTCTTAAGTGTTTAATAATAAAACCTTAAGTTAAAACTGTATGAAAATTTAATATGTCGTAGCACCAAAATAAGTATTTCTTACATTGGGTCGGGTGAATAAAAACAAGTGAACGCTTTTACCTGTCAATCCGAATGTTAATACTTGTTAATCCTTAACAAAATAAATGTGACCACTAAGTATTTGCTTGAAACTTGACAAATAAAAGCATTTACTTATTTTTATTCCACAGTTCGACGACAACCATAGCGAAGCGAATACGAGCAGCAGTAGAACAGTCACTGGAAACACACCGACCTCAAAACGGCAAGTCAAGCGAGCTAAGTTTCCGAGAACTAAAACCCTAGCGAGCAGTTGAGAACCGAAAGGCGACAAACAGCAAACTAGTTAAATATTGAATTTTTTAATTCTCTCTCTATTTTTATTCACCCTGCGCATTATTATTAAAAAAAATTTTTTTTTATATTTTATTTTCTGGATTAAAAAAATTTTTTTTTTGCCAAACCTTCAGTTTGGCGCCCCTTTGGGGTGGCGCCCACGTGCGTTGCACGCGTCGCACGCCCGATTACGGGGGGTCTGTTATAAACTACAACCATCTGTAAACTTACACAATAAAATAAAACAGAAAAAGTTTGAATATGGGATCGCTATAGCTGATGCAAAAAAATCATCCCATGACAGCTATATTTCAAATGCATCTGACCCACAAAGAGCCATGTGGGATCTAATTAACAGGAAAAAAGATAAAGCATTCCCATCAAATGCTATTTCGGCGGATAAATTCAACGAATATTTTGTGCAATCTCCATTAAATATTGTCCAAAATGTACCTTCAAGTAAACATCACTTTACGTATTATTTGTCACAGATCACTAACAATGGATCGATAAAAAGTTTTAAGTTTCAAACAGCTTCTTTTGTAGAAATCAGTGATATAATAAATGCTCTAAATAAAACCTCTGGTAAAGATGCGTACAATATTAATCCAAAAATACTATTTAGTATTCGTTATGAAATTGTATATCCGCTAACCAAATTAATTAATCAATGCATTCTTAGCAACACGTTCCCTGATGTTTTGAAAGTATCGCGAGTTGTACCCATTTACAAAAAGGGCTCGAACAAAAACGTTGTTAATTACAGACCCATATCAATAATTCCTATCTTTGAAACATTAATGAAAGAACCACTGGTAAATTATCTAGAAACAGATAATTATATTAATCATGCACAATTTGGATTTAGAAAACACCACTGAACTACATTAGCTATTAATAATCTTTCATACATAACAATTTTGAATAAGGTAATTATGTTCATTCTCAATTTGTAGACCTTACGAAAGCTTTTGATTGTATTTCGCATAATATTCTAATAGAAATTTTAAAATATTATGCTTTTAATGACAATAGTATAAGTTTAATTTCATCTTACCTTCAGAATCGTTACCAGTTTGTTGTCGCTCAAGAATCTAGATCAAAAAATGCAAAGGTTAATATTGGGGTGCCTCAAGGGTCGGGCTTAGGCCCAATTTTATTTCTTATATTTATTAACGACACAAAATTTATTATATTTGCTGACGTTACAATATTATGTAATACAAACAAGGACTTAAAAGATTCATTGGTGGACGTTCAGAAATCGCAAAAAACAGCAAATGATTGGTTTCTAGCTAATAAAATATGCCTTAATAAGAATAAAACTGAAAACGTACTGTTTGCTTTGAAAGAAAACAACAAAACAAATTCTAATGCCGTAAAATTTCTAGGTTTACATTTAGATCCTAGGTTGACGTGGGTGCATCAAATAAATGCTATTAATAAAAAATTGTCCCTGAATTGCATACTTACTGCGAAACTTGGCTAATATGACATCTCAAGGTACACTATTAACAGAGTATCACGGTTTAGTCCATTCAGTTCTTTCTTACGGTATTTTAGTATAGGGTCATGCAAAAAGTAGTGAATCGGTATTTGCCGTACATCCAAAAATAGTAAGAATAATTGCTAATCTGAAATACAGAGAAGATTGTAAAGATGTTTTTATTAAATTGAATATTCTAACTATACCTTCTCTTTTCATTTTATGTTGCCGTACTCAAAACCTCACTCATGAACACTTAACTAGACAAAGAAAAAAATCAAACGAAACATTTTATACTAGCAAATGCGTTTTACAACGTTGAAAATTTTTTATCTACAAATTTTGCTACTTTATAGTTTAATAAATATTGTTGTATTTTGTTAACTCAATGCATGTCTTCTTAATAATGGCCTTTTACACCATATTTATGTTACAATGGATTTTAGATTTTTTTTTCTCTCTTAAATTTTAAGATACCTGTTCAAATTTTTTACCCACAAATGTTGTAATGCTTTGTGAAACAATAATTTGTTTGACAAGAATGCAGTTCATGCTGAATTGTTAAATGCAACAGAAAAATGAACTGCGTTCCCATAATTAGTAACTTAAGGGAATAGTCTGTCATAATCTGAAATTATACTCAACTAATACTGGACGTGTGTAAATACTAATTGTATATATAGATATAGCACTAATAATGTGATATTAGTCTTCTATACTTGTAATTATGGTATTTAGTCTCTGAACTGGTTCTCGCCTAATTAGTTGTAAACTTTCAATTTTAATATTTTCTATCAATTAGCAAATGTTAAAAACACAGTTACAATATTTTATTCAACTAAGTATGCAACAAATAATTTAACAGTTTAGCAAAGATTCATTAATAAAAAGGTATTTAAATATTTCCCAATAAATTAAATTAAATGTACATTACATATCTTATTTACTAAATATGTTTGTATCACATAAGTAGCGTAAAAGTAATGTGAATCTTTTTAGGGGTTATCAAGTTTCAGTTTCGTATATTAATCTTCATGACTTTACTGAAAGCCGAGACGTAACATTTTCTTTTATGGTCGTTTGCTTTTCTAATAGAAGTTTTGATAATGCGCGAAGGCTACTTATTATGTAATATATTTTTTATTTGATGCGTTTTGATCTCGCAGCTTTTTGAAGAAATGGTATTCACAAACACATGTTTAACTTGTTTACTTCATTTTAGAAAATGTAATTGGTAAACATGATTTATAAAATAAAAATATACAATTGGTTATATTATACCACAAAGTTGTACGTTCAGTAAAAATGTTATACTCATTCCATTACAAACATTAAATAATTTACTTGATGATTTTAACCGAAATAGCACGTCTCCCACTACCCAATGTAATAAAACATTTCGAGTTTAAAATTTCAACAGCAAAATTCAAGAGATTTTTTATTTCTTTTAAAATATGCACAACGTTTAATTCCCAAATGCTTTAAGGTTTAAATTTATGCTAAAATTTTGTACATAGGTACTATGTAAACAAGTTTATCTGACAATCTCGTATAATCGAAATTGTTATTTAAAGCATCGAAGTATTATGTGGTGAATCGTTTAGGTAGGTATATACTCAACTGGAGAATATTTTTCAAGGATGAAAAGTGTAAGGTTTCAGTAAAACAGTGAAAAATTATACTGCATTGTTAGTTTTTATGATTCATAAGCATTAAGCACCTTTGTAAAATTATTGGTTTATTCACATTGTGTAACGTAAACAGTGTGTCCCAAATAGAGTAGGATAGTATGGGTATCTTTCTTATTATTAAAGATAGAGATTTGGTTAAATGGGCAATATTGTGCCATTTTTTTGGGCCGAGTTCGATTCCGTTCAGAAACATTTCAATTTCTGAACAGTTTCGAAATTATTAAAAAGAAACAAAAATCACTGATTTCTAAAAACTCAAATATCTCCGTAATTATAAAAGATATGAAAAACAGTTTCAGATCAAAGTTACATAGTTCGATGAGGCACACTTAAACATGATGTCAAAATAAAATTCAAGATAGCGGTTTCCAAGATATTAATAGCAACTTTCTTATTTTAAATGGGCGCCATATTGGATTTTTACACAATTAAATGGGATTTTTTTTCTCTTTTTAACGATGTATAACACCCATGTACGAATAAAAAATCACGGGAATTATTAATTGTTGTAATTTTAAATCAAGTAGCCGTAATTAACAATAAAACAAAATTTATTATAATACGACTGTCAAGTTGTATTAGTTTATTGATTGTGTAAATAATTAGTATTGCTGTGTTGTATTATTAAGTGATAAATTTATAATAATTGTTTTTTCTTTAATTATTTCTAATGGCGACCTTTCCAACAAATGAACATGTACCGGGTGGCCAACTAAGAACGGCCGTCAGCCATATCTCAGAAATGGATTATAGCACAGGTTCGGGAAAAAAAAATTATAACAAAAGTGGCCTCCAGAAACGCCTGGAAATTATTTTCAGAATTGTAAGTCCACCTCTAGCGGGCGTATTTGACAGTTAAAATTTTAAAAAGCAAAATTTTTCAAAATTTACTCAATTAAGGAGCATATTAAATATTATAATCAGATTACTCGACAAATTCTGCATATTTTTTATTTGACAAGTTTTAGTCTATCTCTTCAAATAAGGGGGAGAGTGGGAACCTTGTTACGAAAAAACGCCTTTAATTCAGGTTCTGCTTGACCGATTTTAATAAACTTGATGTTGTTTGAAAGAGCTTTTGTTAAACAATAGAAAATTTGTAAATTTGAAGCAATCTGATTAATAACATAAATGCTAGAGGGCGCTGTTTAATATTTTTTTAATATTGTGTTTTCTCTTTGCAATTTTAAATGGAAGCATAAAAATTTAAGTAGGTCTTTAAAAAGTAGACTAAATCAGTAATAAAACAGTGAAAACTGCAAGTCGATATCTTTTTCCTATCCTGAGATATTGTAAGAGATAGGTAAATGGCGGGAATTGTTCTTCCAATGTCTAGTAGGCTAGTTCGCGTTAACAGAAATTATTAAATTTAGCCTGGATGAAAAGATCTCACATTGGTCTGCAGTAATTTAAACTGTTATCATACTGATGTTATCGTTGCCGCTAGATTACCTAAATGTAATGCTGTCGCTACTAACAAAACAAATTATAAAATAATAATGTGATAAATCTAACAATTAAAACCTTAAATAAATAACTACGTAATTAGTGTCGCCCTAGATGTTCGAAATGTCGTCCATCATTTTCAATGCATGAAATCAATCGCTGACGGGTGGAGAGAACAGCAGTTACAATTTCTGCCCTTGAAATACTTCGTATTGTCTGTCGTATTCTTTCAATCATGTCTTTTATTCGCCCCCACAAATAAAAATCTAAAGAAGTTAGGTCTGGAGACCTTGGTGACCAAATAAATAAATTTCCACGTCCTATCCACCTTTCAGGGTATGATTGATCTAAGAAATTCCGAACATCTATGGAATAATGTGCCGGGCACCCATCATGTTGCAAAAACATGTCACGACGAATGGCCAAGGGTACGTCTTCTAAAAGAAGTGGCAATTCGTTGCTTAAAAAATGTAAACATCTTTCTCCATTAACAGTCTCATTAAAAAAGAGGCCCAATTATTTCTCCATCTAGAATCCCGCACCACACATTTACAGACCAACGACCCTGATGTTGGACCTCCTGCATCCAGTGGGGATTCGTTTCAGACAAGTAGTGCATATTATGTCGATTTACACTACCATTATCACTGTCGCTACTAACAATGAGACCAAATTATAAAATAATAATGTGATAAATCTAACATTTTTTAATTATATAAGAATATTATATTTGTTTTCAAGCGATGTGTTAGTAAATCAAAAGCATAAAATATCAATAAAACTGATATTTGCCCAGCAACAACAAACACGACGATCCTGAAATACTTTCACGAATTATGTGGACAGATGAGGCTACTTTTCATAGTGATGGTAGTGTAAATCGACTGGCCTGAAACACATTATTATTTTATAATTTGTTCTCATTGTTAGTAGCGACAGCATTACATTCAGGTAATCTAGTGGCAACCATAACATTAGTATGATAACAGTTTAAATTACTGCAGACCAATGTAAAATCTTTTCATCCAGGCTAAATTTAATAATTTCTGTTAACGTGAACTAGTCTACTAGACGTTGGAAGAACAATTCCCGCCATTTACCTGTTTCTTACGATATCTCAGGAGAGGAAAAAGATATCGACTTGCAGTTTTCACTGTTTTATTACTAATTTAGTCTACTTTTGAAAGACCTACTTAAATGTTTATGCTTCCATTTAAAATTGTAAAGAGAAAACACCATATTAAAAGAATATTAAAAAGCGCCCTCTAGCGGTGGACCTACAATTCTGAAAATAATTTCCAGGCGTTTCTCGAGGCCACTTTCGTTATAAAAATTTTTTTCCCTGTGCTATAATCCATTCCTGAGATACGGCCGACGGCCGTTCTTAGTTGGCCACCCGGTACATACATAAAGTGCTACAAAAACTCCCGTCTTGCTGCTTAAGAATATCTAACAAATTTTCCAGAGCGTAGGCAGCAGGACATGAAAATATTTGCAAGATTAGATGCAGCATTATGGATGCCTTAAAAAGCCCCAATAGGAACATAAACGTGGTTACTGAAGATGAAGAATTAACTTTAGCTTGTGTGCAAGTAAATCCGAATATTTCGACTCGAGAAATTGAAGCTCAAGTGAATGTGTCGCAAAGTCTGCGCAATGTGTAATTTATATGCGTGGAAATTGTGTTTTTTTTAAATTCTCGATGATTTAGTCTTAGACACATTAACTTGAGCTTTAAATTCTCGAGTCGAAGTATTCGGATTTACTTGCACACAAGCTAAAGTTAATTCCTCATCTTCAGTAACCACGTTTATGTTCCTAATGGGCTTTTAGGACATCCATAATGCTGCATATTTGAATCTAATCTTGCAAATATTTTTATGTCCGGTTGTCCACGCTCTGGAAAATTTGTTAGATATTTTTGAGCAGCAAGATGGGAGTTTTTGTAGCACTTTATGTGTGTACAAAACATATATTGTTCATTTGTTGGAAAGGTCGCCATTAGAAATAATTAAAAAAAAAACAATTATTATAAATTTATCACTTAATAATACAACGCAGCAATACTAATTATTTACACAATCAATAAACTAATACAACTTGACAGTTAGTCGTATTATAATAAATTTTGTTTTATTGTTAATCATGGCTACTTGATTTAAAATGAAAACAATTAATATTTCCCATAATTTTTTATTCGTACATAGGTTGAAAAGAGAAAAAAAATCCCATTTAATTGTGTAAAAATCCAATATGGCGCCCATTTAAAATAAGAAAGTTGCTATTAATATCTTGGAAACCACTTGAATTTTACTTTATTAGTAAGTAACTTTGATCTGAAACCTTTTTTTCACATCTTTTATAATTACGGAGATATTTGAGTTTTTAGAAATCGGCGATTTTTGTTTTTTTCTAATAATTTCGAAACTGTTTGGAAATTGAAATGTTTCTGAACGGAATCGAACTCGGTCCAAAAAAATGACACAATACTGCCCATTTAACCAAATCTCCTGTATCACCCTGTATATACACTGTGTCCAAGATAGGGATGCTCACTATGGGAATCTCGGAAATGGTAATAGGTACAGCTCCAGTTAAATGGGAAAAAAGTTGCGTAATTAGGTGACCAATAAAATTACACAAAAAATCGATTGTGTGATTTTTTATTTTTGAGATATTTGAAAATATTTGAATTTTTGAAATTTCTATTTTATTTTTTTCTGGCGTTATTATAAATGCAAAAATAAAAACACTTCTCCATGGCAACTTGTTACGGGCTTTAACATGACATAGTCAGTTTTTCGATCGGACGCTTCCTATTTTTATAGCCATCACGAACTTATTTTTTCAAAATACGGTCCTGATATTTTGAAATCCGATTTTGTAAGGTTTTTTTTATTACAAATTCAGTAATGTATCACATTTGATGGTCTGATCGCCTTTTGAACCTTTTATGGACCATCATCCTGACATTTTTGAATATAGACCCGAATTTTCAAAAAAGTGTATTTAGTTAACTTTCCTTTGTGTGTAATATTTTATAAAATAAGGAAAAGTACTAAAATAAAATATTGTTAATTATGCAACTTAACATAAAAAACAAAATGTTTGTAAAATTAACAATAAAGTTACCTACTTAAATGATCATTATCAAATACTGCTAAAATACATATGTATAATTTCCAAAAAAAAAAGATTTTTTCAAGCTGATAAAGAGTTTTTCGTGGATCCCCAAAGATAAATAATATCTTACAGTTCTATCTGCGACATCATAACAATAAATAAATAAAAATAGGCGGTTTTGAAAAAAATAAATATAGACGACTGTGAAGTAATTCAGTATGAGTCATAATTTTGTATTATATAATTTTGTATTTAGCTCATACTAGTATTTAACACTGAATTAGTTAATTTGTGGTAGTTATTATCAAAAAAGTATGGCGCAATTTTCAAATGTAGAAAAATATGATATGCTATCGTGTTACATACTATGTCAACGAAATTCCAAAGAAGCGGAACGCATATATTTAAACAAATATCTAGAGAGACAGCAGCCTCATAAACCACATTTAGGAACTTGTCGGTTTATTTAAAAGAACATGGTGCATTTAAAAAGCCTGTAAATTCCCGTAAAAAAACAAACAATGTTTCATTAGCTCTTACGGAAAATCCTGAAATTTCTGCACGACACATTGAAGAAACAATTGGAATTGCCTATTCTACCGCTCATTTTATTTTCCAAAAAGATCGTACGTGCAGTGTGGTGCCCATTGTACATTCTACTGTAACGGATTGTCAGATGGGTGCCATTGGTTTATTCTAACTCTACACATGAAGCATTCTACCGTGTAGTCGGGAGATGTGAAAATGAACCATGCAGCAGCAACCGATGAAGGTGAGTGGACTCCAGACCATGTTCGATACGTTAGTAAACGTTTATCGAAACAATTGTAATACTGAGGATAACAGAAGTTTGGTTGCACGTCGCACATGTTCACACCGTAGAACACAGTAATCTACTAACAGAAAGTAATTTATTATATACATTATATACATTATCAACAAAATATTAATTATCCAGATAGAACACTTCACCGCAAAGTATACATGAATCGTCCTCATATACCTCGTGTAACATTGTTAGGGTGTAAAGTACAACCCATTTATCCATATATGTGTGGTGGTCAATAATTCGGTAGTCACTTGGTTGTAATGCTTTGTATCATTCATAGCATAGATGCGTACGACCAGCAAGATGAGAACGAGTGTGAATAGTAGCCGAAATTACACATGAAGGTGTGGTGGTGGAAGTATCGAATTCGTTTGTCCAAGATGGCAAACTATCCAGAATTACACTGCACATCCTAATATATATTTCTTAGCGCTTGTGTTGTGGCAGAAGGTAGTAGTCTCTTTTTTTCAAACTGAACCCAGTTTGGTATTACCTAGTTCAAATGTGTGCGGCGCACTTAGATTAAACAGTGATAATGGTTGGTAGCACTCACTAGAATTGCACGTTGATATGTGAGATTAACCTTGAACAAAGGATTGAAAGAAAACCTTGAAACGGGGAGGCCGCCAAGGCCGCAGGAATAACTTGCAGTATGGCTGTCGAGGTCACGTATGTAATCTTGACGGTAAAAAGTATAGGGAAAGGTAGAATATAAATACAGAGGTAGTACATGTAAAACCAGTATTGTATATAATAGAGAACATATTATGTCAAGCGGTAGAAAAAGCGAAGACTGTGAGTATTATAAATTCAAGTGGATGTCGTGATATTTTAATTAACAATGTGCAGTATTTTTTTAAATAAAAGTAAATCAAAGTATGTTAGTGTCGGTCTGTCACCCTAATTCAATTTCGAACCAGTCGTGAAACTTGGTGGATCGAAGAGTAATGGAGTGGTGTTTGATAACCAGGAATGCCAATCAAGGGGTAATTACAAATTATGTCTACACACCTGACGGGTCATGAATACCTACAAAGGTGGACTCGAAAACTGTATTGTATCAAACTATTAACAGGAAGAAAGTTATACGCATCTATGATTGTGAAGTATCAGAAATCTGTTTAGGATGGGGAGTCTATAGAACAGTTATGGAGACTTCTTACGATAGTAAGTTACCGATTGGATCTAGTGCCTACTATGGAATTTCCTGCATTTTATAATAAAGCAATAAACGCGGCAGCGGAAATGTCCGATGTTAAGTTAATAGCTCCATTGCAAGATATATTTGATGTAAATGTAGTATGTGTTATGGAAATTCTAGAATTTACCAAGGAGAAAATGAATATTGATGTAGCAATTGCCAAACCTATAAAATAAAAAAGTGGGGGTAACGAGCATATAGAGAATTGGGATAATAATAAAGGTTAGTCAATAAGTGGATGTGTTATAATGCAGAGACGTGGCTTAAAGCTTTAGATTGTGTTAGTGCAGTGCAAAGACTAATATATTAATTTCAATCACTAGAATTTGATGCTGAACATGAAAAGGTGTACGTTTAGTGATGACTAATTAGATAATCTACTTTATAAGTACGGAGGTACAATACGTCTTTGTGAGAAATACTTTCAATCGCATGAAGATGGTGTAGAGTGTATTTGTTGTGTGAAGCGATTAATAGAAGACCTTCAAAAATATCTTTGAAACAATTTGTACACCAAATAGAACGTCATTTGCCGAATTATAATTCAACAGATGATAACTCAACCGGAGAAGGAGGTGCGCATTAATGAGTCCAAAAACGTAGCTCACTATGTAGTGGAATGGGAGTCGACGCATAGCCAAGCGCGAAAAGGAGAATGTGAACCGCTGGCTAGAGACTATGCAAGCTTTAAAAAAAGAATAGAGGACTCTAGTAAAATAATTTCACCAGTCATCGAAAATCAACATAGTGATTACGTGTTTGTGAAACGCTTGAGTGGTATACATTAATATAAACCAAAATTTAAAATTAAAAAAGTTATTTATTGCATAATAATATTACAGTAGATATAATTAATCTTACGTTATGTATTAAATAATGTCTTTGTTAGAAATCCATGAATTGTGAGAATTATCAAAACCCAACCATTTAACGAGAGACTTATTTGCTTGACGTCGTATTACACGTTCAACTAGGTGAATGTCAGGATATTTAACACTTTGAAGTTCTGGCTCATAGAAACGCCTTTGATTCTCTTCATCTCAACTATCACGTAATGTGTAGGTAACTGGACTTGAACTTTTTACTGCTGATATTGGAAAGACTTTGTAACCCCAATTAGGTGTGTAACCCTTGAGAATATGCTTCTGTGTTTGCTAATAGGTAAATAATGCCCCGCTTTAAATTTAGACGTTTTACAGTCAAGAACATTATGACATTTTAAATGTTTCAGAACAGTCGCAGCATTATTTTCCGTTACATCTATAGGTTTGTATCCGGTTGTTCTATGCTTGCCTGATTTATAATCAGTAACAATTTGAGGCAATCTTGATAACCATTTATAGGAACCTTTCATGCTGAATGTTTTCCACATCATTGCTTTAAGGGTGCGATTTACACGTTCAACTATGCTACTCTTAATATTAAATTGTTTCACTACTTTTTTAAATTCTGCATTTTAAAACTCCGTTCCCATATCAGTTTGTGTATGTGTAGGTGCCCTTTGCAAATCAGAAAAACGTTTACTCATTACATCTGCGACTAGTTTACTATTCTTGCGTTTAATGGGATCAGCCCATACATATTTAGAAAATGCGTTTATTATTACTAAAATGTAGCGAAATACTTTATTTACTCGAGCACTAAATCAGCTTGAAACATCATTTAAACCTTTAAGTACCACAAAACACTGCGGAAAATTTCTTCTTGCTGGTTTGTGCAGTTCTCATTTTATCGGTTTGGATTTTACTACGATCTCTACGTGGAACATAGTTGTAGTTGCAAACTGTACAAACCCTGGTATGACCAATTTAAGTACAGCATACCTATTTAAAGTGTGACTAATTACTTCGCGTGCCAGCCTAAACTTTTTACCATGTATGGTAATCTCGAGACCTGGATGACTCCACTTGCAATACACTACGGTGCCCTCCCTACAGAGAAAGATATATGTGTCAACTATACCAGTAATGATCACCAGGATGATGAACAATATGTTTACCAAATTTACCTATTGGCATCAGTGCTGGATATGTACTAGTACCTATAGTGATGGTCTTTGTAACAATGAAATGAAATGAATATAGTAATAGATCTCTAAATATACCTTCGATATAGTATTTTGCTAATCCTTTATACTGATTAAGATACTATTCAAAGGCTGGTTAAGATCCACCAACTAACAGTTCTGATTTCAATTGTTGTAAAGTAGGAATCACCACCTCGTCGACATGTGTGGTATCAACAATCACAGTTTTCTCTACAGCTCGTGGAATTGTGCCAAGAACAAGAGTACGTGGTGACTTCGGTATTCCAGGGGTTTTAGGTGTATGATGTAAAAATACCTCATTTTCATGTTAAATAGGCTCATTTTTTCCGAACTCTGAGGTAAAGGGTTCAGCTTTGAAGAAAGAACCATCTTTTTTAGTAATGAATTGTTTTAATGGTTGTGTTATAGGTTTAAAGTGTGCCTCCTTTGCACGTTTTGTAAGTGCAGTATCTTTCTTTAAACTAGCATCTTTTTGTTGCACACTCTCGTGAGCACGCAAAATGTCTTGTTCTAAGCGCCCTTCCGTTACTACTGCATGTTTAAATTACTAGTGCAGTATTTATAATGTAATGTAACAGTCAAATCCTTTACGGAAACGCCCTGCATTAAAATCACTTTCTTTATCAATCACGAGAAATCCAAATTTGTCACGCTAGCAACAACTCAAGTCCTTAAATCTATCAAATGACATATCTACATTAACGTGATCATCATACACATGCTTAAGATTGGTGGTATCCTGTTGAAAAAGAACAGGTAAATTCGCATTATCACGTATAAGCTGTTTTGGAATAGGAGAATACGTTTGGCATAGAAACAAATAATCATTATTTTGGTGTCTGCCATTTTGTTTATGGCATCATCAAAAATCATTATTGAATTTTTACGGGAATCACTAGGGGATGTAGCATCACTATTATCACTGTATTCGAAATACCCGATTTCTTTTATGGGCATCAGTAAATTTCGGAGGTAGTGGTATTTGGGTTGATATAAGGATTTGCAGTATACATACAGATTTTCAAAACGTAAACCATTTGGATGTTCTAGTAAGGTAATCATAACATTTGTTTTTCTGTAGCCCAATGAACCGACGATTATACCTCGTTTACCACCCCCTTTCAGTAGATCACTGTGTTGAGAGTATTGTTTCTTGTTGGAAGTGATGTCATAATTTTCTATAGGTAATTCTGTATCTTGTGAAATAAAACGGATGTCATCCATTGTAGTACTAAACTACGACTTGTATGGATATATATATATATATATATATATATATATATATATATATATATATATATATATATATATATATATATATATATATAGTAGTAATTGTTAGTCTGTTATGAAGTATAATTCTGGATTAATTAACACCTTAATAAATAAATTACCCGTGTTACATAGACATGGGTAAAAATATTATGGTTCGGGTACCCGTTTACTAGAACTATTACCTTGCGACGACAGAGCTATTAACGAATTGGACGAAGCGGGTAAAGAACACGATATTGCACACTCTCAGTCAAACGATCTAAGACATCGCCACATGATAAGACTGCTACAAAAAACTTGAAATAGATTTCGTTCCTCAAACGTCACCTTTGGAGAAGATCGGTTGCATTAACCACAGCTCGTACAATGAAAGAAAAAAAGACAATGGGAATGGGAAGTAAATCACGACGTAGGAAGCGTTCTCACAGAAACATACCAATTTGGTTTAACAAAGCAGTCCTTCTAGCGCGATGTCGTGTTGGTGGTAAAATTCGATCATCTTGAAAATCCACAATACAGCAAGCATTAAACGTTCTAAAACGCAAAAAAATCATGCCACCCAAGAATAAAATATTACCAATACCAAAATGTGGGGTATTCATACCTCTTATTCCCTTATTTGCAGCATTCGGAGCTTTAGGTTGTTTGGGTGGAGGGGCACCTGCAGTTGCAAAACTAAACATCACAATCAAGCAATCGAAGCAGCCGCCTTAGCAAATGGCTTATATACAAAACCATATAAGCGAGGTTCAGGCTTATATTTACAACCGTATTAAAAAAACTTCCACTGAAGCTACCACGTCACGCCTTAAGCAAACTTGAGCTATCAAAATTTGTTGAGAAACTAAAAATTCCCTACTGCAGAGGATATATATATATATATATATATATATATATATATATATATATATATATATATATATATATGAATGAATGTAGTATCGTGAATCTGGATGATCAAAATAACAAGGGAACACACTGGACGGCTTACATCAAACCTAATGGACATGTTACAATCATTACATACAATTGCGGTCATCTAGTCTTACGATTTCAATATGACGGCCCCTTTTGATTATCAGTAGTCTTTACGTGATCGTAACGTCGTACATATTTACATTTACCGGTGTAAGGTGTTTCTTGCAAGCCAACTTTAACCCACAGATTTTTCTTGATAATGAGTCGGAATATGTAATGGGGCTGACTAGTTTTGAATCTTCCAATACTACACAAAAGGTTACTTCCGACAATAACCAAGTCGAATTGGAAAATATAGAATTACATTACCACCAGATCTAGATTTTACGAGCGAATAATAATACTATAAAAGCAATTATGAAAGCAACACATGACATTAACTTCAATGTAGAAAATTCTATAGGACCTATGTTGGGATTAAATAAAACAGTTTGCAAGGGTCGAGAAGTGCATACCTCTAAATATTTCCCTCATGTATAATTTACTCCTATACAGCAAAGCAACTTCATTAGGATTACAGCGATAATCCCAATGAACAGTAACCGAGCTATTCTTGTCATGAACACGAATCATTTGGCAAACACGTTATTGTTCGTTTTCTAAATTTTGTTACATGCTTAGTAGTTAAAAAGTTTTGTCGTTTTTTAAATTAGAATTTTTAATTAATTAAATAATGGTTTTGTTCATTTATTAAATTTTTAAACGTATTTACTTACAGCAAATATACACATTGTACATTTTAACTGCAGATTTCAAGAGAATAATTTTTTAAAATAGAAAAACGAGAAAAACATGTCAACAAGCAAACAAATTTTATTACAAAAATAATGTTAAACTGTTTTTTTTAGTAACAATAATTATACTAAACAATAATTAGAGTAAATGTTCAAATTGAAACCCATTTTCTTCTTGACAGTACGCCAATTGCGCTTAAAACAAAGTTTCCGGTTGTATTGCAGCTATCTCCTGTCTTATTCTTTCTTTCAAGTCTTCGATACTTTTTGGTCGATTGAAGTAAACTTTACTTTTAATATATCCCCATAATGAAAAATGAAGTGGAGTCAGATCCGGAGACCGAGCCGGCCATTCAATAAATCCTCGTCGGCCAATCTACCTGTTCTCAAACACATCGTCAACATAATCGCGTGCTTCTCGGGAATAATATGGTGGAGCTCCATCCTGTTGAAACCACAACGTTTCATTAAGGATGTCGGGATCTTCTTCGCTCGGGTAAAGGTCAGCCAACGCCGGAATAAAATCATTTTGTAACATATCTAGGTACTTTAGACCTGTCAACGTTCCGTCAATGAAAATACGCCCTATAATTCTATCGCCTACTATTCCCCCCCACACATTATTTTTTTCTGGATATTGGGTGTTACTTTCCATCATTCAGTGTGGGTTATTGTTACACCAATAACGACAGTTTCGTTTGTCTACTGTACCGTTTAGAAAAAACGTTGATTCGCCGCTAAATAAAATTCTAGACGCAAACATCTCATTAGCACTGTAAAGGTTCATAATTTGTGCATGAAACTCGATTGTGCGATCAGGATCATCTTCGTTTAGTTCTTGAACTAACTGAACCTGGTATGGATGTCATTTGTGGTGCTTTAATTTTCTTAAAACGTAGCTTTTTGAAATATTATTATTTACCGCAATAGTTTGCGATGGCAAGTGCTAGTTTTCGGCCAACGATAATAGAACGTCCATTTCTACATCTTCTGGAACTGCAGGTCGCCAGGAACTTGGACGATACTTCACATTTCCCTACACTTCGTACTTTCTTAAAATTTTATTAACTGTTGATTGAGTAATCAACTCATCGTCGGGATACTTTTTATTAAAATAACTACAAACTTCAGCTTGGGTACGAACTCGATGTCCACAACCTCAAATGATCAGAATCTCAATTCGTTGGGTTTCCGATAAGCGTTGAACCATTATTGTATTGATTATTGAAATAATCAATTAAGTTTAAGAAGAAAACAATAAACTAAACCTAGATTTAGACATTAACTCTTATTTTTATTTTGAACAGAATTTATCAATAACGATAACCAATAAAGTAAAAAATTATTTAAAAACGTCAAATTGATAAAACGTGACATTATTTCTAGCATCATAAACAAAAACTTGTTTATTTGTTGCCAACGCTCTTTGATGTTTTTCTCGTTCTTCCATTCAAAAAAATTAATGTCTCTTGAAATCTGCACTTAAAAGGTACAATGTGTATATTTGCTGAAATCATCGTTTTATATTCTGCTAAAAGCCGTTAAGAAAGTGGGGTGTTCTCACTTGTAATCTCCCTAGTGCTTGGATTATTTCCGGAAATTTTTTCGAGTCACAAATGTTTTGAAAATTATCCCGAGTTGAAGACGGGGAATAATTTTCTCAAAACATTCGTGAACGAGAAGAAATTTCCGTGGGGATTCAGTAAGAAAATATCCGTTGCTATTGACCACGGGAGATTCCCGATCGGAAATCTCCCGTTGTTATTGACGACGGGATATTTTCATTAAAAAAATTGTTTGATGACGTCACTGCGCAGAAGGGGTGGGGGTAGGAACACTGAAAACTATCGCAACATGTTTTCCATTACCAAATTCAATTTGACCTGTCCAATAGTTTTTTGATATTTCTGACAAGAAAGAAAAAAAATCTATTATTCCGAACTTTTGGTCCTCACGGTATATATTTTCTATTCTGGAAATATTCTACCGAATACCACGCGTGCATCAAAATTAATCAGATAATCCTGGACAAAGCGTTGCTTCCTTAAGGAAACCGCATTCGTTGGTTTTTTCTGTTGGTTAAAAAAGGAGCTCTCCTCTTTCGGTGTAGGGCTCTTCTAACTTTTAAACAACAGATAAAACCAACTCATGCAGTTTCCAGGCAACGCCGCTTTTTGCCGGATTATCGATAATTTTAGATGCACTAGTGGTATTATATATGATAATCATATTAACATTAAAATTAGTTCCTTAATTATCGAGTGCAATGCAACAAGTAAAAGTTTTAAAAATGGAGAGTCATCATACATTATTCATCAATTCTTTCTCAGTGTACCAGCGGGATACAAAATAATGTAATACCCTCTATATGTCATCCATTTACCTATAGATACATCTACCATTTCAACCATAACACTTAAAATAGTAGACCAAGACGGAGATTTCATCAATTTTAACAAAGAAGTCACAACGATAGGACTACACTTAAAGAAAATATGGTGACGCGGTATAACGCATGTGTATGTAACCGTAACAAGTCAAACTAAAAGATCAAAGTGTGGAAATGCTAGAGTCAGTAAACGTTTAACGATCAAAGCATTGATAGCGCAGAATAGAGCATACTTGCAAAGCCTTGGTTTTACAAGTAATACAAAGAGTATATTAAGAGTATATTGACGCGGTATAACGCATGTGTATGTAACCGTAACAAGTCAAACTAAAAGATCAAAGTGTGGAAATGCCAGTCAGTAAGCGTTTAACGATCAAAGCATTGATAGCGCATACTTGCAAAGTGTTGGTTTTACAAGTAATACAAAGAGTATATTAAACGAAAAAGTTGTCGTTGATAACGCTATAGTAAATTCCGAACTGCGCACCCATCAGCCATATACTACGAGATTTGGAAACAACGATGAAATCAGAATACCGATTCAGGAAGACATGTACACTTTACCACCAGAAAGTTACGTCTAAATAGAGTGAAGATTGATGAGGGAGGATGGTAATGTCTCTAACACTGCACGGTTTGTTAATAATGGCATTGCATTTTTATTCAGTGAAATTAGATACGAAATGAGTGGAATAGTGATAGAATCCGTAACTAAGGGTGGACTAACGTCTACAATGAAAGGATTGGTTTCACTGACACCCAATGATATCGCCCGTCATGAAAATTTGGGTTGGTTTCCTAACTCAAACAGCACACTAACAAACGCTCTAGTGTATTTTAACGTTTGTATACCTTTGCGAATACTACTCGGCTTTGTGGAAGATTACAATAATGTGATCTTGAACATTAGACAAGAATTGGTTTTAATTCGCAGTAACATTGATGTGGACGCAGTAATTTCACCTGTGGCGGATGAAGCATTAAAAGTTAATGTATATTGGACAGATCCGCACATAATTCCAGCATTAGCCGCGTAATTGGCGTTAACGAAGTACATTGATAAAAATGTAAATACTCCAGAAGCGCTTAGAAGTTGGGAAACATATACTCTGTGACTTAAAAAATGCAACACCAAGATAGCGTTGAAATTTTTTGACCAATATTGGCAGAAATGTTTATCTAGTCAAATGTAGTAATTGATTAAAATTTCAAAGAAATTAAACAAAAGATAAAGGCATTTTTTTATTAATAATGTGTTGGACCACATTCCCGCACCCTTCTTGGTATGGATTCGAACAGGTGGTCGATTTCTTCCTGAGGTATTGCATCCCAGGCAATCTGTAATTCATGCCGGAGAGCTTCTAGAGTCTGTGGAGGATTGGCTAATTGTTTGAGTCTTCTACCATCATATCCCACATATGTTCGATGGGCGAAAGATCGGGAGATCTGGGTCACTACGGCAAGATATTGACGTTCGCCTCTGCGAAGCGCTCCATAGAATGTCTTGCAATGTGGGGACGGGCATTACCCTGTTGGAAAATCGGGTCCTCCAGCTCCCGGAGGAATGGAAGGATATGGGGTTCTACCACTTCATCAACATATCAGTGGGCATTCATATTGCCTCGGATGACCTGCTTTAATAAACAATAGCACCCTATACCAAAAACCCCACCGTGTGGTGCACTTGCCGCTCAACAGAAAACTGTACATTGCGACGTTCTCCACGTCTACGTCTGACCCTCATGCGACCATCTTGCATTCCCAAACAGAGTCGGAATTCGTCACTGAACACCAGCCTATGCCATTCCACATCCCAATCCAGTCGCAAGGTACACCACTACAAACGTTGCTGTCAATGACGAACCGTCTGCGGGAGCACAAGATGTGGTCGATAGGACTGCAAGCCAAAAGCTCTAATTCGGCGGGTAAACTGTACGTAGGATTACAGGACGTTTTTCGTTTATACACCATTGATCGGCTATTGATCTTCTACTCGAGAATTTAGTGTATACGAAGTTACAGTCATGCGACATGTAACGGGTTAATTGCTGCTTTGTTCTAAAGTAATAAAGCATGAATCACAATAGTATATTGAGTATCAAGAACAGTAAGGGACGTTTACCGGTCGACGGCTGGAGACCGGTACAACCCTTAATGATTGTGATACTCATACTGTTTTTTGCACGATTGCATTAAATTTACCACAATTGAAATTATTTAATTTCTTCTAATAAACGAAAAGTCAAAAGTGGCGTTTTAAATAGAAATGTCCAAATTTTTTGTTCTTATTGTTGTAAAATATAGTACATATATATAATTTTACGTTGGTAAGTAAAAGACGTTGGTAAGTAAAAGACGTTGGTAAGTAAAATCTTACCGACGAGTTGGGCCTCGCAACCAGTAAACATATCCTACTGTCTTGGAAACAGATATGGTAAATAAACGAAAAAGGTAATCATGCAAAAAAATATTTGGCCCATTGCGTTGGGTTATTTGGTTGCTAAGTAAACGAGAAAAAATTGTTATCCAGACATAATGTTGTTTTTCTGTTTGGTTACTGACTAATAGTAATAAATTAATATGTACAGACTGTTTAGCTTTGGTATAATATAGAGGATCCACTACTTTCGTAACACGCTCACCATCACGATACGTATTTTTCAGTTAAACATTAATGGAAATATTGTTGTTGAACTCGAGAGTTGAGATGTTAGACAGCGTAACAGGAAACTCTATACAATTCCAATTTAAGAGGGTTTTGAAATCTGGGTAAGAAATCGTCCACTGTGGTAGCCCCTTCGGTGCCACTAATGCTGATACAATAGCCCATGCAAGCTAAATTATCTATTCTTCCCATTAACTATGGCGTGTTTGTGAGCAATTTCGGCTGGCACATTCATATAGGAAGAGTCCGTGGTGGGAGAAAATTTTAAGACGTTTACCTCTAAATATACGAATTGCACCAGAGACTAGCCTACAGAAAATATACATTGCTATTACCTTTCACCAATAGGATGTTGAAATTTTGATTGCTTAGCATCCAAGATTTCCATTATTCGTTGAAAAGACTCTTCTAACACCATCCCGACACTAAAAATATCATACTTTGTTTGAAACGATTTTAATTCTGTACTTTCTCTAGTGTTTACTGTTTAGAAAGCACAAACCAAACAATTTAACATTACATGTCAGGGAAAGGTGTTTCTGCAACTGAATTTGAATTAGTTTCAAAACAATCACTTTAACGTCACCCATGAACGTTTGCACATAAGTATGAGTATTGCTTGGTGATAGTCTATAGATTTCGAATTACTTCAACCCCAGTAGTAACGAATAAACACACATTTTCTTTGCGTCTATTACTTCTCAGGTGTCCTTGGAAAGCATACCGAGGAACATCAATTGAACAATCAGTGCAGTGAACAATATCAACACTTATGGTATTTTTCTTTTACACAGGTTCGTTGCATTGCCCCGACGTACGCTTTCTTTAGTTGTTCAAACCTGATGCCTAGGTTGCGCAAAGGAATCAGTAACATGCCTGTGTTCCGCTTTGTTGGTAACAGAAGCACTTGCTTGCACCACATTGGTATTGGTGTATGGGTTTTCGGCGTAGCCAGCAGTGCGGTCGATACAGCTCTCTACATCTCTAAAGGTGGGGTAGTCAATGGTATCCTTACCAAACACACGGTTCGTTGATGGCGAACGAGAGAATCCTTTCTAGAAAATGTCTTCAAACCTTCACATTGAAACTTTTTATTGGCATCTGTAACAAAGAGAATGTATAAATGAAAACAGTAAAATGTTTGGAAAGTAACATATCGACATTCATCTGACGGGGGATGATGGATACATAAGTTTGAAGGGTAGGTTACCTTACGGGTAGGGAAACAATAGCAAGAGTAATCGGGATAGTGTTGCATTGTACATCCCTCTACTATGCGCTTTGGGCTGGAAGAACGGTATTAAAACCAACTGTTTTCCAGAAACTCCACAGTATATATAGGGCTCAATACACTTTGGGGATAAAATACTGCATTATCCACTATATCCCTCATCGGTGATTGTGCAGGTAAGTATTGCCTCGATGATGCAAGACTTCTAGATAATGATAAGTGATTCATAGACAATTCATTATCTATAAAATCCGCAGTACACGCAGGACTGAGGATACTCTCTGATGAATCCTCTATTAGCTCGACTTCTATCGAACAGGTCACTACTCTTCATCGAACTCTTCGATACAAGTAGGGGTCAGGACAATCTCAGAAATCTGTTCCATGGCCGCTATTTCTACCGTAGAACTACTGTACGACCACTCCTCCATAAATTCTACGGTAGAAGCAGGGCTCAGAAAACCTTTAAATGGATCCCTTACTGTTCCGCACTCGGAGCGTGTTGCAAATGTGGACGGCTAATCATCTGCAACACATTCAGGTGACAGAGTAGTCTGAGATTCATCTATCTCAGCGCTGGTTGGGTTACAGAACTTGAAGATGAACGGTCTTCCGCAATTGGGATTCATCCCCAAATTCAGAAATGCAACCAAGACCTAAGATATGGTGCAATATTACCTGATCTTCTCTCACGGGTGACGGTGTATTCTCAGACGGCTCACTTACAGGATGTAGGGTGATCAGTATTTCGTCCAAGGCTGCCTGCTCGTAATTGCGGGATAATACCACATCTAAGTAGTCCGCTGGAAGGGGTGTATCCAAAAACCGCAACGCTGTTTCGCAGTCATCCTGGTCGAAATACTGCTCGCTTTCCTCCAGGCCACCTCCAGCACCACCTTGATGGAGTAGTACTATTACATTCTGTACGTAATCCATATGAGGCCTTCCTCCTAGAAACCTCCGCAGGATGGGAGTACCATCACGCGTTACTATCACTACGTGACTTATGATATTCACTCTCCCACCCACCACTACGAGAAGATCATAAGCCACGCATGATCGTGACATACCTAAAAAAGTTAAAGAATATAAATTGCTTATCTGGTGCAATAATAGATTAAAGGGCTTTGTCACCTCCGTTCTCAGAGGAAGGAGTATTGGCCGCGATGGCGACAGCGGGAATTTGGTTTACTGAATCTAAAACCGATCAACATTATTAGTGTAAATACAAATGAATAAACATAACGTAAAGCCAAACATATGCAATATTAAATTTGAAAGGTTTCCGCTAACAATGCATAAAAACACGTTGTTTATAGTGGGGAAAAACAGATTATACAACAATTAACAATGAACTCTACATCCAACTCAGCATTTTTTTCTTCATCTGGAAACTATGTTTTACAGTTCTTTTTTTTACTACTATTGTTATATTTCTTAAGCGTGTTTTTTTCAGGTTGATGTGATTCCCGTAGTAGCATCGCCTAAGGCAATTAATCACCCCATTAACTTAACTCCTCTCGCTTCCTCAACGCCGCTCACGACATCCCGCTAACTGCCATGCCTCAGGATTCTTCTTCTTATTCGCCTGAGGTGCTACACATCCCTCCCTCATATTCCCCTCCTATTGATGTGGGTACCCAAACTAGTGATGACGAAATCTACGAGATAACGACCGTAGTCCTGGATTCTCAACAAGACCACGCTCTCGATGCAGAGACACTAGTACTGGATTTGCCCAACGTTGTAGGCGTCACTATCAGTTACGACGACCAAGACGCAGACAAGGCTATAACTTTTGCTATAGATGACCACATAGATGATAATGATGACTACAGTGACTTATCATCAAATGTTGAGGGGTAATGTTCATCCTGTGATGGTAACCAATACCTCCACACAAGTTGTTACGACTCTGACGTTACCATGGACCCTGGTTACAGTTACGATTCTGACGATTACGACAATGATGCACTAAGACAACAACGCCCCTCACAAAGACTTGAGAATAGCGCTCAGGACCTTACAGCTACAGTACAAAAGCACAGTGCATACGAACTGTTATATGAGAGCATACAAGACTGCGACAATGACTCTAGCAGGGTTCCTAATAACAATAAGAACGTTTAGGAGGTCCAGGACCACGGGGATACCGCAAACGATGATGACGACGTGCACAACGATGACGAACAGGGCTTAGATGATCACTGGCTCTGGGCTACCCATATCCCTATGACTATTGACCGCACTATGTTACTGCCTATATATATAACATCATGAGAGCGATGGCATGGGGAGACAGTGGTACCCAGAGTAGCTCTGCATTCCTAATCACCACTGGGTGGTACTGGGTCTTTTACGCTGATTGCGTTATCAGCTGGGATCTCCTCACATTCACGGTATGTATTATCTCTGTACTATGTTTTTTAATAACACTATTATTTCTTTACAGCTAACCACAATAGTACCATTCGTTCTGAGTTATGATGTCGTGATTAGGGAGAGCTCTCTTAAAAAACAGGTCGACCGGGTCTACATTAGGCTTATAACATTATACCTTGACTGGAATAATGTTATAAACATAGTTGTACTAAGTGGGTATAATTATGTCGTTATACTTCTGGAATGTATGTGGGATGAGGTGACCTTGCAGAAGTGGGATACATACGTGGCCTGCAGTAGGTAGGTTGCGCAAATGGCCTTGAGAATGCGAGACCTTGAAAAACTGTGAGACACGAACGACCTTGATCTTACCTACTCTTCACGACTACAACCATTTGCTTTGCCGTACATGAAATGCATATCGCCCATTTTAGAAAATGTGTACTTTGCCGTAACGTAATAACCAAACTTTAAAACACTTGTTGGATTGAATGTTTATGATCACGACAACAAAATTTTGCAACTAAAAGTGAAGTCAATGTGAAAGCTATTGTCATCAATATTTAATTCCCACCCTGAAGTTGCAAAGTCTCCTTCAGTTGATTTATTCTTTTAAATAACGAATTGCGTAAGCATATTCAAATCGATTTTTCTAAAAAACGGTTAATATAACAGAATTTTTCAAGAATACCATTTTGAAGCAAAACTAACTGAAAACTATTGGAAAATTTGAAGAAATAAAAAGTAATGCAAAAACGCATATATGCGGTAGCACCGCCCCTGGCAAGGAATTCTGTCGACCGGTACCGTAACAAAAATTCTTGTACCGATTGTAGTTAAATTGCCAAAATTGAAAGATTGACATACTATGATTCCTGAGATATAAGACAAATACCTTCTTTCGGCCACCATTTTTAGGGCGCCATACCTCTTTATTGAAGCATTTCCGGACCTATGCTAATATGAAATTTTTTTCTTACTTTTTTGTACATAATTACCACCTGAAGTTTCCACCTGAAGTTTGGCATATGAATTTCCGGACACCCTGTATACTGCGGCACTAATTATTCATAAATAAAAACTAGCATAGATCATTATAACATTTTTGCGCGCGACCGCCCTCTTAGATGTATCACTCTGAGCCCAAGTGTCTGTATTCGCCCTGTCACTCTTCCTTACATACATCCAGGAATTTACTCTGAAAAACGTCATTATACACCGCTCAAACCAAAACAGTCTACCCCAGAGGAATTTCTAACGCGCATCTTTGTCGTGCACGAAACCGTTAAACGGTGCCAACTTAAAACTCTCAGCCATCTTGAAATTTTTACAAAAATCTTAATAATGTTTTGAAACGTCCAAATTTCGCACTCATACTCACTAGACATAACATCCAGATCAAGGTTCAACTCACATGTGCGCGAACTTTCCGCAAAATTCAGTAAATTTCAGCACCATTTGTCCTTGAGCACACAACAAATTTTCCATTGCGCAGTATGTCATTTGTGCAAGTCAAAATATACATACATATTCTTCCTTTACACTTTAATACAATATCAACATATTATAAATTCACACGCCATCCATTCACAGCAATTATAAACTCTGCATTCATTAAGGGGCTTCACTACTTCCTAGGGACACTTACTTTACAACAGATGGCAACAAAGTAGTAAAATTTCAGTTTACTTTACTCCTCCTTTTATTTCATGTAGTCGGATAAAAACAAGTTCTTTAGGAAATAATTTTTATTAAATACATAAATAAAAATTATTACCTTTTACTTGAAGTTTGACATTTATATGAAAATAAAATTATTTTGTGACTATCTTACGTAAAATAAAACATATGTATTCTAAATAGGACTCAGCTAAATTTTAAATAATAAAAAGTTGATATTTTAAAAGTTCACCTACTTCATTTTACATTTTCTTGTTTATAAAGTTTAAAATGTCAATAAGTTTTTAAAAAACGTCATCTGCATCAAAGTACTAATTTAAAACATCAACAAATACAACATAAAAAGGGATCAAATTTGATATTTGGTACATATTGCAAATAAATTGCTTAATCGATCCACTTAATTAGAAATTTTATTTATATTATAAGTTTTAGTTATGAACGAATAAGTTCAAAGGTAAATATGTAATTAAAAATTATTATTAATTTTATTAAATACATAAATAAAAAGTTTTCCTCGAGTAGAATTTGAACCTATGACATCTACTTTGCTAGAGTACCGCTCTAACCAACGGAGCTATCAAGATACAAGCTCCAATCGATGTAAATTTTGTCTTTATGTATGTAGAACTGATGTAAATTCGAAATGTAATGATATTACAGTCAAATTACTTATATTCATGGAATGTGAGCCTGCAACATCACATAGTAATTTTGTTTACATAAATAAAAAGGATTTGAACCTACGACGTGAACTTTGCTATATGTCATAGGTTCAAATCGTATTCGAGGTAAACTTTTTATTTGTGTATTTAATAAAATTAATAAAAAATTTTAATTACAATTGAACTTGTGTTGTATTTTGTTTTTTTAATACCCATTTGGGATCTCTTATTCGCATATTTCTACAGATTCTTGGATCTATTATTTCGGGTAGAATGCAATCCATACAAAATCTTTTTAATTTTGGTAGCATTGTCTTATTCCATAACTCTTCATCCTTGTAAATTCTTTCAACTGAAAAGTCTGTTTCGCAATATATTTTGCAAAATTTTCGCCTGGTTATATTTAATTGACCCTGAACTTAGTAAAAATAGTTGTGATTTCTTTTTAACCTGAAACAAACATCGTATTGCCGTCACATCAAAATAAATATGATTCTTACTTAGTTCTTCCATCAACAATTTCATAACATAGTTTATTCGTCAGTGATCTATTTTCTTTCAAATATGGATCCAACAATTTTTTTTCCTTCATATTGTGCAAACTCTTAATTTCTACAATACCATTGTCACCAATTAACCCATCGGGACTTGCTTCTAGAAAGTAATGTTCCGGGTCTATAAACAATCCATGCTCTTTACTATGAGTTTTTAAGTACTCAACTTTTTGCTCTTCTTCAACATGTTCCGGTATTGCCGAAGACAAGTGGTTCCAGCAAGATGGTGGCCCCCTTCATTTTAGGCATTTTAAACCCCAATCTGCGGAAAAATTCCTAGTGAGCTGAATTTTTGTATACACCTTTATTATGGCGTTGTAATGAAGATGTGAAAAATCGACATTGATATCGTGCCGGCTAAAAAGTTATAAAGGTCAAAAGGTCACGAAAATAAGTTTTTCGCGAATATCTCGCGACCTATTGCTCGGAGGTCAATAAAAATTGTTTGTCGTGAAATTATCTATAAAAAATGCCTCTTGCATTTTTCTCTAAAATTAACCGTTTTCGGAGTAGAGCGCTGAGAAAGCGACTAGAATGCACTCACATACGGTATTGTATACCGTATCTGTAAACTCTATTGCTTTTTATTCATGTTTTTAAAAACTTCTATCTGATACTTGGGCGTTTTGTGAAAAATATACTTATATTATAATAGAGGTTTTGGAACTTAGTAAAAAATACTATATATTATACAAACGACCTCCACTGGCAGATATTCCGTATTTTATTGTTCCGAGACCCGTCCCTTTATACCTACTACTGCCTGTCGGACTGTGTTTAGCTCAGTTGAAAAATATTTCTTGAGTATTAAAGACGTTACTGCAGTAGTTTCATGCTCTTGAACAGTTTTCATAATGAGTGATACATGTTTTTTATGCAATGAATTGTTATCGAATGGTGATGTAGTAAAAGTTAGGCGTGGTCTAGAAACATTACAAAATGCTAGTATCGCTAGAGGTGATGCTAATATTGAATATTTAAATACTGTGACTTTTGTGAATGTTCATAGTAATTGTCGTAAAAATTATACGAACAATTTGAGTATTGCGGTTTTACACGACGCCCAGAAGAACCGAGTACATTAAAATCTCCGCGTAAGAAAAGAATCAGCTATTTTGATTTCAAAAAATTATGTTTGTTTTGTGGAGAAGAAGCGAGTGAAGGAATTGAGAGAAAAAGAGAAAAAAAATACAGACGCGTTATTAGAGAAGTGAGTACTCTTACATTTAAAGACACAGTATTAAAAGCTGCAGAGGCGCGCGGTGATAAATATGGAAGAAGTGTAAAGCAGCGTGTGAATTTTGAGTATGACTTAGTATCATGATTAATGTTTCTCCAATTTTTTGTTAGTCAGTGGAAAAGGTGACGCAGGCCGTCTATTGGATGAAAATATTAGAATTGCCATGGAGAATGTTTTTCATTACATAGAAAATAATGACGATTGTCAATTCACATTGGCTGAGTTGAAAGATGTGATGAAAGATTATGTTCCAGACGATAATACAATAACAAGAAAATTGATTGCTCGATATGGCAGTAATATTGTAATTACCACGAAAAGTAAATCTTTAACAATAATCTGCTTTCGAGATACTGCAACTAATATTTTGACTAATTCGTGGTACGAAGAAAAAAAACAAAATCATTGTGATGAACGTCTTCGAATTGTAGAAGCTGCTTCATTAATAATTAAAGAAGATATTCGTTCCATTACAATTATTTACGACTCTTATCCACCACCAAGTCGAATGTTAGATAATATTAATGACGAAATTCCTAAAACTTCAACGCATTTTTTGCATGAATTAATTGTGAAGAATAAAAAATGCCAAACAAAAAAAATTGAAGCAAAATCTACAGCCATAGCCCATGCTATAATGAATGTAATGCGTCCACGATCGTTTTCGTCACAGCTGCTACTTAGCCTTTCTGTATTCCTTCATAGAAAATATGCCTCAAAAAGATTACTAGATGTTTTGTCAAGTTTTGAATTTTGTGCTTCTTATAGCGATGCTGTGACGTATGAAGTGCCAAATGTTTATCATCCTCAACCTCGTATTCTTTTACAGCCTGATGTAATTTTACAGTATGCTGCAGATAATGCAGACATTAATGTTTCCACCATTGATGGGCATAATACTGTGCATATAATGGGTGTAATAAAAATAATTTCTCCAAGTAACGCTGTTGTAGCTGATATGCCCATCGTGAAATGTAAGAGTAAACCAAACGCTGAGGATTTAGCTGCAGTTTCACACGTACCTCTTTTAACTTACGAAAATAATGAAGTAGCTAGAAAGAGTAAGATTATAATGTTATTTTAAATGAAGCAATTTGTAGTAAGGTCGATTTATTATGGGCATACGCAAAGTGGAGAGATGTCAACGGTCTACCAGGGTGGAATGGATTTTTAGAGAAGCTAACAAAAAATAATAAAGACTTTACAACATCGACCGTAATGTTTCTACCCATTATTCATCATCCTGCAAGTAATCAAGATACAATTTACACCACATTAGATTGTGCAGTACGTAGTGTCAAATCACATGGACAAAATTATTACATCATTACTTTTGATCAGTCACTTTACTATAAAGCTCGCGAAATTGTAGCTGCTGCTGATGATCAATCTGATATATCCAACGTCATTGTAAGACTAGGTGGTTTTCATATGCTTATGTCGTTTCTTGGATCTATAGGATATATAATGGAAGGAAGTGGACTCAAGGAAGCTCTTACTGTTATTTATGCTCCAAATTCAGTCGACAAAATGTTAGATGGCCATGCTTTTGCAAGAAGTGTAAGAGGACATGGACTTGTTAGAGTTGCACTAATGAAGCTTATTTATGATAAATAAACAATCGATCAAAATCTGCAGGAGTTTTTGGATGGTTACATCATAGATATTATAAGAGGGACGATGTATTTTGATAATATTGAAGAATCTGAAGATGTTTTGAACGGACTAATACAGTTATTTAATGACGAAGTAGCTAAATTGAAAAGCGGTGGTCCTACTGCTCAGTTATGGCTACAATACATTGAAATGATATCAATAGTTAATGATTTCATTCGTGCTGAGAGACTAGGGTTATGGAATGATCATCTTACAAGTGTTCAGCGAATGCTTACATATTTTCATGCATCTGGTCATTTCCTGTATGCCAAATCTGCACATTTATACTTGCAAGATATGATAGCTTTGAAAGATAAAATGGATAACCAAGACTATATAAACTTTACAAAAACAATTGCAGTAAGACGCACAGGAAAATTCAACTGTGGAACCTGGACCGACATGACTATTAAACAAAGTTTGATGAAGTCTATGAAAACTGAAGGAGGGGTTTCTCGAGGAAGGAGTACTCATGAAAGCGTCTTATCTAAGTGGATATATGGCATGCATGCAGCAAATGCAATTTGTGAAGAAATTGAAAAATTTTGCGACCTTTCATTTGATACCGCGGATCAACATGTAGACTCTAGAGATTCACGCATTGAAGGAGATAATACTGACATTAAAAAACTTGTAGAGTGGTTTGCTGTGCATAATCCTTTTTCAACTTGCAATCAAGTAGTTTCTGTATCAACACTAATTGTTGGCAATAATAAAATCAACTGTTATAATGCCAAAGAAATTGGTCTGCAGTCAATTAAAAAAATTATAGGAGTAACATTTAACAAAATTACATTTAAACGCTCTGACAGAGTTCTTCCATTATCAACACTTCTATCATGGTTCATAACTGCAAGGTAACGATCGATCCGTTGTTGCTATTTCAACGAATTAATTTAAATAAATAATTTGAGGAAAATCTTTGTGAATATTTACAATATGAATTAAGTCCATATCCAAGAGCACTATTTGATAATGTTAGCATGAGAAAATCTCAAAAGTCGAAAATATACGACTACTTCGAGCCAATTAATTATCAAGTAGTCTGTGATAATGCAACATACATAATCGATGGTGGATTTCTTATGCATAGTGTCGTATGGCAAAAAAATTATACATTTAATAATATCATTAACAAATATGTTAATTATTTATCAAATAATTTCGGTACAAATACTGTTGTCATTTTTGATGGTTACTATGATACCATTAAAAATATCAAAGCGATGAAACAACTAAGACGAACCGCTGCCGTTTCTACATCTTGTGAAGTGCACTTCAATGAATCCATAGAAGTTCCTATCAGTCAAGAAAAATTCTTATCTAATCGATTTAACAAAAGAAAATTAATTGAAATGCTTATTGAGAAGTTTGAAGAAGTTGGTATTGCTACATGACTATCACGTGATGATACGGACGTCTTAATAGTTGAAACAGCGATTGAAAAATCAATAAATAATACTACATTTATCGTTGGCGAAGACATAGATCTGTTGGTACTTCTCATAGCACGCACACAAATACTTGATCAACCTACATCAATTTTTTTAAAAAAACCAGGAAAACACAATGTTAAAACAAAAATATACTCGACTGACAAGTATCCACATTGCAACAGAAATATTCTGTTTCTACATGCCATGACCGGATGTCATACAACTTCAGCACTTTTTGGGAAAGGAAAAATTAAAGTCATGAAGATGTTTGAAAAAAGATCCGATTTAAACAATTCTGCAGAAATATTCCAACAAGAAAATTGCTCTCCAGATGTCATTGTCAATGCTGGAATACATTTTCTACTAGTAATGTACGGTGTTCCAAAATCAGAACATTCGATAGATAATTACAGATACTCTTTACTAAACTAACAAGATGAAGCACAGCTGTGAAATTTCCATTATTACCACCTGCTTCTTGAGCAGCTCAACAGCATATTCATCGAGTGTATTATCACCTGGCTAGGAAGAGAAATTGATCCAGAACAGTGGGACTGGGAGTTAAAAATAATATACTACAGCCAATAACAACTTTATTATCACCAGCACCCGATGATCTGCTGAACACAATCTTTTGTAATTGTACCAAAAGTTGTGGCGGCAAATGTGGATGCAAAAAAATTGGATTAAGATGTTCAAGAGTTTGTGGACATTGCCGTGGCCAGTCATGCTTAAACGCAGAGTCAACCAATGATGAAAATGATGAAAATGTCGATTTAAATATAGGAATAAGTCCACTCGACGTTTTGTCAGCAACTGTTAATGATATAGAAACTGAAGATATCGACAATGAATGACAAAAAAAAAATTATATACTAAAGTTTATTTTTTCTGTATTTTTCAGTATTCAAATAAAAAATTATTCACTGTTAAATAAAAAAAACCTCTTATTACATATCATGGATTATGCCTACGGGGGAAACCATGTAAAAAAAAACGCACCTTGCATTCTACCTCGAAGGTGGCGAGGAAACGAGTGCATCGTCATAATGTAGTCGCCTTCTCAACGCTCTACTCCGAAAACGGTTAATTTTACAGAAAAATGCAAGAGGCATTTTTTTGTAGATAATTTCACCACAAATAATTTTTATAATAACCTCTATTGACCTCCGAGCAATAGGTCGCGAGATATTCGCGAAAAACTGATTTTCGTGACCTTTTGACCTTTATAACTTTTGTAGCCGGCACGATTTCAATGTCGATTTTTCACATCTTCATTACAACGCCGTAATAAAGGTGTATACAAAAATTCAGCTCGCTAGGAATTTTTCCGCAGATAAAACCTAAAATGACTGGACTTATGTGGCCAGCACGCTCTCCAGTCCTTACACCACTGGATTTATTTTTATTGGGATACGTGAAAGAAATTGTATACAAAGAAATACCAACAAAAAAAGATGATAAGAAAATGCGCATTCGTAATACATTCGCATCCATAACGCCAGTTGTACTTCAACGTGTCAAGCAATCATTTTTTAAACGTATCAACAAATGTTTGCTGCAATGCGGAAGACGTTTTGAACACTTACTTTAGTAGTTACAAGTACAGCTAATTTCTTGCTATTCTTTTGTCAAACTTTTTTTTACTTAATACCTAACTTCGATTAGTTCACTTAAGCTTAAGCTTAATTTGTGCAACAAAAGTTTATTTTAGTAATGATTTTATTTTAAATTTATAGTGCAAGATTTCATTTTGTATTTAACTTGTTTATTTCAATTAAAGTCTGTCTCTTTCAGACTTGTTTCACCGATTCTTTACATGCATACAAGGACTTCTGTTTAAAACTTGAAACAATTTAACTTGTATTTAATATCCAACTTACCGCAATTTCCATAAAATAATGGCATAACTTCTGATTCCTACCGTATAAATGATCAAATGCATACATTTTTAAAATCACGAAAGATAGCTGATTCCAAATATGCAATAATATACAGGGTGTTCTATTTGAAAAAATTGAGAAATTTTAAAAAAGATATTCTCGTTCGCCCTGTGTCAAAAAAATAAAGATGTCTCAAAATTTGAAAGTAATTTTAAAAAATAGAGCATATCTACTATTTTGTTACATAATCAGAACTATTGTGTATTTTCAATTGTTGAAATTGTAATTAACTAAATTAACCTTTAATTGCCACAAAAATTGGTTATATAGGGTGTTTTATTTAAAACATTATATGTTGGGTATATCACACGTTTTTGGACGACCCTGTATACTTATTATTATTTTCCGATTGTGCATCTCTAAAAACTGTAAAATTTTTGTGAAGAAAGTTTTTCTCTAACTCTAATACTTTTTAAGTTATTTGCCGTCCACACACTAATGGACCACCCTGTATAAAGCGATACTACGACCCATATTAACTTATGCATGTCCAGTCTGAAGCAACGCACCAAAAACAACATTGAAGAATTTGAAAACTATACAAAACAGCCCATTGTTCGTACGCAACAGGCAAAAACACGAATAATCGAGTGTTCCGCTAATTACAGACTACATCCGACATTTTAATTTCTTTAAAAACTTAGTGCAGTGCAAAAGTGCAACCAGACTAAACATGGGACAAAAGGACATACACAAAAGATTTAAGCGTAAGCTCCCTCAGGATTTAATTGAATTTAGCTACCGCTAAGAGATATTAAATGTTTGTCAGTTAGAGGTGTGAATACATTCACTTAGTCCTCTCTCTAAATTGCTATAATCTTAAGTCAAGAGTGATTGTAACAAAGCTATGTATTGTATCTTCCTTGCAGAGCTAGCTAGTTTTAATAAAAAAAAAGTTATTTTATGGTGTTTTGGAAATAAATATGTGCGAGTTATGAATTCTAGATAAGAAAGTTATGGTTATAAGTTAAGAATCACGTGTGTAGACTGGTTACTGTTCTCGTCTTATCTGTAATTTTCGTTTTCTTATTAGTTAGAAGGCATTCAGTTTTCTTATGGACCTCGATATGCGCAAACAGATGACGTCAAATCATATGGTGTGGAATAAGTGAAGATTAAAAACATGTTATATAAATAGAATTTTACTGTACTTACTTGAAAAAGACTGTACATACACTGTAGAATTAGAATAATGGAAAGAAATAGGAAACACGGTAAGGAGAACGGAGATGAACGAAAAATTTTACAATAACAAGACTAACTTTTTCAGGTGGAAGAGTATACTGCCAAACAGCTGATTATAAACGTATTTTTGTCTGTTAGCGTAGGTCCATGAGAAAACTGACGGCCTCTACATGTCTAATTTATAGACATTTTCATACCAAGTGTGCCTCAAATACTTCCCAAATTAATGTTTTGGAAGCGGAAGAGATTCGTAAATAGTTCTGAATATAAAATATTTCCATAAATAATATGCAATTAGGGGCGAGGATCTGAAATTGAAGGCATTTTAATAAAGCTGCCGTTTCGCGCTGGACGCGGATAACGTCGATAACTCATAAAATAACGGTGGAGGTTATTCAGACTCAGTTTGCATTTATTTCTAAGCGAGTTTGTGATTAAAATGTTCAAGATCAAAGCTTGCTATTTTTAAAATGTCTACAATCTTTTAGAAACTGATAGTAACTTTTGAATTTTGAAATTTAATAACAGGTTTAATAATAATCTTAATTGCTAATTTTTGACATTTAATTACATGCCAGTTGTAAACATGACATATAACAGCACACAATATGTCATAATAAAACATTAGTGTTAACACATCATTAGTCTTAAAGCCTAAGGTAGAGGTAACAATATTAAAAAATAAAACAATTCAAAAGTACATAATAGTTATTTGTTATACAAGACGATAAAATACAATTTTATCGTTGAGTGAAAAATATTAATTCATGAGCGATGAAGGAGTGAATGAATTAATTTTGACGAGTCGATAGTTGTATTTTATCGTCGTGTATAACATTATATTTTTTTCTATAGCTAATTTTTAACGAAAAATTAAATTTAAAAAATTGGAATAGAAAGTACATGTAAACTCTACGTCATCTGTACGTTTTTGACATGAAACAGGTTCTGTTCCAAAATTTGATATTTCTGGAAATGTAAATTGCAATATTGAAGTTATCATTAATGCAAATAAAAATGAAAAATAAATTGTATATTTATATAAATAAAAATTAATTATTAATTAATTATTTAATTATCTACCCTTGCTGTTAAAGTTCAACTTTATCTACCCTTGCCGTTAAAGTGAAACTTGATCTATTGGCTTGGGTTGTTCAAAGCACACTTCAACAGTTGGTATAGAAAAAAGTATATAAAAGTGGTATAGAGTACGAGGGTTCATTGATATGTAGTTAGCCTTGGTAGTTTTAACAATTTAAAGCAAGTTTTCGTTACCATAGCAACAAACAACAACTTAATAGAAATGTCAATGTAGAGTTTGACTACGAACATTAACACATTGTGTAATAAAATTTCTAAAAAGTCATGTGGACAGATATTGTGAAATTCGATAGAGTTTTGATTAAACATTAAGTACCTCTTTTTAAAAGGGTATAAGCGTAAAGAAATTTGCGAGATATGTTTAAGACAAAATTTGGGTTGCGCCTTTCAAGAGAAGTAAATCTTCAGTAGAAGACGACGACAAACATGAAAGACCGCTTTGTGTGTCTACACCAGAAAATATTGATTCTTCTCAGGAATTAATGCAATCAAACCGTCGAATTGGTATAAAACATATACACATATCTATGACACTAAAGACTTCATACGAACGTGTACGTCGAATAATTCACTTCAATTTGAATATGAAAAAAAAATGGATTCTCAAAGCGAGCACGAGAGGAAGCGTCGCGCTGCATTTGCGCCCGTTTTGACAAAAATGCTGATTAGGGAACCGTGTTGTTACCTACAATACTGTGATACATAGACGAAACAACAGTCGATGGAATCTAGACACTATGGTGACACCAGGTGTGAGCATTTTAAGCCAATTACTTCAGATAATTTTTTTCGTCAAAAGCTTAAAATGTTGTGTTGTTGCTAATTGAGGATGTTTTTTTAATTACAATTTAAAATTTGGAATTTCTATTCAGTAAAGTCGTACATATAGTTTTTTGTTTGTTGTCACGAATAATGTTAATTCAACAATTAATCAAGTTTCATTCACAGGTGATACTTGCGTTATGGAGTAGGGTTAGAGTAGTTAAATAGTTAGTAGTAAAATAAGTTATTCTCGTTATTTTAAGTTTTAGGAATTTTTGTTAAAGGGAAAATTTTGTCCTTTTAAAATTAAATTGACATATCGTTTGCTATTGATTTTATAAAGCTTTATATTGAATTTCGGATTAGAATTTGTCGTATTTACTTTAAAATGGATTTCTTTGTTAGAACTAATTTAAATTAACATCGTAAATCCTAAGGTTTAAAATTAAAAACGTAATTCGTTATTGAGTGTAATTACAACAGGGTTTTGAGACAAACAAGATATAAGATTCTAAATGGTGCCAATAATCTTTTGTGGTAAAGTACACCGATTCGTGTTTAATTAAGAATTATCATTATAGGAGAATGAAATATTTATCTGAACTACAATATGACCTCAGTAAAATTTAAGTGCATGTGCACCGTAGAGTAGATAAGCCGATGGTTACTCGAAAAGCTGTCCATGCAAAATTATCATTATAGGAGAAGGAAATATTTATCTGAACTACAATATGACTTCAGTAAAATTTAAGTGCATGTGCACCGTAGAGTAGTTAAGCCGATGGTTACTCGAAAAGCTGTCCATGCAGTTTCTATGTAAAAGAAAAATATGACGTAATTTTTTCGTTTCTTCTACCGAGGTGTGCTCGTTTTTTAGCGCGGTTGTTAATTGAATGTAATGAGCAATTTTATTGGTTGTGGTATTAAAAATTGAATATGGCGTAACTGAAGCATTTTTGAATGCATGTCTTCAGTCCTGATCTTGATCTGATTAAGTGCAGTTGTGAGATGAAGGGAGGGCACAGATTTTAATGTTGACGTTCCCGGTCCTTCCGAACGTATCGCGGACAGCGCGTCCTTTTCGCCTATGTGCGGTTTTCGTTGATGGTTCACCAGGCCGGGGACTTTATGTGGTCTTTATCGTGGTCAAGAAGACCTGAATTCGGTTCCGAAATTGGGAGAGCGTTTCTCATCAAGTGCTTCCTGATTTTCGCAGTTTTAATCGCTTTTGCGGATTATACAGGGTGTCATGTCGAACTTTAAATGCTTACACCATATATAGAGCCCCTTATGGGGAATATAGTATAACCATTAAAAAGTGTCAACTCCGCTTTGTTACTAATATACAGGGTGATTTAAAAAATTCATTTGGCTATAACATGTACACGGATTATTTGATTTTTATGATTTTTTGGTGAAACATTACACTATTATGTAGTATTCGATCGGCGTTCTCAAATCTTAGAAATTCCAGGACCGGCTTCGGAAAAATTAATTGGGCCTGTTCATATTAAAAAGTTCACCCTGTATACGATTTTTTAAAATTATAATTAGTGATTTTCAAAGTACACAAAAAGATAATAAAAACCATGTGTGTGACATTTTTGTCACACTTTTATTTCATTTTTAATAAACCATTAAATTTGGGTGAAATTGTAAATCCGCCATGGCTTATCACGTAATAATGTAATAATACTTGAAAAGAAACATTGTCAGTGGCAGACATTTTAACTAAAATAAGTACAGAATACGTAAACATTGCTTTATCTACATTGTTACTATCCCTTTGTGTTGTTTCCAGAACCGGATTAAACAATTATTAAAAATTTAATTTTTAAAAGAAAATCACCCTGTACATTTTTATAAAACGTAGCTGGAATAATCAAAATACTCAGATAAATTGAAAATTGCTTCATCTTCATTGGAAGTATTTTATTATTAAATATCAGATCAATAAATGATAAATAAACTGCAACGCATAGTAATAACAAGTAATAAGAAACGATTCTAAGAAATTTAAAAATTACAACTACATGACATGAAAACGTAAATAATTTGAAAACACAAATTCGCAATAATTTATAAATAATTACAATTGCTAATAATTATTAAGCTGTAAAGATCACGCCTCATTTTATTTTTGCAAATACAATAGTTATAAAAAATACATGTGTATCAAGGTAATCACGTCTTATTTTATTTAACTTTAATTCCAAGAACAATAACTAAATTGTAGCCAATAACAATAACAAACTATTTTGAAAATAATACTAAAACTAAAGCATATCCGTAGCTGCTAGAATGTAAACAAGAAAATAGTGATAATAAATTATAGTAAATTTTCGAAATGATATCCAGCAGCCTCTACCCTTTTATGTTGCCGAATTGTTAAATATCTTATCGATTTACGAATTGTCAGAGGATCATTTCTAACAACATTCGTACACAGCAGAATTTTATTATTAGTTGTTCCCGGGAATTAATATTTTCCGAATAAAGTAACTCTTTCAATCGTCCTCAAACATAATAGTCTACAGGATTGAAATCATGGGACCGTGGAGGCCATGAAATACGACATGCACGTCCGATCCACCTGTTCCTATAAATATTGTTTAAATGATTTCTTACTGCATCTAAAAAATGAGGCGACCCCACATCATGTTGAAGATACATCTGTCGAATTCCTATGTGGACAAGTAAGTAAGGCAAAGTATCTTGTAAAAATTCTAAGTAAACTTGTCCTGTTAGAGGACCATCAAGAAAGCGATGCCCTATTAGTTGATCATTTATTACACCAATCTACACGTTGACAGAAAACCTGACCTGCGAACGGACTCTCGAACAGCATGGGGATTTTCTTCTGCCCTCACATGTGCATTACGAGAATTATTTATCCCATCCTTTGTAAACTGTGCTTCGTCTGTGAACAATGTCCTGTATAGTTGTACTTTATGATTTGCCATCCACCTACAAAATTGCAACCAGTGGATTTCCAGGATGTAGCCGCTGCACTATTTGGATATGGTATGGGTGTAAACGATTTTTTTGTAAGACTGTACTTACTTTTGATTCGGTAACATTAAGTTCTCGACTTACTTTCCTGGTGCATTAGAAAAAAATGGAAATCATTTAAGAATGTGACTCCTCAAATTATTTAGCACCAAAATAATGTGAGAATGTAAATGATTACAACACGAAATAGAGAAAGTTTATGAATTACTAGCATTTGTAATTATTTATAAATTATTGTGAATTTGTGTTTTCAAATTATTTACGTTTTCATGTTATGTAGTTTTAATTTTAAAATTTCTTAGAATTGTTTCTTATTACTTAGTATTACTATGCGTTGCAGTTTATTTATCATTTATTGATCTGATATTTAATAATAAAATATTTCTAATGAAGATGAAGCAATTTTCAATTTATTTGAGTATTTTGATTATTCCAGCCACCTTCTATAAAAATGTACAGGGTGATTTTTTTTCAAAAATAAAATTTTTAATAATTGTTTAATCCGGTCCTGGAAACAATGTAGATAAAGTAATGCTCACGTATTCTGTACTTATTTTAGTTAAAATATCTGCCACTGACAATGTTTCTTTTCAATTATTACATTATTATGTGATAAGCCATGGCGGATTTACAATTTCACCCAAATTTGATGGTTTATTAAAAATGAAATAAAATTAAGTGGCTCATCGAAACGTGTTTCAATCGTAGTTGTAGTAATTTAACAAATTTCACTATTAATATCAATCATGCTGAACAATAAATTACTTAAAGTACTCTGTTTTGGTTTATATTCGCTCATACAATATGTATTGGTTCTCGTTGCTGTATGGCAACGGGAGGGAATGTACATTGTCTCCCGCTGCGGTTGGAAACCAATTGCCCTACGTAGTGCATATTTTCGCCTCTAAAAATTACCCAAAAACAGTCAGAAATTGACACTTTTGAATATAGGTGGTGAAAAAATAGTTTTTATTTACGATTAGTTTGTAACATACCGTTTTTCTAACCCTTTAAAGGTTGAAAAGTTCTACGGGTTTACTTTAAGCGGTGAGTAATAACAAAAAAAGGAGACAGTAATGAGATGAAGCTGTCAGTAATGGACCACTTTCTAACCTGTGGGGGAGCTACTATCGATTTAAACTATCAATGTCAAATTGACAATTAATAAAGGGTCAAGAGTATGCAACCATTTTTTCTCACGTGCATTAGGTGGAAACGGACAACACGTTTTCTTTAATAAACCTATTTAATAAGTGAAAAACTTGATAACAAGTAACGACAAAGTCAATCGAAAAATTGTAAGCATAACATTTATGGCTTCACATTAGGCTAAAAATTAAAAGTCGCATTGTCAAGACCTTGAATATTAAACGAGAAGCGGTGATGGATGTGTTCCAAAACTTTTTGATTTGAACTGTATAATGTTGCTTGTTCTTTAATTGTGAATAAAATCGTATACAAACCTCGGCAAAAGTAACATTCCACTGTCTCGAGAAATAGTTCACCTAGAGGCTTCGCCTATACTGTACTTCTCTCGACAGGAATCGAACGCTTTCCGCCTCGGTATGTAATATACTATTATTTAGACCTACTGCCTTTCATTACTTTTAGTTTAGCCAATTCATGTAAAATAAAATAGATAGCTGGTTTTAGTTGTTTCTCTTACTTTTATGGACGATTACGGTATAATATAATTATAATCAAATTTCTTTGATATACCCGTCTTTTTATAGCCAGCGGACGTCATTATGACCCGGCGGCCTATAATGAAACTCAAAAATTGGAAACAATAGGCACAAAATTATGAGTTTCTTTAAAAAATCTTTACAATGCAATGATTACAGTTAGTCATATTTATACTAGGTGGTACAATTCCTCAATTTCATTCATCTTATTTTGGATATAAAGGCTTTTAACGATAAGTTTAAAATGACGTCATACAACAAACTGGTTCACTGTTGTCATGTAGTAATATTTTTCATTTGTTTATAAATGAATTAGTTTTTTTCGTTGAAAATTACGAATTTTAGACTTACACCGTTCTTTCACGCTCCGATTCATATATAGAAAGCAATATATTTATAATTTTATAATAGGATAATCCAAAGACAAAATTATTCCTCTTAAGTCTTGTAGTTCCAGAATATACCTTATGGATCGGGTTCATCAATATAAATTTAAAACGTGTATTAACAAGAAATAAGAATAAATTCATAAATATAACATATATTCACATTTAGTTTAAAAAGAATTCATCACTTAAGTACCCATCATCTTTATCATCGTCGATTTCCAGATTTATAATCAGTGGAGGTAGATCCTCTCGGTCAAATACATCTTCTGTATCCCACCAGCGTTGTATTTCTTCCTCAGTTTGTCGAACTGTTTTAGCCCATACTTCGAGTGTTATGTTTCCTAGTGCCTCTTTCCACACAGCTAATGATTTTTCAGCAGAACCAACATGGTCTCTGTAATAGTTTTTAGTTATATCCCAGATTTGTTAAATAGGGTTAAAAATTCAATGGTAAGGGGGAAGAAGATGCACACGATGCCCATATTGGTCGGCTAACCTATCAGCTACATATGCTGGGTGAGGTTTATGTCTAAAACGAGAAAATTAATCATGCAAAATATGAATTACATTTAAAGATTTATATCTGTAATAAACCCAACAACTGAGCTTTTAAAAAGGCTTCATCATTCTGTATATTATTTTACTTAACCATTTCTTCTTAGACGCTGTTGTAGATGCTTTGTTCATCAGAGTGCTGTGGTAACTATCATTATCCATAATAATTGTGGAAGGTTATTCTGAATTTACTAACAACTAGTTCATTCATTTCTCCATAATAATCAGTATTCCTTGTCTTAGAACAAAATACTAATTCTGCACCATGATTGAATCCTGTAGCACAACCAGCATGAAGTATAATATATCTATAATGTAACGTGATAATTATTATCATAGACTTTATGGGATTAAAATTTACGTTACCCCACCAACTTTTCTCTTCTTTACACACTTAACATTAGAATCTTGCCAAGTACCACCAGCAGTGCCATTCTTAAAGACCCATGTCTCATCAAGAAGAATGAACTGACGCAAACCTTCATTTTTAAGTCGGGCATATTTATGTAAAAAAATTGACACGCTTTATAACGATGTTAGGTAGCTCCATTCATCTGCGTCGTGGATTATCTTTGTTTTACTTGAAACCAATTTTTTTTAGAAACTTCCATAGAGATGTTATACAGCCATTAAAAATGTAATGTTCGCTTAGTTTTCCTTGTAAAGTTTTTAAGGTTACATGTTCCTCTGCAAATAATTACACTACATAATGCAAAACAACTATATGGAGTTAATATTGTACTAACTGTTTTTGTATATCTCGTAAATACCATTTCGAATTGCAGTTTGGTCAAAATTATCCACATCTACGATTGGTTTGCTCCGAAGTCGTTTTTTTGTGAGCTTCTAAGTACTTCACCTTTGTTGTATTTAGCTAGGATGTTATTGACTGTTGAAAGACTTACATGTAAGGCAGCTGCAACCCTCTATAAAAAAAATAATTTTACGGATTTTGAAAGTGCGTGACATAACCTAAAACATTCTCAACATGCCGCTCATATTTCAGATTTAAGACAACTAAAAAGAGTAGATTTGAATCATTATTACTTACGTCTCTAACAGCAGCAACTGGCAGAAGGGAGCCACCATTTTCACTTTCTTGTTCAAAGTAATGGATCAGAAAACTTACCACTTCTTGACAACGGCTAGACAAAGGCTTGGACATCTTTAATTATTTATTGTTTACAGTATGTGTTTATTGTTATTAAGTTAGTTTTGACGAGAACTTGTTGAATTTGATATGATATACAAAATTAATTGTTATTTAAACACAAATTACACAAATCAATCGTTCGTAAATCATTTATGCTAAATCGATCAACCTTGCAAACTGTTGCCAACACTTAAGAAGTAAATTTTCATGGTTGCACTGGGCTCTATATACAGTTTAGAAAATTAGAACCGTAATATTGGTTGCACTTTTTCACCAAGTATGATGCCATTTTAAACTTATCGTAAAAAGCCTATATCTCAGTTACTGCGTTTAAAACTCTAAACCAAAACGTCAAGTGAATTATCAATTTGTTTGCTTGCTTTTGTACTCGTTTTCATGGTAACGCACTAATATCTACTATGATAAATGAGAAATTTATTTCCTTTGAAAACAATTTACGTTATAATTCAGTTTAAATATTCAATACATTTATCGTGCATAAAACTTTATATACATTGCGGGCATAACTTGTTTCATGGCCTTGGGTTCTAAATAGCGCCTTGGACCATAAAAACCTCATTATGGCCTTAATACATAAATAACTAATAACCTTTTGAGATTAATAATATTGTAATCGCAAAGGAGTAAAAGAGGCCCTTCAGTTTCTAAAACGTGGGTAAAGAAATACGTTTTAGTCTCTGAGGTGCAAAACAACTTTAACTAACGTTAAATGTTGTTTTGTTTGGAGTTATACCTAGTTAAAGAGATAGGTATTTGGTTATTATTAATCGATTAATCTCAAAAAGGTAAATATATTTGCATGTTAAAGCGATACTTCATCATTTAAAATTTATACTTGTAGATGAGGGTAAATTACAGGATATAACGCATATAATAAAATTTGATTTTATTTCGTTACGTGTTGGGAAAATGTGTTAGCTAAATTTATTTACAGATATGTGCAAGTAGTATTGATTTCACTCTACTTACAATACTATAGTAAAATGCATCAATAAGCTTCAATTTGTGCACTGGATCTATAACTCAGTGTTTTCATGTTATCAATTTTATCACTCCGAAACTAGTTGATTTACATGCACTTAAATAGGGTTTATACAATTGTACTTACAATAAAACACTCATAAATTCGACAATTTTATATCTAGAAAACAAAATATTTTTAAAGGTAAGATGAACAGTAAATACATAAAGAACAAACGAATCGTAGAGCTGTTTAATAACGAAATATGTGTAGATTAAGAAGGTGAATAAATTGTTTACTATAACGTTCCCTTAGGTGTGATTCAAATCCCTATGAATTTGTAAAAATGTTACAAACGTCTAGAACCAAACCAAGTAATCTCTACCTAATCTTAGTTTACCTTTATTACAAACCGCAATTGAGCTAAAAAGAAATCTTATATTCAGTATTTACACACTGGTGATCAGTTGAGATTGACTATAATATTTTCTAGGTCTAACTGAACGAAGTACAATTATGACGGCTGTCGAAACCACAAGCATATTTAGTAAGTAATTTGAGTAAAACTTTGAGGTGTTGTAGGCAAAGGTTTATTGCAACAGTCTGCAAAAGATGACATTTGTATTTTTCATAAAAATAAAATTATGAATGTCTAAACTTGACTATCAAAAAATGCAAGTTACTCAAAAAAATCAAATGGAAACCCCTATTTTTTATTACTCAGATCGATTTAACGTCAAAAATTGAGGTAAGTTTGTTTAAAACTTTATTTGCCTAAACGTAACAGTTTCATACTTATTATCAGAAAAGTCCCAATTTTAAAATTTGTGATAAAAATGAGCTACATACTTAAATCTAGTATTCCTTGTTCGTGGTCACCATGGAAACCAAATAATTGAGAATTGAAATAAAGAAAAATATTTGAAAAACTTACTGCAAGAAATTATAAAAATTGATAATTTTGTGATTCAAAAGTCATTTTTGCCAAATAGAAATTTTCTAAGTCATTTTTTTCAAATTCGATATATAACATAAGTGTAAAAATTTAATACTTTATGAGTAAATCGAAAAAAACTACTTTTTACTGCGGAGGTAGTAACTACATTCTTACACGATAAAGTCGCTAATTTAGTATTTCTTGCTCGTGATCAAATGTAGATTAATTTACAATAAATGTTCAAAATGTTGCCTGTTAGACGCAAGACATTGTTGAACCCGTCTTATAACGGCTTTATTTGTAGCCCTTTGAATTTCTTGTGGAGAAAGAGAATTGAAGGCATTTTGCACTCTTGCAATGCAATTTTCTTTAGTCGTTAGTGGTGTAGCATAAACAATATTTTAATTCGACCCCAAAGATAAAAATCCATTAGCGTAAGATCAGGTGACCAAGGTGGCCATGGAAAGGGACCATTATTGGCAAACCAACAATCTTCAAAAATTTCATAAAGTTTGATGGACACAGCGTTGGTGTTGTGAGGGGGCGCACCGTCTTGTTGGTACCATAAATTTTCCCTTTCTAGATTTAATCGGGGTTGAATTCGAGTGTTTAATATCTCAAGATAATTTTCCCCTAGAAATTAAATTTTTTAATCATAAATCGCAACAATCAACTATTTTAAACCTCTCAAATTTTCGTTATAAAAATACACGTCAAAGATTTCGTTATTCCGAATAGTGTAAAATACGTTAAAATTCCAAATTTCCTGAAAATGGCATTCGCGAATTGGATTGCTATTTTCGTTATTCCAGTAATGCGAGTTTCGGCGATTAAATATGCCATTTTTCGTAAATTTAGATTCGTCCGTCCATATGATATTAGTCAAAAAATTAGGAATTTCTTGGTTTTTGAGCATAATTGTTTCACAAAATTCGATACGTTTCAAGAGATCCGCTTCTTTCAAATGTTGAACTAATTGTAAACAGCATGGTCTAAACTTATGTTTCTTAAGAATTCTTCTGATAGTTGTTGGTGTTAGCCAATATCTGTTTTCGCGTCGTTTATGGAATTACAAGGATAGGTACGGAAATATCCTAAAGTTATAACTTCAATCTGTTCGTTATCAATAGCAGTTCTTTGCGAGGCGCAGAGTGTTTAAATGTACCAACTGTTCCAAATTTTGAACCACACGTCTTATTGTATCTGCTGATGGTCGGGGGCGCTCAGGATAGCGTTCGATAAATGTTCTTACTGTTCGTTTTACAACTCTATGACATTCTCCGTGAATTAAAATTAAATTCAAATACTCTGTATTAGAATATTCAAGTCGAGCCATTTCATCAAGAAAAACACAAACTGTCAACAATTTTATTAAATTATTGACTACAAAATGAAAACAAAATAAATAAGCATCTTTATCGTGTAATGATGCGCTGATAAATATGTATTACCGCAGTAAAAAGTAGTTTTTTTCGATTTACTCATAAAGTACTTACGTTGTACATCGAATTTGAAAAAAATTTCTATTTGGCAAAAATGACTTTTGCATCACAAAATTATCAATTTTTATAATTTTTTGCAGTAACTTATTCAAATATATTTTTTTATTTCAATTCTCAATTATTTGGTTTCCATGGTGACCACGAACAATACTACTAGATTTAAGTATGTAGCTCATTTTTATCACAAATTTTAAAATTGGGACTTTTTTGATAATGTATGAAACTGTTACGTTTAGGCAAATAAAGTTTTAGACAAACTTACCTTAATTTTTGACGTTAAATCGATCTGAGTAATAAAAAATAGGGGTTTGCATTTGATTTTTTTGTGTAACTTGCATTCTTTGATAGTCAAGTTTAGACATTCATAATTTTATTTTTATGAAAAATGCAAATGTCATTTCTTGCAGACTGTTGCAATAAACCTTTGCATACAACACCTCAAAGTTTTATTCAAATTGTTTGACAGGCACAGAACAATTAACGAGTTATTACTAAGACCGCATCTGTCAATTCTTTTAGAAAAATGTTTTTTTTTTAAAACGACTGAAATTTCGTATCTAGTTTATTTAACAAACTTACCTTAAAATTCGACATAGAATCCAAAAATGTATTAATATACGGGGTGTTCCATTTAAAATAAGCGACTAAGTACCGACTTCCGGTATAACCGGAAGTGATACGAACGTGAAAATATTTTAGATGAGTTAGCCCTAACATCATTACCCTGTCACCAAATTTTCAAAATTATAGTAAGTTTGGTTTAGCAGATACTCATAGGATCAGCTCCCAAAGGCGGACCCTGTATATACATATGTATATATATATATACAGTGCGCTCAGAAAGTAACGGATACATTCATTATTTCCGAAATCGTTAATGTGTGGTTAAAACCCTGCGACACGTCGATTTTTTATTTTGATTCCGGACTTTATGCTGAGTCACACATGAATATGGCGCTGCGCACTTTCCCAATATGGCGTCAAATTTCATATTTTTAAATGGCAACCCTGTATGTTCTTCGCGGAAATTGATGCAACTCTTTCTCCTGAGTTCAAAAATGCCCTATTTATTGGGATTATTCGAAACAGTATGCGCGATATTATTATTAAATGTGGCATAATTCGAAAAGTGATGTGGCGTCAGTGTTATCAATGTTTGCGTTAAATTAAGAATGTAGGTACTAAACAGTACACAACATTTATTAACATAAACATAAACTGAACGAAAACAAACATAAAATAAGATTTGAAAGGGTTTTTGTCTTCCGGTAACAAAAATACGTACTTCAAGTCTACCTATGACGATACATAAATATGCGTTTTTCGGTCGCTTGAAAATAAATAATAAACTCCATATCGACTTACCTAGTTGCTTGTTGTTTTGACAAAAGCCTACATTTCAATCACACCAGTTTCGTTCTTGACTGAGACCGCACCTCTTTTCGAATCATGCCACATTTAATAATTAATATCGCGCATACTGTTTCAAATAATCTCAATAAATAGGGCACTTTTGGACGCAGGAGAAAGAGTTGCATCGATTTCCACGAAGAACATACAGGGTTGCCATTTAAAAATGTTAACTTTGACGTCATATCCGGAAAGTGCGCTGCGCGATCTACATGTGCGACACAGCATCAATTTATCCGTTACTTTCTGAGCGCACTATATATATATATATATATATATATATATATATATATATATATATATATATATATATATATATACAGGGTGGTTCAGATGCCAAAAATAATAGTAGAACACCGGCACTACTTTCACTGTGTACCTTGGGCCGCCCACGTGTATTTCTTTGACTTGAGGTTGACCTCGGATTCGGCCTTGGGGTTGAGCTTAGAGTTGGCCTTGACCTGGGATATTGAATTTATATTCTAATAAAGGTCCTAGTCTTGTAATGCTGTTCTAGGAACCTGTTCGTGGACTTCGCCCCCTGTCATAAAAATTGTGTTCTAATAATAGGGAGAGATAAGACATGTAAAGATGATGGCAGGTGTTTTTTTATAATAAAAATATGTTATTTAATTTGTGTTTACTATTATTAATGTTTATTATTAGGGCCAGTTTTGATCTTTATCAGATATTTCATAGATATAAAAACCTGGACATAGACCTTAAACATTCCATTAATATAAGTAATTTGATTGTAATCTCATTATATTTAGCATTTACATCAATTCTACATACATAAAGACAAAATTTACATTGATTGGGGCTTGAATCTCAATAGCGCAGTTGATTATCGTGGTACTCTAGCAAAGTACAGGTCGTAGGTTCAAATCCTACTCGAGGTAAACTTTTTATTGATGTATTGAATAAAATTAATAATAATTTTTTAAATATTAAAAGTTTCCGAAATAGTTGTATTTTACTAATTCACCGCATGGCCCCCGTGGTTGTACTAATCGTAATTGATGACGTCTGAATGTGAAAATAGTGTATGGAATGCTTCGTAACATTGGACATCGAAAAAATTAATTCTGTTTTAAAATAAAGTGTATTTATGTGATGTTGCTATTAGAAATAAATGACACAAAAATTATAAAGTAATCAAACAAAATTTATTTATTTATGTAACATATGTTATTGAGAAGTCTAATAATGAACGTTACAGTTCTCCTACTTAAGTGTAAAATTTTAGTAGTGGATACATAATACATAGCATCAATATCTTAGGACAATGGCATCCCATGTAATGTTGTCGGTGGCTAAAGAAATTGAATAATAATCCAACATTTCTGAATATCATTCTTTTCACGGATGAAGCAACGTTCACCTGACGCGGAGTTTTTAATTGGCGAAATAGTCATACCTGGGAAAGAGAAAACCCTCGTTTAAAAAAAGATAGACGTTTCCAGCACGAGTTTAAAATAAATGTGTGGCGTTGTGTAATAGGCAATACATTACTGGGCCTAGTTGAATTACTTCCTAATTTAAACGGAGAGTCATATTTAAATTTGTTAACTAATGACTTAGTCCACCTCATAGGAGATCTTCCGTTACAACTAAGAAGAGGGATATGGTTCATGCAAGACGGTGCTCCTCCACATTTTGCACTTGCCGTACGCGATCATATGAATGAAACATTCCCTCACCGTTGGATGAGCATGTGTGAGGTTACATGAAATCAATGGTTTACGCTGAATATATAAATACACAAGACGAGTTATGGAATATAATTCAAGATGCAGCCAATTCAATACGAAATAATCGTTTCACATTTTTTAAAGCCATACAATCCTTAACTAAACGGTTAAATGCGTGTATAAGTGCTGGTGGTGGCCATGTTGAAAACATTTTGCAGTAGGTAATCATTGAACTTAAATTTAATTAATTAATTTAATTTCACAAAACTTTAAGATTATGATGTAGGTTTTAGGTACAAGAGTTCTCGTAAGAGGTTCTAGTTCAAGTCTGTTCTAATGTTGTCTTTCTTTGTATTAACTGGCGTACAGTATTTTATAAACGTAAATATGTTTTATTACTTTAATTTTTGTATCACATCATTTTATTATTATTATCAATTATCAATTACGGTTAGATAAATGTAAAGTACAACGATGGGGGCAATGCGGTGAATTACTAAAATTCAAATATCTGGAAAACGGTTAATATTTTGAAGATCAAAAAAGAATACCTTTTTATGCAGAAATGATGAAGCTATCCAAATTAAATAAGCAAGTTGTAAATTAAGTGACAAAAAATTTGTATGTGGCGACATCTATGAGTTAACTCAAATCCGCTCACATATTCTTGGTTGCCCTTACTAAAACTACTTCATACCCAATTTTCAAATGATTAGCTAGAAAAAATATTTGATCTATTAACAATAATCTATTTTATTTTTTTCAATTTAACATCCTGTATCTCAGTAATGAGCAGACTTAGACCCATTGTTGTTAAGCAAAATATTATTATGTTTGCCTTTTGAACGTGTAGTTACAATTTCGCCCATTACTAATGAATCACTCTTGTTAATCTTGGAAATTTCAATGGAAAACACTACAAGAGTAATTTCCTTTCTCTTTAAGGATCTACTTTTTTCAATTTCCGCTCTCATAGAATTGAATTCAAATGAGAAAACAAAATGGTAATTATTATTTATTAAAGTAAGTTACTTACTAAGCTTAGACAAATATTCCGGATTTACATTTTTATTGAGGCGCTAATTTTTATTACATCCCAGGTTTAAATATCCTATCACTCTTGAAAATGTTTTCATTGGTATCTTTCAGTATATCATTTAATATGTTTGCAAATCCCATTGAATTTTCACATGTTTACAGTCAGTAATCTATAAAAAAGTGATTAAGCATATGCTGTATATTCTGCAGATCGATTCACATGTTCTACCTAATAAATGTATATTATAACATCAGGTCAATTAAATTTCATCTTAAAAAAACTATCAAATTTATAATTTGTATCGCAATTTAATTTTTAGAAAATGTAATTAGTATAAATTAGCATAAACAATTTTTCGGTAACATTAGGTTTGAGCGACATGATATTTCTGGCTATAAAAATTCATTACTCTGAAATTTAAACATAACTACTCACTGTATGTATAAATAAAAACTCAATACTAATAAATACAAAACTTCTCGGATGATGGAGTAGTTAAACACTCCTTTCCAGCAACTGGGAGGTCTGGGGTTCAATTCCCCAACTGGAGAAAATATTTTGTGAAAATATTTTGACACACTGGGTATATGCAGTCTTGTGTTGTGCGTAGGAAGTATCTTTGATAAAATATGAACGTGGGTTTTCCGAGATTTTTTTTGTGTGTAAGTAATATAAATTTTGAGTAGAATTGAGTATTGTGTAAAAAAAAGGTTTAAATGTTGTATAAATAATTATGAATTAGAGGTATTACATTTGAATGACAAATGTTTTGATAACACCCATATTGAGACGACATTGAGTACTACTGTACTTGGCAACTGTATTTTAAGGAATGTCAGTTTAAAATTACGGTAAATGGATATAGTGTGAATTTATGATATGTTGATAGTGTATAAAAGTGTAGAGAAAGAATAGATATGCACATTTTTGCTTGTATAAATGATTTAGTATTTCAGAATAGAAAATTTTATGTGGGCTCAAGGGCAAATGTTGAAATTTACCGAATTTTGCAGAAGAAAATGTCGCAGGTAAATGGGACTTTCGTAAAAAGTTGAATTTAGATTTGAATGTGGCGTGGATGCTAAATTTGAATATTTCGGAGAATTATTGAAATTTTTGTAAAAATTTCAAGATGGCAGAGATTTTAAGGTATCGGTTGTGAAGGTTTCCTCGCAGCCCCTTTTTGACTTGTGTACCTGCAAAGACATGTGATGTTGAAACTCTTCTGGGATACGCTGTTCTGGTTTTACCGGGATAAATACAACGACGTTTTGCAAAATGGATGCCTGTATCTTTACAAGGGAGGGTGGCATGGTAGAAGTCAAACACTCGAGCTCAGAGTTATACTTTTGGGGGGCGGTCGTGCGCGAGTATTTTTGAAAAAGCACAACGATCTATCCTAAAAATTTAAGAAGCGTTTAAAATGTTTTGTAATAAACAGCAATCATTGTATTAAAGAGTATTGTGTATAAAACCGTGCGATGGAAAAGAAATATTTGCTGAACCTTTGTATTACTAAATAGAGGTTTGTTAAACTTTACTGACTTTTACTTTCAATTATGTTTGCTTTGCCCGGTTTTAGCTTAATATGAGAAAGGTGTGATTCGTAGAATAATTGACAACTACCTGATCTTAACAAACACACTATGCATTTCCTATTTGTATAATTCTAAATAAAATAACATACAATTTTATAATTCAACTAAAAAATAACTCTAACTCAATAAATCACTAAAAATAAAACAAACAATAATAAATGACAGTAACCACTGGCGGATCCTCCAGCTAGCCAATCTCTGGACGGGTTCGAGAGGATGTAGGTGGTTTAATCTCTGTGCATTGGATAATTAGTAGTAACGAGAGACAAGGAGATACTTTAATATTATTTTGTCACTCAAAATAAGTAATCTGAAGTTTAAAAATTTCTCACGTAACTCTATACATTTGGGTAATTAAAGTATTCACGCAACGCAGGCATTAATTTAAAACAAAAAGAAATCAATATTTTCTTTTTACTATAAGTCTTAAGAATTTGTACGACTAAAGTACATATGGATATACGAAGAGTATTAATATAAATGTATTCCGAGAAGAACATAGTAGGGCTGATAACGACGGCTTTTATTTTCTATGGAATGAATGTAGTTTACTGGATCAACCTGTGCTTTATCGATTTTCGTTAAAAATAAATGAAAGTATTGCATTTATTTTACGTAGCTTTTACTTTAACTTCTGGACCTTGGTGTAATTATTTTAATTATGTAAAAGATTTGGGAGTATGAAATAACAGGATCATAATCTATAGACAATGTGAACAAAATAAGAAACATATTCTACGAAATGTGGTAATTTCGTATCTCTTTTAAAACGTATAATACAGGTTTTACATTTTATTTTCAATCTGCAATTTATTCTTATCGCTTCAAAGAAAATATACAGGGACGGGAGTACTTCTGAGAATTATTCAGGGAATTTATTTATCTCTTTAGGAAACAGGTTATAACACTTCATTAAGTATTCTGGATACGAAAGGAAGGGGTTTGGTATTTAATGACCGGAATACAGGATTGATTTACGGTCACAGGTATAACGGTTTTAACCGCATAATCTGACAGAAACGGGATTTTCTGAAGGTTATTATGCGATTGTCTGCCTGCCGGTTTTACTGGTCTCTCAGCTCAGTCGTGTATATGTTAGGAACTTGGCGAAAGGGTAGCATTCCTTAATCAAATGGCCGCATACCTTTCGGTTAATTAGAAGGACCCTAGACTTAACAGGTTTACACCTTTCAGACAAGGAAAGGTAAGACACCGACACAGGCGTACACCCTGTGGACATTCCCCGAGGAATTCTCAGTACTTTTCAGCAGACAAACTAAAAGCGAAGAGTAGGATTTTGTGTAAAAGGGTGTGCTGGAAGTAAGTGTTTAGTGTATAGGTATGGTGTTGGTTTGTAGACGGGGTCGATTAATAATCTGCCAAGGCAGAAAGGAAATGTTATAACGGAAAGCAGGTCTGGTGAATATGATCGGATAATTTATAACCTACCCCGGAATGGGTTGACTGGCAGAAACAACCGCTTCTGACTCCAAGTAGGTCGGAACGGAGGTCAAGAACGAAGACGTAGATAGTTGACAGTTACATCAGGAAAGAAGTAAAAGATAATTAATATCGTTTTTTTTGTTAGTATGCCCTATGATATATATATATATATATATATATATATATATCTTAGTCGTAGCCTGTTCAGGAGTCCTTCTGCTCTTCAGCCCTGGTCAATCCATGCTCGTTGGTGTTGCGATATTTTGTGTTAGTGTATAGTTTAAATCATGAAATGTGGTTGTTTGGTGAAAAAAAAGAAAAAAAATTTAATTTATATGAATATTTAATAATGGATTAATTGGTTTAAGTGTGTGTGTTATTATTGTCTTTCGGCTAATTCTATCACCGGTAAGAAAAAATTGAGAAGCTTCGATTTTGTAATTTCGTCGAGAAATATATATATATATATATATATATATATATATATATATATATATATATATATATATATATATATATATATATATATATATTCATTTGAAACATTAGAAATAATTAGCCGATTGAAACGAATTTTTTTTCATATTAATGGGCTAAATGCGTACTTTAAAATCCTCTAAACTGAATACCCTTTGGGTACCTACGTTTTTTTAGAACTTGATTTCTTTAGAAAATGGGCGAAAATAGCAGTTTTCTCGGTCTTTATATTATTTCTCTGGATATATTTAAAGGTAAATTTGTATATTTCTAGAATAAGTTCTTGAATGTATGAGGAATCTTTTGTCGAAAGATATATAGGTGTGCCGGTAATAAATACAGGACGAATAAAAACAGGTTAAAATTCGTCTCAGCCCTTTCCCTTTCCCCTCTTCCCTTTCCTCCCTTCCCTCCCTCCTTTTCCCTCCCTCCTTTTCCCCCTCCCTTTTTTTTCCTTTTTTTTTTTTTTTTTTCCCTCTTTTCTCCCTTTTCCCTTTTTCCCTTTTCCCTTTTTCTCCCCCTTCTCTCCTTCCCCTTCCCTTTTCCTTCCCTCCCTTTTTCCTTTTTTTTCCCTCTTTTTTTTTTTTTTTTCTTTCTCCTTTCTCCTTCTCCTCTTCCCCCTTCCCTCCCCTCTCCTTTTTCTTTTTTTTTTTTTTTCTTTTTTTTTTTTTTTTTTTTTTTTTTTTTTTTTTTTTTTCTTTCCTTTCCCTTCCCTTTCCCTTCCTTTTTTTTCCCTCCTTTTTTTTTTTTTTTTTTTTTTTTTTTTTTTTTTTCCCTTTCCCTTTTTCCTTCCTTTTTTCCCTTTTCCTTCTCCCTTTTCCCTCCTCTTCCCCTCCCTCTTTTTCCCTTTTTCTTTTCTCTTTTCTCTCTTTTTTTTTCTCCTTTTTTTTTTTTTTCTTTTCCTTTCTTTTTCTTTTTCCCCTTTCTCCCTTTTTCTCCCCCTTTTCCCTTCTTCCCTTTTTTTTCCTTTTCCCTCCTCTCCTTCTCTCCTCCCTCCCTCTCTCCCTCTCCTCCTCTCTCCTCCCTCTCCCTCCTCTCCTCCTCTCTCCTCCCTCCTCCCTCCTCCCTCCTCCCTCCTCCCTCCTCTCCTCCCTCCCTCCCTCCTCTCCCCTCTCCCTCCTCCCTCCTCCCTCTCCCCCTCCCTCTCTCCTCCCCTCCTCCCTCCTCTCCCCTCTCTCCCCTCCTCTCCTCCCCCTCCCTCTCCCCTCTCCCTCCCTCTCCCTCCCCTCTCCCCTCTCCTCCCTCCCCCTCCCCCTCCCCTCTCTCCTCCTCCCCCTCCCCTCTCTCCCTCCCCCCTCCCCTCTCCCTCCCTCCCCCCTCCTCCTCTCCCTCCTCCCTCTCCCTCCCCTCTCCTCCCCTCTCCCTCCTCTCTCCCTCCCCTCTCTCCCCTCTCTCCCTCCCCCTCTCCTCCCCTCTCTCCCTCTCCCTCCTCCCTCTCTCCCCTCTCCTCTCCTCTCTCCCTCCCTCTCTCCCTCCCTCCTCTCCCCTCTCTCCCTCCCCTCCTCTCCCTCTCTCCCTCTCCCTCTCCTCTCTCCCTCTCCCTCTCCTCCCTCTCTCCCTCTCTCCCTCTCTCCCTCTCTCCCCTCCTCTCCCTCCTCCCTCCCTCTCCCTCTCTCCCTCTCCTCTCCCTCTCCTCCCTCTCCTCCTCCTCTCCCCTCTCCCCTCTCCCCTCTCCCTCTCCCCTCTCTCCTCTCCCTCTCTCCCCTCTCCTCCTCCCCTCTCCCTCCCTCCTCCTCCCTCTCCCTCCTCTCCCTCTCCCTCTCCCTCCTCTCCCTCTCCCTCTCTCCCTCCTCTCCCTCTCCCCCTCTCCCTCCTCTCCTCTCTCCCCTCTCCTCCCCTCTCCTCTCCCTCTCCCCTCTCTCCCTCTCCCTCCTCCTCCCTCCCTCTCTCCCTCTCTCCTCTCCTCCCTCCTCTCCCTCCTCTCCCCTCTCCCCTCTCCCCTCTCCCTCTCCCCTCTCCCCTCTCCCTCTCCCCTCCCCTCTCCCTCTCCTCCCTCTCTCCCTCCTCTCCCTCTCCCTCTCCCCTCTCCCCTCTCCCCTCTCTCCTCCTCTCCCTCTCTCCCTCCTCTCCCTCTCCTCCTCCTCCCTCTCCCTCTCTCCCTCTCCCTCTCCCTCTCTCTCCCCTCTCCCCCTCTCCCCTCTCCCTCCTCCCCTCTCCCCTCCCTCTCCCCTCTCCCCTCTCCCCCTCCTCCTCCCTCCTCCTCCTCCCCTCTCTCCTCTCCTCTCCCCTCTCCTCTCCCCCTCCTCCCTCTCCTCCCCTCCCTCCTCCCTCTCCCCCTCCTCTCCCCTCCTCCTCCTCTCCTCTCCTCTCTCCTCTCCTCCCTCTCCCCCTCTCCCTCTCTCCCTCTCCCTCTCCCCTCTCCCTCTCCCCTCTCCCCCCTCTCCTCTCCCCTCTCCTCTCCCTCTCCTCTCCCTCTCCCCTCCCCTCCCCCCTCCCCTCTCCTCTCTCCTCCTCTCCTCTCTCCCTCTCTCCTCTCCCTCTCTCCTCCTCTCCTCTCTCCCTCTCTCCTCTCTCCTCTCCCTCTCCTCCTCCTCTCCTCTCTCCTCTCCCTCCTCCTCCCTCTCCTCTCCTCTCCCTCTCCCCTCTCCTCTCCCTCTCCTCCCTCTCTCCCTCTCCCTCTCCCTCTCCCTCCCTCTCCTCTCCCTCTCCCTCCCTCTCCCTCTCCCTCCTCCTCTCCTCCTCTCCTCTCTCCTCCTCCTCTCTCCTCCTCTCCTCCTCTCTCCTCCTCTCTCTCTCTCCTCCTCTCCCTCCTCTCTCCCTCTCCTCTCCTCCTCTCCTCCTCTCCCTCCTCTCTCCCTCCTCTCCCTCTCCCCCTCCTCTCCCTCCCCTCCCTCTCCCCTCCTCCCTCTCCTCCTCCCTCCCCTCTCCCTCCTCCTCCCCTCCTCCCTCTCCCCTCTCCCTCCTCTCCCCTCCTCTCCCTCTCCCCTCCCTCCCTCTCCCTCCCCTCTCCCCTCTCCCCTCCCTCTCCCTCCCTCTCCCCTCCTCCCTCTCCCCTCTCCCTCCCTCCTCCCTCCCTCCCTCTCTCCCTCTCCTCCTCCCCTCCTCCTCTCCTCCTCCCTCCTCCTCTCCCCTCTCCTCCCTCCTCTCCTCCCTCCCTCCCTCCCTCCTCTCCTCCCTCTCCCCTCTCCCTCTCCCTCTCCTCTCCTCTCCCTCTCCCTCTCCCTCCTCTCCCCTCCCCTCTCCCTCCCCTCTCCTCCTCTCCCTCTCCCTCTCCCCTCTCCTCCCCTCTCCTCCTCCTCCCTCTCCCCTCTCCCTCTCCCTCCTCCTCTCCTCCCTCTCCCCTCCTCCCTCCCTCTCCCCCTCCTCCTCCCTCTCCCTCCCTCTCCCTCCCCTCTCCTCCCTCTCCTCCTCCCTCCCTCCTCCCTCCTCCCTCTCCCTCCTCTCCCTCCTCTCCCCTCCCTCTCCCCTCCCTCTCCCTCCTCTCCTCTCCCTCTCCCTCCTCTCTCCCTCCCTCCTCCTCCCTCCTCCTCTCTCCCCTCCTCTCCTCTCCTCTCCCTCTCTCTCCTCCCTCCTCTCCTCTCCCCTCTCCCTCCTCCTCCTCCCTCTCCCCTCCCTCTCCCCTCCTCCTCCTCCTCCTCTCCCTCCTCTCCCCTCCCTCTCCCCTCCCCTCCTCCCCTCCCCTCTCTCCCCCTCTCCCCTCCCTCTCCCCTCCCTCTCTCCTCCCCTCTCCCCTCTCCCTCCTCTCCCTCCTCCCTCCTCTCCCTCCTCTCTCCCTCCTCCTCTCCCTCCTCTCCCCTCCTCTCCCCCTCTCCCTCCCTCTCCCTCCCTCCTCCTCCCCTCTCCCTCCTCCCCTCCTCCTCCTCCCTCTCCCTCCTCCCTCCTCCCCTCTCCCTCCCTCCCTCCTCCCTCTCCCCTCCCTCTCCCCTCCCTCCCTCCCTCTCCCTCCTCCTCCTCCCTCCCTCCCTCCCCTCCTCCCTCCCTCTCCCTCTCCTCCTCTCTCCCTCTCTCCTCTCCCTCCTCCTCTCCTCCCTCTCTCCCTCTCTCCCTCTCTCCTCCTCCTCTCCCTCTCTCTCTCTCTCCCTCTCTCCCTCTCTCTCCTCCTCTCCTCTCCCCTCTCCTCTCCTCCCTCCTCCTCCCTCTCCCCCTCTCCCTCCCTCCCTCCTCCCCTCTCCCTCTCCTCTCTCCCCTCTCCTCTCCCTCCTCCTCTCCTCCTCTCCCTCCCTCTCCCCTCTCCTCCCTCCTCCTCCCTCTCCCTCTCTCCCTCCCTCTCCTCTCTCCCTCTCTCCCTCTCTCCCTCTCCCCTCTCTCCCTCTCTCTCCCTCTCCCTCTCCCTCCCTCTCTCCTCTCCTCCCCTCTCCCTCTCCCTCTCCCTCTCCCTCTCCCTCTCCCCTCCTCTCCTCCTCCCCTCTCCTCTCCCTCCCTCTCCCCTCTCCTCTCCCTCTCCTCCCTCTCCCTCTCCCTCTCCTCTCCCTCCCCTCTCCCTCTCCCCTCTCCTCTCCTCTCCTCCTCCCTCCTCCCTCTCCCTCTCCTCCCCTCTCCCTCTCCTCCCCTCTCCCTCTCCCTCTCCCCTCTCCCTCTCCCTCCTCTCCCTCTCCCTCTCCTCTCCTCCCTCTCCCTCTCCCTCTCCCTCTCCCTCTCCTCTCCCTCCCCTCCTCTCCTCCTCCTCCCCTCTCCCTCTCCTCCTCCCTCTCCCTCCCTCCCCTCTCCCTCCTCTCCCTCTCCCTCTCCCTCCTCCCTCTCCTCTCCCTCCCTCTCCTCCCCTCTCCCCTCTCCCTCCTCCCCTCCCTCTCCCTCTCCCTCCCCTCTCCTCTCCTCTCCCTCTCCCCTCCTCTCCCTCTCCTCTCCCTCTCCCCTCTCCTCCCTCTCCTCCCTCCTCTCCCTCCCTCTCCCTCCCTCCTCCCTCTCCCCTCTCCCTCCTCCTCCCTCTCCTCCCTCCCCTCTCCCTCTCCCTCTCCTCTCCCTCCCTCTCCTCCTCCTCTCCCTCTCCTCTCCCTCTCCTCTCCTCTCCCTCTCCTCTCCCTCCTCTCCCTCCCTCTCCTCCCTCCCTCCCTCCTCCCTCTCTCTCTCTCTCTCTCTCCTCCTCTCTCTCCCTCCTCTCTCTCCTCTCTCCCTCCTCTCTCCTCCTCTCCTCCCTCTCCTCTCTCCTCCCTCTCTCCCTCTCCCTCTCCCTCTCTCCTCCCTCTCCTCCTCTCTCCTCCTCTCTCCCTCCCTCTCTCCCCTCTCCTCCTCTCCTCCTCCTCTCCCTCTCCCTCTCCTCCTCTCTCCTCTCCTCTCCTCCTCTCTCTCCCTCTCTCCCTCCTCTCTCCCTCCCTCTCCCTCCCTCTCCCTCCCTCTCCCTCTCCCTCCTCTCCCTCCCTCTCCCTCCTCTCCCCTCTCCCTCCTCCTCTCCTCTCCCTCTCCTCTCCTCCCTCTCCTCCCTCTCCCTCTCCTCCTCTCCCTCTCCCTCTCCTCCTCCCTCCCTCCTCCCTCTCCTCTCCCTCTCCTCCCTCTCCCCTCCTCCTCCCTCCTCTCCTCTCTCCCTCCCCTCTCTCCTCCCTCTCTCCTCCCTCCTCCCTCCCTCTCCCCTCTCTCCTCCCTCCCCTCTCCCTCCTCTCCCTCCCTCTCTCCCTCCCTCTCTCCTCTCCCTCCCTCCTCCCCTCTCCTCTCCTCCCCTCCTCTCCCTCCCTCTCCCCTCTCCCTCCTCTCCCTCTCCCCTCTCCTCTCCCTCTCCCTCCTCCTCTCCCTCCTCTCCTCCTCTCCCCTCTCCTCCTCCTCTCCTCCCCTCCCTCTCCCTCCCTCTCCCTCCCCTCCTCTCCCTCCCTCTCCCCTCCCTCCCCTCTCCCCTCTCCCCTCTCCCTCCCCTCTCCCTCCCCTCTCCCTCCCTCTCCCTCTCCCTCCCTCTCCCTCCCTCTCCCCTCCTCTCCTCTCTCCCTCTCCCTCCCCTCTCCTCCTCCTCTCCCTCCCTCTCCCCTCCTCTCCTCCCTCTCCTCCCTCTCCTCCTCCTCTCCCTCTCCCTCCTCTCCTCCCCTCTCCCTCCTCCTCCTCCCCCTCTCCTCTCTCCCTCTCCTCCCTCTCCCTCCTCTCCCTCCTCCCTCCTCCCTCTCCCCTCCCTCTCCTCCCCTCCCTCTCCCTCCCCTCTCCCTCCTCCCTCTCCCTCCTCCTCTCCCTCTCCTCCCTCCTCCTCCCCTCTCCCCTCCTCTCCCCTCCCTCTCCTCCCTCCCCTCTCCCTCCTCCCTCCTCCCTCTCTCCTCCCTCCCTCTCCCTCCTCTCCTCCCTCTCCTCCCTCCCTCTCCCTCCTCCCTCCTCCTCTCCTCCCTCTCCCTCTCCCCCCTCTCCCTCCCCTCTCCCTCCCTCTCTCTCTCTCTCTCTCTCTCCTCTCTCTCTCCTCCTCCCTCTCCCTCTCCTCTCCTCCCTCTCCTCTCCTCTCCTCTCCCTCTCCCTCCTCTCCTCTCTCCCTCTCCTCTCCCTCTCCCTCTCTCCCTCTCCCTCTCCTCTCCTCTCCTCTCCTCTCCTCTCCCTCTCCTCTCTCCCTCTCCCTCTCCCTCTCCTCTCCTCCCTCTCCTCTCCTCTCCCTCCTCCCTCCCCTCCCTCTCCCTCCCCTCTCC
>JARFJB010001119.1:1707500-1857500 GCA_036346205.1 Vesta saturnalis | reverse complement strand
TTTGTTTCATTACCACCTTCAGATCCCGCCTATTGTGCACGAAAGGATGCAGATAGAACTGATTTATGTTGGCAATTCTGTCCGCTGTTGTCAAGCATTTCTGACATTAAACATTTGACATAATACATAAAACTATAAAACTTAAAATTTATTATTGTGATATAATGAACATAACCTCTGAAGCTTAAATTTGACAGTTGTCAAATTGTTATTTTTCACAATCTGACAACATCGGCGTCTTCTGACAGTATTAATATTAGTGCGGTAACTGTTCTGAAAATTAGTTTATGAATTAAAAGCACAGTAGTATATGTTTAGTAATGATTAATAGACAAATTTTTAATAGTATATTATACAACGTGCATATAAGAGAGGCTATTAATCACGAGAACGATGTTTGGGGAATGAGCCGCAGGCGAATGGAGCAAATCGTTCGAGTGATTAATAGCCCTTATATGCGAGTTGTATAACATACTATTAAAGTACTTACTTTAATATACAATTAAAGTATATTATGGCTCGTAATTAAAAACAAAATGGCGCTATAATTTAATTATGACTCATAATTGAAAACAAAATGGCTTGCGGATTTTCCTACGCTCCAGGAGGGGGACTGCCAGAAAGGCTCTTAATACGCCCAAAAGAGCCCTAACTAGGACGTGAGCACCCTAAATACGCCATCAATGTCTTGAAAATGACGCCCGAAAAGAAGCCGACTCCACTCCTTAACTTCACCTCAGACCCCACTCCTTTACTCCACCTTAGCGCCTACTACTTTTAATTAATTATAACGTCATTGTCCTATGCTGATACATTTCTACTAATGCGAGTAAACTAGATTGTAGCGCAATGTCATTTTGACAACATTTAACTACTTTCTATTATAAAATCTCAACGCTTTCTTTGACGCAAGAAAAAAATAAGCACAACGTTACATGCCTTTATTTATATAATTTTAGGTATGCAGTGTGCTCGGAAAGTAACGGATAAATTCATTATTTTCGAAATCATTAATTTGTGGTCCAAATCCTGTGACAAGTCGATTTTTTAATTTGACTCTAGACTTTATGCTGTACCGCACATGTAGATGGCGCTGCACACTTTCCGAATATGACGTCAAAGTTCATATTTTTAAGTGGCAACGCTGTATGTTCTTCGCGGAAATCGATGCAACTCTTTCTCCTGATTTCGAAAATGCCCTATTTATTGGGATTATTTGAAACAGTATGGGCGATATTAATATGAAATGTGGCATAATTCGAAAAGTGATGCGGTGTTAGTGTTAATGTTTGCGTTGAATTAAGAATCTAGGTACTAAACATTGCACAACATTTATTAAAATAAACATAAACTGAACGGAAACAAACATAAAATAAGACTTGGGTTTTTGTCTTCCTGTGGCAAAAATACGTGCTTCAAGTCTACCTATAACGATACATAAATATGCGGATTTCGGATCCATGTCGAGTTACCTAGTTGCTTGTTGTTTTGACAAAAGCCTACATTTCAATCACACCAGTTTCGTTCTTGACTAACACCGCCCCACTTTTTGAATTATGCCACATTTAATAATTAATATCGCGCAGACTGTTTTAAATAATCCCAATAAATAGGGCATTTTTGAACTCGGGAGAAAGAGTTGCATCGATTTCCGCGAAGAACATACAGGGTTGCCATTTAAAAATATGACCTTTGACGTGTATCCGGCATTGAGGTAGGAAGGGAGGGGAGACGACATAATACCACTTCATCCGATACAAAAACGTCCGTGGCAGGTGGGACTAAATCTACTAAATCAGCATGGCGGATACCAGGGTCAGGTCAAATTAAAATTAATAAAGTAACAGTGATAAATGAAAACAAAGTGTTTTTTAAATCATGGCGTACGGCCCTGTAATATCCTACGCAGAGTACAACAAGCCATTACTATAATTTATAAAATTCAAATAATGTCACTTATGCACTTTACACAACACAAACGACGTAAATCTGCTAAAAATATGGCCGACTCTTGGACGATTTTCGAGATCGCATGTCGTCTCCCTTCTTTTCCTACCTCAATGGTATTCGGAAAGTGCGCAGCGCCATCTACATGTGCGATACAGCATAAAGTCCGGAATTAAATTAAAAAATCGACTTTTTTATCCTTTACTTTCTTAGCGCACTGTGTAAATTCTTACCCTTTCTGTGCAAAAATAGAGTAAATATATACCACAGGAATAACCTACCTATTAATCCCTCGAGTGGTTGTTACACGAGCGTAAGCGATTAAAGGTTGTAGTTTAGTCCCTGGTATATACTATTTCATCTCACAAGAGATTAAATGTGACAGTAAGAAAAATTTGGAACAATCGAAAAATGAAATTAATTAATTGTTAACAATTAATTAATTAGATTTTGATAACCAGGCAGTTTTCAAGATAATAATTATCAACTGCGGTAGATTTGCAGGTTAACATACCTTCTAAACAACTCGACATAACCAATTTGATTCGATTCTACGTTTTAAATACCAAATGATACGTCAGTATAGGTTTAAACATAATAAAAGGAACCTAAGCTTTGAACATCATTAACCGCTAATTGCATTTCATTAATTGGTGCGACATGCACTTGGAATACATAATACGTTAATATTTATGATACGATTATTAATAATATAGTGTTCAACAACGAACAATTCAACCAAAGCATAGAAAATTCTATTCACTTTTTTTTGGAAAAGTATAAGTTATATGTGACATTATTTAACTCGTAACCATATTCATGCGATGAGGTATTCTAATCCTTGAACTTTATTTTTAATCATTCTGCACTTTCACAAAGAATTTTATGTGTCAAGTTAGCAAAAGTTATGCATAAAGTAGCGCATTACTGCGGAACTAAGGTGCACTTTAATCCCTCGGGTTATTTTTGTTCTTAATTGGGTTTTCTTGTAAGAAATTATACATGAAAATCCTTTAATATCCTTTTTTATTCTTGATACTGATGAAGATGACTTCCAAACTGCTCATATAAATCCCCTCTGGGCATAAGCTATCCAATAAAAAATTCATACAATAGTGTATTTTGTTAATTATTAACAAACGCCCTAAAAACTATAAAATTCAACTTAAAGAATATAGAAGTTGATCTCTGAGTTCAATTTACTTATTTTACATTAAAAAAAAAGGGGAAATTTGCATTTACATAGTCTTTTGTACGTAAAATTAATATTTATAAATCATGAAAATCGAATACTTCTTCAAAGAAATATAAAGTACCTTTATACTCTTGTATTAAAAAATGTATTGCTGTGATTGTGAAACTCTGTTTTGAGATGCTATTATATGATGGATTTATCAATAATGCGACTGTAATATTAATTTGAAATCTCTTATGCCGACGGTATTTCAACCTTAGACCTAAAGGATCATAAAAGCAACATTAATCTATTACAGCAATCATAAGTTGTTTTCACTACTGAGGGATTAACGTAATTGTGTCAGTACACAATAAATTTTACTTTAATAACGTTTATTATGCATTAAAAGCTAGTATGTTAAATGAAATGTATCAACTGAACGATTCAGAAATCCCACTGTGTACGAACACCTCAACATATGCAAATTTGTTATACGCAAATAGGTATTTCATAAGGATTACATGTTACATTAAGCACACAACCATGTCTGTCGAGTATGAGCCGAAACCTACACTCTATATGAAAATGTTTAAAAATATATATTTCCACGATCTGAACTCATAATTACAAATATTTATCTTTTTTATTTTCTTACCCGCGAAGCCATAAGAAAATAATCGATGTAGCGTTTCCAACCGATTTACATGTTTCGAGCATTATGAGAATAATCTAGACCATGTTCAATTTGGTTGCGTGTGAGCGAGCGTACGTCTTTATAAGTGGGTGTGCGTGTGCGTGCACAAGTGCGCGTGTGTGTGCATGAGTGTGCATAGGATGGTAAATTAGTCCTTAAAAGCAATTTATACGATCCCTAGCATATTTTTATGCATATTTGGAAAACGTCGAACTGTACACCAAAAAGTATAAAGTCCTGTAGGTTGAATGAGAATATTGAATATCTTAATAATTCTTTTAATGCATTTCTCAAAAATAAAATACTAATTAAACTTCTATAAATGCAATAATTCTTTAATTAATTTAGGATAAAATTCAAATCATTAAACCGTATCAACCTTTTCAAATTTCTAAACCATCTGAGGTAAAAAGAAGCTGTAAAATCATTTCAGAGCAAATGACTAAAACTAACAAAAAAAAAAGATAATTCGGATTTAGCTCTCCTTCAAGTTATTATGTAATAAACCAATGTGTAATTAATTAGAAAAGATAAGAAATATATTTGCAATTTTTTGCACTACCATTCAAATTGACTTCAATGGGCTAAATTACTGAGAATAGGTGTCTATTGCAATGGAGAAAAATTCCTCAACACTTTATGCGTGTATTAAACTAACTGTCCCAAGTACCACGAGAGTTCCAGCGCAAGAAGACTTTTGATGTAATGACATCATTACTGTGCATTGTGTATTGAGGAATTGCCGTGAATGTACCGTGACATCATTATTGTGGCGCGAAATACGATTTTGTAGAGATTACAGCCTGGACATAGCAAAGCCGAATTTTCATATACAATACCTCAAGTGGCCGATGAATTGCTTCGATAAAATTTTGAAGTAATAAACACGATTAAGCACTGACAGAAATTTATGCAATTCGCCGGCTACGAGTGGTATTTAAAAGACTATTCAACGAACAAAACTGACGGTCAATTGACAAGTCATGAATTAATTGATTAGTTTTAATTTAGAACAAGTTGCAGGTTGGTGGTTTCGATGGTAGTCGGAGTCTGTATTACTTTGACGAACAAAGTAAACGTCAAAGTTTATGTCAATTTGACATTTTAGAGAAAACAACTGTCGGGAATATTCGCACAATTGTGCTCTGATTGGCTCAAATATAAAAAATACTAAATTGTAATTGGTTGATAGTTGACATGGAGAGGGCTAGTTGAATAGTCATTATAATATATTTTGCTTGGCAATTCACGTTTGACAGTAAAAAAAACAGAGTGCAATGACTTCAAATGTAAGTATTTAATCACGTTGTAGCTGGTAAAATATTAGCCTCGCGATTTTACAAAGCTGAGAACGTATTAAACATTTGAAGACCTTGTTTATACATTTTTTGGGTTAGCAAGAGGAGGCGTGATCATAATTCCTATGTTTTAATATGTAATGTAGGAATATCTAATTCTTTGTTGTATATTGTATGAACCAATTCCATTGCATTAAGGAGCATACGCATGTGATGAAAGCTTTAATTGATTATAGCCTCAAGTACACATTGAATTTTTCATCTATACTCAAATGTTTGATACCCATCAAACAGCCAAATAACGGTTTAATCATTCGATAAATGTTGACAATGTCAGTAATCAGTAGTGTGTCATTATCAGGTGAAGAAGCTTACTCAAAGCAGAACTACATTCATAGAAAGAACACTATTTTCTGTGATATACTTAAACTGTTCCTTGTAACGAATACCTATAGAAAAGGAAAAGGTCACGTATTTCATTCCCTCCCCAAGGGCAGGGCGGGTTGCTCGAACTTTCCGAGCTCCTTCAGCTGCAATCATGGATTCCCAGCATACATACATACATTACGTGTATATGCATGGTGGGATTAAGGATGGGCGTAAACATGGACCTATTCATTTTGTTTGTTTACACTCGCCACAAAATATAAATTTTAGAGTTCTCTTACTACTTTTAATAATTCCAAATCTTTTAATATAAATTTGTGAGAACTCAAAATGTTTATCTTTCGATTTATTCTGGGTAGTTTCAGCTCGCAAAGATAACATTCAACAGTTTATTTTTTAAATAGCTTGCTATCAAGTTTCCGTCTGTGGAAACGAAAACTATTTGCTTAATAATTTCCTTTCCTATCTGGTCGCACTGGCTAGCTTACTTATTAAATGAAGTGATTATTGTTATTGATTACCAAAAATACCTTCAAATTGATTATATTAAATGCATATGTAATGTGTAACTTGAGATTACTTCATTTAGCAGTAACTCTTTTAAGGTTTATACTGGTCAATCATAAAATTAAATCAAACGTTGCAGTTATTTAATTCAACTAAACTCAAAAATGCACAAATGGTTCATTTTTACAATAATCAAACAAAACCCTTATACTACCTCTTACTGATTATTATGATTTTTCATATTTTTTACCATCTAGCATGCACATATAAATTCTATATCAACAGTAAATGAAAATTGATTCATTCAGTGTTGATTGTTAAACAATTAATTAAGGAAAAATAAAATTCAGAAACGTTTTCTTTATTACACAAATTTATCGTTTTACTTGTTATTTATTGTAGATATCGAGGGGTGGATTACTTCGCTTGTGTGCTGCTGGCTCTGGAGCCGTATTTCTTGGTTTACAAATTATCTCCTTTGGTAATCCGTCGCTAGCTCTGCACAATTTTAGTACATTCTTCGTCAATTCGTACGATTACCATTATCTAGTTATACTTATACAACAAAAAGCACGCAATAACAAAGGCAATTCCGCAATGTGTTGCACTTGGCTACACAATCTTTAGGTTAATACGTTTTATTTAATTTAACCCGTAATATTTATTGCTATTGTTTTTCATTTACTATTTTATTACTGATTCGATTATTGTAATTTATATCGTTCATTCGCTATTTAATCATGGATGACCTCCAATATGCATAAACACGTTATTTTAAATTGTTGCGCCTTTCCTTTCATCTCCGATTTAACAATATTCACACTCTTTACTTTTACCCTTTATCTTTTAATAAAGACAGCATTCTTTTTACTTCCCTATTACAAACTAACTAACTTTTACTTTATTTTGTAATTTTAGAGGGCAACGTGACTGTATTATTTGACCGTTCGCTGCTCTCTCTACTATCAAAATCCAACTCTGCTCTGAAAAACTCGAACAACCACTAAAAACTACAAGTCATTCAAAGCGCAACTTCCCCTTCCTTCTACAAATCATTTATGCATTCGCATTTTGCCGCGAACCTTAAATTTTTTTAATTAGATATATACACAACATATTGAAGTAAATTCAAGATTCTTATATCAATATTAAATACATTTATACATGAACAACAGACAATCATTTCTTATTCTATAAAATACCATATGACTATAAAATATCATTTAACAAGGCGGGAAATTTGAAAATTCTCATCCACCCGTTACAGTATCTAAATAACTATTATCCTCTGTCCGACATGAAGTTTTAAACATCGGTTTGACATTATTGTTTTTGTTTTTACAATGTTGCCTATTCTCGTAATTAACTTGTTATGAAAGAGGTTGCATAATTATCCAACAAAAATGTTATAGTATATAACATTATTAGCAAGGTAAAAAGTGTTTTATGGGCGGACAGAATGATATAACTTCTGGAGCCAGTAAAATCTATTACCTTGCGTGTATTGTTATATAATTTATTTGTTACTCATTTATGATGCAAATATAACACAATTTTCGAATGTAAATAATGCTACTAATTTGTAAAACTGACAGTTAATTTGCAAAAATGTCCCGTTACCTTTGAAATCATTAAGCCGCGTACAGACATGCAACAAAACATAACATCGTCGCGTATCAAGTGTGGACGCTAGTCCTCAACACCGCAACTCCATAACAGCGTAACATTGCAGCGTCCCACCGATTCTCGGTCTTTCAACGTCGCATCATAGAAATGTTACGAAACTACGTTGCACCAATTGTGTGCATGTTTGGACTGGTTTGCGAACATATTTTATATTTAGGTTTCCTCAGTAAAATCTAGATATCGGTGCAGTATGGAGTGGACTGAAGAAGTAGCCCTTCATTTTATTGAAATGTGCAGAAGCAAAGAGATTTTGGGGGATACCAAAAATCTCAAATATTATAATAAAATTAAAAATTCCAAAAAATTGCACACAAGTGCTGAAGAGTGCAAAAAAAATATGAATGCTTTACTCTCGGCGCTTAGGCGTAAAAAGGCAAAAATAAAAAAGAGTGGAGGAATAGGAAAAGGTAAGTGTAATGAAATACTAATAACGGATAGTAGTCGAGTAAAACGATAATTATTGGTTTGCCTTGCTTCCTTAGATCAATAATCATTAATAGGTAATCGTGTTGGTTTGTTTTCATTGCAGGACGTCGTGATATCTATGAAAGCGGTTGATTTGCCTTCAAGAGCTTGCTATTCCTCTGGGACAAAAATAAGGTTTGCGATTCACAAAGCACTGTAAGTATTTATTGGGCAAAAAATTGTTGTACATGATTTATGCATAATTGTCTTGCCAGAAAAGGCGCTAATTCATCTCGAATTACTTTAGCGTCTGTAGACGGTTTCCTTGGAATATTCCTTAAAGGAAATAACGAAGATATAAGCTCTTTGGTTCTATATGCTCCGTCTACTAAAGTCCCATCTATTTCTGTATCGAATGATCCATTTGGGGTATAAAGGGAACAGGAGGTAGAACTATTTCTTAAAAAATTATGTAAATGCGCTATTGCCATTGCAATACGCTTAGCTTTGTCAGGATCTAGCAACATCGGTTTGCGGAGTACTCTAAAAATAGCAGAGGCAATTCGAAATACATTTTCCACGACGCGTCGTGCGCGAGATGTAATTTATTGTAGATCCTTTCAATGATGCTTTTGGATGTATCCCCGAAAACGGTTTTCAATAAAAAAATACGGAAGGTCGCGTTGTCTATCACCCAAAACTTCTGCTTATGGCAAATTTAAGTTCTTTTGCTGGAGTTGTTTATACGGGAACAATGTTTGAATATAACCTCCAACATCCAAGCACAAGAAGTTGTAATGAGCATCGACCAATGCAAAAAGAACTATGCTAAAGGTCGATTTGTAATTGAAGAACTCGCTTCCTGAATTAATTAGTGCTTGCAAAACGACATGTTTGCCGTCCAGGGCTCCAGTGCAATGAGGAAAGTTCCAAATATCATTATATTCTTTTGCCACTTCTAACCATCCTTCTGATGTATTGGGTAACTGTAACGAAAACATGTGATACAATCATATTCTGCATCAGTTCGGAATAAACAAAAATAATCCTCTAACAGTTTTTTCTCTAACAATGAGTTATTTATAGATTGACACCACAGAAGGCGAAGACGAAGATGATGTAGATGATGATCCCTCCAGTAATTCTGCTTCAGTAGAAAATACTCACGGGCCTGAGGAGAATCTGGAGACGCAGGAGACGCAAGATACTCCAGTGTCCGTGGAAAGACATCCTCCAGCTCAGATGGTTCCTGCCCCTACAACTCGCAGCTGATGAGAAGTTGGATGCCGCTTTTGCAATATTATCAAACGCATCAAGGGCGCATGCACAGTAAGAACAAAATGAGTTCACGATATTTGGACACCTTGTGGCTACGAAACTTCAAAGATATTCTAATGTAGCGCAGACTGCAGTGCAACAAGCCATTATGAATATTTTACTTGACGCAGACAAGGGGTTTTATAACCAACGTCCCACTCCACAGGGTCCTCACTTAATTGTAGTGCATCAACTGCACTCGTATCCTAGCACCTCTAGCGCTCTTCAACATTCTATTCCTCACGATTCTCGATTTGTACAACCAGATTCTGGTTACAACCGTTCTCCTTTCTCACAATCCCAGACTCCCCAGCATTTACCACAGCCATCTCCATCAAGTTCCTATCATTACACTACATCTACTTATTCAACATCTGCCAGCGTTACCGCCCATTCCCCACCCACATACACGGAGAATTTTAACATGCCCACCATTGAGTAAAAACAGTTATATTGAACTACAGTTAATTATGATTGTATTTATTAAATATGAGTAGTATTTTTGTTATGTGTGTGATTTAATGAAATTACATACCTGTATATTTTCCTTTAATTTGTCTATGAGCGCCTTACACACTTCTGGAACTATGGAACTTATCGATTGTTTAGATATTTTGAAAAGATACTGCAGGCTAGTGAAGGAATCCCCAGTCGCTAAAAAACGAAGTGTTACTGCTAACCTTTCTTGAACAGAAATAGCTTTTCTCCACTTCGTACCTTTTCGTGATATTTTTGGTCCAATTTCATTGATCAAATACTCAAAGTCTGTAGGGGAGATCCTTGTAAAATTTTTGTTTAAACCACTAACTGCTTGAAATCTTAGATCCACAAGTAAATGACTCCTACCATACCTAGTTCTACTTGTATATAATTCTGTCTGTCACCAACGTATTTCCCTGCATCATTTGTTTTTCACTGAATAGTGCATAACTATATAACCTGAAGCAGCAATATCCATCTTGCTGCTTAAAGGACTTTCCATGAGCTGAAATGGGACGCCACCATGTTTCGCGCTGACGCTAAGCGGCGATGTTGTGTTACACATCAATCTTTCAACCACACCGCAACTTCGTCGTGTAACAGACATTGTTGCGTAACGAAGTTACGTTACGATGTTTTGTTGCATGTCTATATGCACCTTTACTCTCACAATGGCGCTTATTGTTTATTTTAATGTGTATTATTTTACTAATACAATGTAAACAAGGTACGGTGGCCTTATACAAAATCAACAACTTTCGTCTCTAACCTCTTAACTAGTAGCCAACTTGTTAAGATTGAGTTTCAACGGCAATAATCTGCCATGATAACTTGACATTTACAAATGAGTAATAAATAAAAATTACTTCATTTCTTTTAATTTCCATTTTGTAGGTTGGAAGGTGGTGTGGTGTTCCACACCCAATATTTTTAATATCTAGTTGCATAACATAATTATCTCTTTGGCAGAGGGTTGTCTGTTATATAAACTTTTTTTGCAGTTTTACACGCGTATTTTATCACTTTATGCCAATTAAAATTTTCGGTCATTTGGCTTTGGATTTTTCGTTTCAAATATTAAAATACTTAGCATAACTGTATTAATCGTTTAAAATCGTGTAATTTGTTAACAATTTCAAATTGTAAAATGGGCGAATTGTACCCGAACGCAAATCGTAAATATTATGTTGATTTACGTTTTGCACTCCCAGAATATTATTTTCCACACGGCGGAAATATGTCTATGGATTATAAAATAGTGTCATCTGCCGGTCTATAATTATATAACAAAAGAAATATGTACATATTAGTTCATTTCGGCTTTGTTGGTTTGAAGGTTGTGTGTTGTGTTGTTTCTTCACACCAGACATTTACGTTAAGTAATTAAAATATACATTCAACTCTTAATAAGAATGTATATAACCATGGGAACATATAAACATAAATTAGTGTTTTATATGTACAGAATTATTGATAGAATGCGTAAAACGGAGGACGCTTGAGTGACATGACTTGAAAATAAATTTGCTTTCAGAATAATATTGAATAAGTTGCAATAAGGATTTGAGTAAGAACAAGATTACTTTTCTTTAAAATCACCGTTAGTTAAACTTTAATTCCTCACTTCAGTATTATCAATTTTTTCTTATTATGACTAGCGTCCATTTATTTCATTATTCGAGTGTAAACTGAATATTGCAAAACGATATACACTGCAGTAGGTTAATACATACCGTGCTATATACATCAATAATTTCTAACTGTTGCATGTGTTGTTTCGCATCAAGCTTAAAATGAAGAAAATAAAAAAAAAAATTAACAGTTGATTTGAATAGATTTGCAATCTACCTGCCCAGCATGAACAAAATCGATACAGGGTAGGGCGAGGAAAAAATGAAAATTTATTTAAACTTGGCAATAGATGCATATAAATGAGTGAATCCGTAACAGTTAAAAAAACAATTTTATTAAACGATTCTAAGACACGAACGAAGACCTCTTTTTTACATATTACTGCACTATCTTTATTTTACTTTAGGTAAATCGTATATATTAGTTCAAAATTGTCAAAGTAAATAAATTTATTCAAAGTTTTATGCTATAGTGTTCGATATTAATATTTTTCGAATGTATTTGACAGTTCTAAACATGGTAAGACGGCTTCTTTATGTGCTTTCATACAAAGGTAAATATAATAATTCATTGCATAAGCGTTCAAAACATCACACGACCTTTCGACCTACAAAATGGAAAGAAACGAAATACTTTTAATAACATTTCTTTTAGGATAATTATGCAACCTCTTTTATAATAAGTTAATTACAAAAATATGTAACATTGTAAAAACAGAAACAGTAATCTATGTCAAACAACCGTTTAAAGCATCATGTCTGACTGAGATTAATAGACATCTAGATAACTATGAAACCCCTTCTTTATACGTTTATAACGAAAACAGGCAACAATGTAAAAACAAAAAAGTAATCTGTCAGAGTGAGGTTTAAAACTTTATGACAGATAGATATTAATATATACATGCTAACTTAAAAAAAATTCCAAAACCCGTCCGCTTCTATAAAATATCAATAATGCAGTATTATAATTTTCATTCATATTTAATTAATTTTTTGACTTAACTTGTGTTATATTAAAAAACTGTATGAAGAAAGGTTATGTAAAATTAAGTTTTCTTTAAAAAATACGCTTACACTTTTTCTTATAAAGTTAATCGTTATTCAGATAATGAAAAAATTTGAACTAACACTTAAATTCTACCTTAGGATTTTTTGCCGCTAAATTACGCGTCATATCAAAAAATTGCATAGAACATAATTAATCGATATAGGTATGTTTAAGGTCCATATCTATGTGCTTTTTTTTATATCTTTGAAATATGCACCTGTTTCAGAAATATTTGCTAAAAACCACAAACTGCCCATAATAAACCACCCCCTCCGCCGCTGGATTTTTCCCACAATCTAATCAGCTCTAAGCCAAATGAAAACAAGCTTAAATAAAAAATTTTAAGTACGTAGGTATGTTCGTTCGATATATATATATATATATATATATATATATATATATATATATATATATATATATACACAGAGACACACACAGTCATCCAGATATGATGGCCGATCTTGGCGAAACTTGACCGAAAGTTGTAAAATGAGCTAAAAAGTCGATTGCATAACCTTCTGTACTTACATATGTATATGTAGGTTGGAAGGTAAAAACATATTGAAGTTTTCTAGAACAGTTTTTAGTAATTAGTGTAAAATGAAAATGTTATTAATGTGAAAAATATATATAAATGGAGGTAGAAACTTCCAACTTTTTATCTTTTCGAATGTCGTATGGCTTGCTGAGCTCTTTCCCGAGTTCTTTTAATGTTGTTCATATAATAATCCAGTAGCATGTACTCGTAGTTTACGTGTTCTTAACGTTAGAAAGCACAAAACTACATAATAATACAAATTTTACTACCTTAGCACATATACCTATTATGCGACAAAAGAGGTTTAACCACATTCGTCAATAAAGTCATATTCGTACATACATACAAAGGTAAAAAAGTTACACGTAGCAGTCATAACAAGGGCATGGAATTCTTCTATCGTAGGCGGGGATATGCGCGCAAAGGGAGACACTTGACGGTATTTTTCCACTACAAGTGGTACATTTTGTTGGAATCTCGCGTCTTGGGTTTTATTGTCATCATCTTAGTCCCTCGAAAATCTCTTGTTAGAAATTATTTGTTACATATTTTTACTTCTAGGCATGTTTTATAAGTTAGTATTATGTTATTGGCGTCTTGATTCAACATTTTAAGAATGTTAACACTGTGATGGGAACCTTGATTCTCGTCAAATCTCAGTGCTTTCACTTTACTAAATCATAGCAGTGGACTTACCAATTAAAACAGTAATTTAGTAAACCTTATTTATTTTATCACAAAAGAATTCCACACAATCAAGCATTCTACATTAAATCAACTATTTCATAGTTTACAACCAAAACATGTAATAAAGATTACTATATTCATTAAATTCCTTGTTTTTTGAAATAATAATGGTATATTTCGAACAGCTAAAGCTAATTACAGGAAATATAAAACATTAAACAAAATTATACAACGAATCGCGCAACATAGGCAAAGACAAATATCATTCAAATATAATTCAAAAGTTTGTGTGGATAACTAGCGACGTACTTTATAAATTAGCAAAAAAAAAAATAACAAACAAGTTATTCGACAAACGTGTAAACACACACCTGGAAATTCCCAGACACACTAAACATGCAAGAAAACGTACCAAAGTTAGTTAGTTAGTAAAAAACAAGAACATGCAAACTAGCAAACCACCAAATAAATTATTCAACAAATACTCAACTATAGACCTACAAACCACCAATTTATCGAAACATGTACGAAACAAGCAAAAAACCTACCAACGCATCTGAAACGTACAAAATAGTAGCAACAAGCAAGCATATGCAAACAAAGAAACAAGCTAACACCCATGTACGCAACCCCAAACACAAAGTATGTAAAACTAATGACGCTGTATTTTTTTTTTTGTTAGTATGCTCATGCTTATGGTTAGTTACTTACTTATTTTAGCTTATCTAGATGTTGTGCATAGGCTGGTCAGAAATCCTTCTCCTCTTCAGCCCCCTGTTAATTATTTTCTTGTTGGTGTTGCACTGTTTTGTATAATTGCATAGTTTACAATCATGAGATGTGGCTATTTTTGGTGGTAAAGAAAAGAAAAGAAAATTTAGCTTTATTTGGATATTTATGCTAATTGGTGTAAGTGTGAGTGTTGTTTAGTTGGATGTAGCGTGCTGTGTGAGGTTAATCCGATTCGTTTGCCGGTGTCATGCTAGGTCGTCATCGGATAGACGGGGGGATGCGGAAGGAATATGGAGTATTGCCTAGGGATTGCTCTATCTCCTCGGGGAGGTCGTCAAGGAGTTGTGCTAGGATCGCGGTGGGGGGTGGGGGGGTGTTTGAAATTTAGTTTGGATTTTTTTCCGTGGGAATTTTCGAAATCTGTAGCTGTAGGGAGTGGTAAGGATCTCTCTGGTTGGACTTGTGTCGCCAAAAATTCTTTTGTGTGCAAAATTTCTTTTTAATGTCTGTATTCTGTGTGTGTTTGCGTGTTGTATTGAGAAATCGTTAGGGTACCTCCAGGGTAACCTGTGTATGCGTCTGAGTATTCGGCGTTCACAAGAAGCGATCGAGGAGTGGTGATTAGGGTTTATGTTCGTGAATATAGGCACTCGGAAATCGATAACAGGACGTATGTATGTTTTGTAGGTGTGTTGTAGTGTTTTGTGGTGACAACCTGTGCGTCTACCCCGCAGGGCGCCCCGTAGGTGTGCTCGGTTTCTTATCCTGTTTAGTGTTGTTGGAGTGGGAATTTTTCTTGAATCAGGGTGAGGGAACATTGCTATTCCCTAGCCTTGGGAAATTATCTTCGGTGTAGTTAGGATGTTGGAAGAGGACTGTTTGGGCTTTTGTGGGATTTACGGAGACTTTCCACTGGTTCGCCCAGTTGCAGAAGTTCGGAAGGGTTTTGGATAGCGAGGGGCTGTTCTGCTGTTCCGATTAATCGCCCAGAGAACGATGGCATCCCCAAACTGTAGGACGACAACTCCGGGTTGTGTGACTTCGGGGATGTCGAATGCGAAGACACTGTAAAGGATCGGGCTAAGGCAGAACCTTGCGGAACCCCTGCTGTAGGTTGGCAAGGATCGGAGAAGATGTTTCCTACTTAAATTAAAACTTAAAGATTTTCAAAATTGGATTGTGGTGTATGTGTTTGTTGTTTTGGGATTAAGGTAGGATTAAGATTACGGTGACGAAACTGAACGTGCTACTTCAAAGTGAAAGGATGTTGTACGAATTGAATTTTTGAACTTGAATTGTGTATAATTTTATCGAGTACGCTACAATTCTTGCGCAGTCAGATAGAAGTAACTTAATAAACTCGCCTATGATTATTTATTTCAGAGAAATTTCAAATTGTGGTGGCGCCTAGACACTATTTTTCCCGGAATGAATGTTGTTACGTATTGTTCTATTGCAAGTGTCAGGCATTTGAACCCAAATTTCAACCGTTTTGCATCTTATATCGATCCCGCCCATTTCCTCTGCATTTATATTGGCAACCCGCATACCTTGCTAAGCCTTTACGGCTCCTAGTGCGGTCTGATCGTACAAAAACCCCCGAATACGCAAATTCCCAAACGTTGCAAACACGCAAATACAGACACTAGCTATCGATTAAACCTCCAAATTACACAACGGTCAAACATATGAACACGCAATCCCGAAAACAAACAAACAAACTAGCCAACAAGTATCTGCAAACAAACACTCCAAACAAGCATACAATGAAAATGATAAAACACGCAAAAAAAGAAGTAGCCAACAAAACACATACGTAAACAAACGAACTCCCAAATCAAAGAAACTAGCAAATAAGTAAAGTAAACACGTAAACCACGTAAAAATAAGAAATAAGAAATGTGCATTGAAGTAAATTTTCAAGCAGAAAAACATGTAAAATCTGAGTTGAAATTCTTCATAACAATTTTCAAAATTAGTTATTTAATAATGAATCAATTCCTTTTAAATCGCTGGATGAACAAGCAATCGACTTTATTCCATGTCAGAACCGTATAAACTTTTCCTACGTCACAGCCCCCCATCGCCAGTGTTCCCCCCACTTAAACAGTCGTCAATCTCCGACCTGACGATCTTACCAGAAGCTCTATGAGCATCTGGCAGAGTGTTGTCGTGCTTTAAGTGAGAACCCTGCCCAGAGCACGACCATACACTTCTGCCATAAATATCGCCGTAATAGAAATTAAGAAACAAAGAATGAGTGCTGAATTGGTTCTCTTAGCTCTTAGTACTCCCGCGTGTACTTAAACTACGATGTCTAGGTTCAGAATCTAGTGTAATTTACGACCCGATTTACAGAAGGTGGACCAGTCGCACATTCAATTCTCGTCTGTATTACGTAATTAGAACGCTCCCCTAATAGATGATTTATATATATATATATATATATATATATATATATATATATATATATATATAATATATATAATACTCGAGTTGTATTAACCTTACCCCTTAAAACGTAATTTAGATATTATTTATTATTCGAGCAACCCTTTCATACGGAATATTTTAAATTTCATTTCCTTAAGACATTTTGATCCAATCCGTTTCCATGTTCCATGGTTACCATTTTCTGTACATTGAACATTATTTTTCTCAGCCACCTCAGGTACCATCCAGCAGGAAATTTATTTTATTGATTACACCATTTATAAGATGATATGTGTTCCAAAACGTGTACGGTTTGTTCATCAATACTAAAATATAGTAATATAATAAAAGTAAACGTAGCAAAGGTCTAGTTTACAACCCGTAAATATACAAATACACAAACAAGCAGACATTCATACACGCAATTCCCAAGAACAAAATAGTCCAAACGTACATATGAAAGAACCTAAAGAAGCATCCACGAATAAGTACACAAACGCAACCATCCTTATAAAACACGAGAATATTCAAATTAGCTAACAACACACGCACACACAGTAACACACGTACGCATGCACACACGCATACACACACACACACACACACACACACACACACACACACACACACACACACACACACACACACACACACACACACACACACACACACACACACACACACAAACACACACAAACACATACTCACATACTCACATACTCACATGCACACACACACACACACACACACACACACACACACACACACACACACAACCACATACACACATGCATAAGCACGCACACACGCTAGCACGCACGCTAGCATGCACGCTCGCACGCACCCAACCACACACACACGCACACACGCACGCGCCCGCACCCACTCACACAGACACACACACACACAACAACCACATACAGACACACACACACACATACGCACGCGCGCACCCACACACCCATCCACACACACACATACACACACACACACACACGCACACACACACGCACAACCACACACAACCACACACACACGCACACACGCACGCACGCACGCGTCCGCCCGTCCATCCGTCCGGCCGACCACACACCCGCCTGGGATGGTTACTACGGGTTTACACGTTGTGTGTGCTTGGCCGCTTAATAAATTGCCACTTTCTCGTTTGCGTGATTGTGGGTTTACGTGTTTTGGTGTTGACTTTTTTGTTAGTTCCTTTCCTTGCTTGTGCACGAGTTTTGTTGGCTACTACTAACTGCATGTTATAGTTTCTTTTGGTATCTTTTCTTTTTTGTTTGGTTAGGTTCTTAATTTTGGGGATTGCGTGGTTATCTGGACGTTGAGTAACTTAATTTATAATTTTTTGTTTCTATATTCGTTTGCTTACACGACGCACACGCCGCACGAATGCACGCACCACACACACACACACACACACGACCACGTCACGACGACACGACACGCACGACCGACACGACACGCACGTACACGTACCACGCACACGTCGACACGCACACGACCCGTACACGTCAGACACGTACACGTACACGACCACGTCACGACGACACGTGACACGTACACGTACACGTACACGACGTACACGTACACGCACGTCACGTACACGTACACGTACACGTACACGTACACGACACGTCACGCACGCACGCCGCCGACACGACACGCGCACGACACGGACACGTACACGTACACGTACACGTACACGTCCACGTCACGTACACGTACACGTACACGTACACGTACACGTCACGTGCACGTACACGTACGTACACGTACACGTACACGTCACGTACACGTACCGTACACGTACACGTACACGTACACGTACACGTACACGTACACGTACGTCGCACGACGTACACGTACGACGTACCGTACACGTACGTCACGTCACCGTACACGTACACGTACACGTACACGTACGACGTACACGTACACGTACACGTACACGTACACGTCACGTCACGTCACGCACGTCGACGGCACGCGCACGCGCACGCGACGACACGGTACACGTACACGTACACGTACACGGACACGTAACGTACACGACACGTACCGTACACGTACGACGTACACGTACACGTACGTCACGTACACGTCACGCACGCCACGCACGTCACGACGCGCACGACACGGACACGACGGACACGGACACGACACGTACACGTCACGTACACGTACACGTACACGTACACGTACACGTACACGTACACGTACACGTACACGTCCACGTCCACGCGCACGCGCACGCGCACGCGCACGGCACGCGCACTCGCACGCGGACACGGACACGGACACGGACACGGACACGGACACGGACACGGACACGGACACGGACACGGACACGGACACGGACACGGACAAGGACACGGACACGGACACCGGACACGGACACGGACACGGACACGGACACGGACACGCACACGCACACGCACACGCACACGCACACGCACACGCACACGCACACACACACACACACACAACCACATATACACATACGCACGCACGCCCGCATGCACGCACGCGCCCGCCCGCCTATCCGCCCGCCTAGACTAGGTTCTTTATTTTGGGGATTGCGTGGTTATCTAGACGTTGAGTAACTTAATTTGTAATTTTTTGTTTCTATGTTCGTTTGCTTACATGTTTCGTATTTGGGCGTTTACTAGGTTGCTGGTTTCTTTGTTTGTGTATTTATATGTTTGGGAGTTTACGTGTTTGGGTTTTTACCTGTATGTTAGTTCCTTCCTTTGTTTGCGTATGTGCTATGTTAGCTACTAGTTTTTCTGTATGTTTTAGTTTTCTTGCTTGTTTGGCTAGTTTCTTTGTTTTGGAGATTACGTGGTTGTTTAGACGTTGAGTAACTTATTTACTTAATTGCCAGTTTCTTTGTTTGTTGTTTGTATGCTTGTTAGTTTACTGTTTGGGTATCTACTTTTTTTTTGTATTTTCTTTGTTTTGGGTATTGACTTGCTTACATGTGTAGTTGCATACTAGTTTTTTTGCATGTATTGGTTATTTTGAGATGTTGCGGCTATGTTGCGCGAAACTTTGTCAAAAAAGCAATTTAAAATACTTATTTTTAATAGGTAAAAGTTCTGTAGTCAAAGGCAAATGCTAAACATTATAGTATCCATCCCCATTAATAAACATAGAAATGTGTTAACAAATATTTAAAATATATCTGTCAACTACATTTATAAAATATCAAATCGCAAGTCTGCTATAATAATATCTTTTTCAAAGCCTACTGCTGAATTATTGATAAAAATGCTTAATAACTAAATCTTTAATAGATTAAATATTAATACACCGTTTTGTAAAAACAGTTCAGAACCCTCCCTATGGGCATCAAAAAACAAATTTAACAAAATTTAATCCGAATCAGTTTGTTGCAACACTTTTTGGTTGATTCATACTACCAAATCTTACATGATCTTTACGTCTAGTACCAATGGTATATTTTATGATTCCAATGCATACTTTCTACAGAAGCAAGACAACTTCTAGAGTTCGGAATCCGACAGTGGATCTAAAGCATTTTTAAGTGATCTTATATTTTCTTTAATCTTTTTTAGCACTTGTTATGAAAGGAAAAAAAGCAGTACGAGTATTAAGCGCTAGATTTTTTCTTTACGCATTCGTCTAACGGGTTTAATTACACTAGTGACGTCTTTAAGGGAATAACCATTAGTTTATGTAATTTTGGGCAACAAATTCGTTTAGCTCGATCGATTAAAGAGTTAATGACACTAATTTTTTTAACGTGGTTCAAACAACTGTAATTTAAAGAAATTAATGAAGGTAGTAGCCGTTTACCACATATTTTAATTGTAAACGATGAAATAGTTAAGCTAATGTAACCTCGAGGAAAGAAAATAAAACTATTAAGTAATCCTAGTAAAGTACCGTAAAAGAAGGAGGAATTCACAAGCAAAAGATCTTCTCGACGACTTTGCTTGCTCTATCTGGTTGTTTACCTCGTCTGTTTCCACGACAATAAGTTTTGTTTACTAGTTACTAGGAATAAGTACGACGGTAAGTATTTTAGCGTTCTAGAACGGTAAGTAAATTTATTCAATTGTAAACAACAATTTTTATAATTTACCGATTAACATAAATTAATATTGAAAGTACAATTATTACAATTTCCAATTGTTACAGGAAGCTTATTTAGGAAAACAGATGCCGATGAGAAAATATCAGTACCATCTACTGGAACCTCCTGCGATTCTTGTGGATGAGTTTCCTCGTCCGTACAACTAATGTACCCTTTCCAATAACCTGATTAGTGCATTTCCCATTTCGATAATTTAAAAATAAATGAAATGATTTTATATTTTTTGGATGGAGAATTTTATATTTGTAATATATGTCCAAATAGTTAACTTTACTATGTGCACTGTTAATAACAACAAATGATCGCTGAATATTTGTCTTCGTTTGGGGTACTTTTACAATGATTAATCGATCACGTTCCTCAAAGTCTTTTATTCTTATATTATGTAACTCTTCTCGTCTATATGCATCAGCTATTCCTAATATCATTCCCACCTATAAAAAATATAATCATTTTCTAATGTATCTTTACTTTAATATGTAATCTACTACCTTGTGTGCAAGAAATTTTTCAGATTCACTTAAAATTTTCATTCTAGTTTTCAATGTTATTTTCACAAAAAAAACTCTAATGGCTGCAGTTATATTTACAAATTGTTATGGCAACGAAATACAAATTTTTACAATAAGACAACTTGACATAACGAGACTAATATACATATGTACATATCGTTATTTATTGAGTACATATTAAATCTTTTTTTTTATAAATTTAGTTGCGCAAAAAACGTCATAAGCGTCTCGCACATTAAGGTCTAACGATCTCAGACAATAATTGGAGTCGTCGCTTCGCTCCACCTCCAAACAATAGTTTTCGAAATGTCTTTACTATTCTAGATACTTAATATAATATAGTAAATAATGGATGGTTTTATTTTTAAGTAATCGTAATTTACAGGTTAGCTTGAGTTGGAATTAAATTTCATGATGGTTGAAAAGAGTTTTTAAGTAACATAATATGTTTGGATATAAATTTGTTTGTATCGTGGTTGATAACAAAATCGCGATTTTTGCGGATTCTGATGTCGTAAGTTCTGTATAATTATTTGTGTGTCACGAAGGTACATCTGCATCCACAGCTGTTCAAATAAAGAAAAAAAATTGCTGTAAATATGATATCGCTATAATAAATTTTGTGTATCTTAAGGTAACGAACGTTTTGTAAATAAATAAATGTATATATATATATATATATATATATATATATATATATATATATATATAATATATATTTAATTGTATTTTATTTAAAATTAACTTTTAAAGTACATACAGTAAAAGCTCGAGTGAGACTTGAACCCACGACCTCCACTTTGCTAGAGTGCGGCTCTTCCGTCTGAGCTATCGAGGAGGCAAGTTACAATCGATTCAAACTTGAACTGTATGTACTTCCCTAGTTACGATGTATTATAATTATTATACACAGAATGAAGGATCACAGTCAACTTTTTGTGAATGTCATGTGAGCCCGCAATTCGCTAAGGTTTCACACATGACAACACGTGACTGATTGTTAATTTTTATTTGCTGTATGCAACTGTAATAATAATAGAAATTGGTTTAGTGAACGAACAGAAGTTCAATTTAATAATCATTAATGGTATTTTATTTAAAATTAACTTTTAAAGTACAACAGTAAATACTCATGACTTGAGACTCTGTATAGCTTTCATCTATATCAAGGAGGAGTTACAAGATTCTTGAACTGTATGTACTTCCCTAGTTACGATGTATTATAATTATTATACACAGAATGAAGGATCACAGTCAACTTTTGTGAATGTAACTAGGGAAGTTCATAAGTTCCAGTTTGAATCGATTGTAACTTGCCCTCGATAGCTCAGATGGAAGACCCCACTCAAAGTGGAGGTCGGGTTCAAGTCCCATCGAGCTAATCTTTATTGTATGTACTTTAAAAGTTAATTTTAAATAAAATAATGATTAATGATTATTAAATTCAACTTCTGTTCGTTCACTAAACCAATTTCTATATATATATATATATATATATATATATATATATATATATATATTAAGTTATTAATCACGAATGTGAAGTTACCGTACAGTGAGCCGTGTCAGGGAGATTCAAGGATATATTGGTGTCCACCGTTCAATTCCCAAAAAGGGTCATTTGAACGAAAAATTACCTGTATCGCTGTACAAAGGAAAGGAAGAGTTTAAAGGGATCAATTGTGAGAATTACGGTAATTACTTTTCTACGTTTATTTTTTTTGTTGGGTGATTTTGAAAAGTTGTTTTATTTGCATTTGTCAGGCGGATGAATACGCTTTCTTTTGTTTATACTTTTGTAAAAACCTTTTGGGCGATTTATATAATTTTATAAAAGTGTACTCACCGGCGTATTGCATTATTACATACTGTGCGTTATTTTCTATTTTTATTCCGAATATTGTATACAAATTTTTCGTATTACGAACGTTTTCGACGTTACTATTATTCTTTTTTGGTGTTAATTAAAATTTAAGATATTTAAGGTAGATAATTTTGGCAACTTGGACCTTGCAAGGGTCAACCAGATTTAATTATTAGATTTTACAGAGAAATGTTGCGCTTTGCTCCCTTCAGGAAGTTAATTGATTGTGTTTTAGAAACTGTATCAATACTCTGTTTATTCTAATTTTTATTTTTATCATAATATCCGAAGATTATTATTTCGTTACTGAGTGTAATAGCATATGTAGCCCCATTCATTTGTCACCACGTTATTATTATTTACGTCGTACCAAATTTAAAAGATAAGATTTTTTAATTACGTTCAAGTTACGGAGTGATTAATTTGATTGATGATGTGATTTTATGGAAATTGTTGATTTATGCAACTTTACAGCGACAAGGTTCAATTATTTTCTTTCATTTTGACGAAAGCCTTAGCGTAACAAATATTAGCTATTAGCTTATTTTCTATTTTTGTGTTTTTTAAATAGTTTTATTTTAAGATGCGTTTCACTAGGAATTAACGTAACATAAAAATAGAGAAAATAAAATTGATGACCGATTAGTTGGTTCATTATCACGTGATTTTATTGTGATTACGTGCAAATATTCTTAAGTTTTACAGGAGACATCGGAATAAAGCTGTTAATTTCTGATTCACCCGGTAATGCGATAAAGGTAAGCAAGTTTTTGGTTTGTTTAGAACTTAGCTGTGAATTATTCGCATTTAGGTATGTCGACCCCTATATTTGGCGCCCATATGATTTATGACTTACCCTTATTGTGTCTTATGTATTACGAGCTGTCCTAATCGCAAAATTAATAACCGACAACCCCCATTATTCCATTGAGCTACAGGCCCCTTCTTTATATGTTGCTTCCGATTTACTGCCTGAAACAACGTGGATAGATACACTCTATTCATTCAGTGAAAAAACCATAAGTTCACAATTGGGTTGGAAATAATAAAAAGGAAAAAGGTAATGCCGTTAGCGTAGGTTTGCTGTAACTATAGGTTACCTTTTTTCATAAAAAGTTGGTACATATTTCGTTCTATCGCACTGTTTTGGAACATGTATATAAGCCAAAGGGAAATACTCAGCCGTGACTTTTCCTCTTTTTGACAAACTATTTCTAAAAAAAGAATTTCGAGAGCCAAAGATGATGACAACAGGACCTAAGACGCGGAATCTCGACGAAAGTTACTTATAAAAAAGGCAAAAAGAAAGTTAGTTACCTACAACTCTTACTTCATTATAAAATCTTTACCAACATTTATTTATTATAAACATTAATTATAAAGTCTGTACAATTTGTTAAATTCAGTCCATCAGTGCGTGAAACTCATGTAAAGCACAAAATTGAACGCAAATAATGACGTTGTCAACGTAAAAATTGCAACAATCGACAAGCACGGTTACTATAACATCGATTAATATGGGCACTTAATAATTTTGAATTTTTATTTACAAAAACGTTTCTGATATTGTAAACAAATCGAATCTATGCAAAGAAAATCTATTTGGACTGGCGTAGATTAAATTTTGAATGATACACGTTCGATATGAACTTCGTAATGAAACTTGTGTAAATAAACCACTCGGCTAACGCCTCGTGGTTTAACTTTACACGCGTTTCATTATGACGTTCATATCGAACTAGTATCATTAATAACTATAAAAGCACTAAAGTATTAAATAAATTGGTATGGTTATTTAAATGTAATTTATTTTAGATTATAACACGCGGACATCATGTAAATTTATTGATTGGAAGAAATAAGAAGTAAAGACACAAGGTAAAAACTGTAAGGATGTTCGCGGTCTGCAAGTGAAGCTTGCAGTCAGCTTCCACCTATACAAAAAAATTGATACTCGTTTGGAAGAAAAGTAACTTATATATTAATTATGCAGGGTGTCCACAAATTCTTTTCGCAATAGAAAACTGCAGATTCTAGAGCTGATCTTATATCGATTTAACGTAAATCACCTTAATACAAAAATACTTTCTAAGAGAACTGGAGCTCCTGGAAGATGACGCCCCAACACCAATTTAACTCAAATATCTTCAATATGGTTTCCCTTTAAATTATAGCGTTCTGTACATTTATTTAGTGGAATATGCCCAAACGTATGGCGTGAATATGATTTTTTAGTTGTACTCATAAGCGGCTCGGTTGGGCGGGCAATTTTAATATAAAATTTAAAAAATTTCCTGCTCGTGTTGATTTTTCCAATTGAATGCAAAATAAAGAGAATCAAGGCCAAGATTTTTTTTCTAATATTTTGTTTTGTGATGAAGCCGCTTTTACAAAAGATGAAATTTTTAATATGCACAATGCACACTATTACTCCTATGTTGATGAAAACCCTCATGTGATAAGTAAAAGTAAACAGGAAAGGTTTAGCACTAATGTATGGATAGGTGTTCTTAGTGATAATTTGCTTGGACCTGTAGAATGGCCTAATCGCTTAAACGGCGAAGAATATCTCAACTTTCTACAAAATACTTTACCGGATTTATTAGATGATATTAACCTGAACATTCGGCCGAACTTGTGGTTTTTACATGATGGTTGTACGGCTCACAACAGTAGAACTGTTCGTACTCTTTTAGAATAATTATCGAGAGCGATGGATTGGAAGAGGCAGTCAGGTTGCTTGGCCAGCAAGGACTCCAGATTTAAATCCCTGCGATTTTTGTGTTTGGGGATATCTAAAATCAATGGTTTATTCTCAAGCAATAGAAACACGCGATCCACTTTGGAGAAGAATTCAGGATCACTCCGACGAATTTACGAACAATAGGGGAATTTTTGCAAAAATTTAAATTTTATGTTAAAATTGCGAAATTTTGTCCAATGCCCCGCTTATGAGTACAACTAAAAAATTATATTCACGCCATACGATTGGGCATATTCCACTAAATAAAATTTAAGGGGAAACCCTTTTGAAGATATTTGAAATAAACCGATGTTAGGACGCCATATTCCAAGAGCTCCCGCTCTCTTAGGAAGTATTTTTGTATTAAGGTAATTTACGTTAAATCGACATTAAATAAGCTCTAGAATCTGCAATTTTCTTTTGTGAAAAGGGTTTGTGAACACCCTGTATATTTATAAGTTACGGTATATTTCAACTTCTGGACGGAATACGGAGGATGGCTTCTGGTTCCAGGGGATTAATACGGTTAGATGTGCCAAGGGTGCCAACCAAAGCGATATTCCGGTCCGGACTATCTTTGGGCCTATTCTGGACAGTACACGGTCTCCCAAACAGACTGCTCCAGGTACTTTAGTGGAGGATAACTTCACAGTTTTATAGCGGTGGAAGATGTTCCTAAAACTAAGTTGTTGCGGACGGTCGGCGGTTAGGGAAGTAAACAAAGGTCACACGTCCCCATTTATAAACGCTAATGACTAGTTATTAAATGGATGATTGTTAATAAATACGATCCCTCTCAATCTAATTAAGTTTCGACGGCTAAAGTTCAAATATACGGTACTGGTCACAAAAAAATGTTTGCTACAAGTGTTCATCTCTAATAAATACTTTCAGATGTAATTCTTGAGTAAGTATCTATTAAGATGAATTTACTTAACTAATTAAAGCTAGTTTACCTTATACTCTTTAATAAGTACACAGTCGATCTTATAACAAATAAAAAATTCGGGGCATGTTGGACGCCACTCAATTTTATAAGTTTAAAATTTAACATGCAACAAAACAAAAATTGAGAAAGTGGTACATTAATACCACAGGTAATCTGAATAACACTCAACGGCTGTATTTATATGTATATTTAAGAAAACAAAGTGCTTGATTAATTTCAGCATAAAACAACTAAAACGGTATTTCTCGTAAAGTTTTACGATTTTAAATAATTTCTAAATTCAACACAACTATACAAACCTATGCCCTATTTTTACTTAAAATTCAAAACGGAATATCATCAACACTGTATTTAAAACTAAAACGTATACTTGACCTACGTCAATACATATTACAGTACCATTATACGTTGTGAACTCAAATGTTTTTATCTTAGAAACCGAACTCAGCTCTTTCTATTCATTATAACCGTCTCAAAACAACACTACTGATTTGTTATTTCCTTAAACGTATATTGCAATAAAAGGATACGTAATACTTACATGTACTCAAAATAAATATATTAACTTCGTCTTAAAACGAACTGAGAATTTTATTTCCCATTCATGAGATAAACATACGGTATAGTAAGGTAATTTCCATTTGTCTTCAACGCACAAAGAAACAAAATGTAGACCATATATCAAGGTACCGTAATTTTTATCTCATGAACGTACGGTAAGGTAATTTTCATTCGACTTCCACATACAAATAAAGGAAATGTAGATCAAACCATAAAAGCAGGCTTCTAACAACAAAAGCTGGCTTTAGAGGACGAAATGAGATGTATTAACAGCAGCATGCGTTATTGATACAAAAAAAGGTATCTCCATTTATAATTTTTGAAGAGAAATTTGCATCGTCATGCGCCATTTTATGCAAGTAACATCGTGACGTCACACACCACGCCTTTGCAAGATTCATTAACATAAGAGCTTCTTCTTAGCATAAGTGGTTTCCCTTCATGTAGAGGCACATCTTTGTTCTCTACTTGTTTGTTCCCTGTTAAATATAAGATATACAAAAATGCAATTAGAAGCCTTACATACCTTGTACAAGGGAGCTAAACTTAGAAACGAAATGCATTGAAACGCAGAAGGTACCGAAATAAATTAAGTAAGTTCGCATTTGCGCGAAAACAAAATTGATGTGGCTAATATAGCCCTTATAGACCATAACATATGTACAGGGACGTTCGTAATTACGTACACTAAAGAGAAAATATCCACATATACTAAAATTTAATTATTGAAAGAAAAAATAAATGGTTAAAGATACTAACGTAGTGTAAATATACTTACCAATAATAACACAAATTTGAAACTTAAATTACGGTAACGATAGACAAGAATTGGTACGTTACAATCTTTGCAAGAACGCAGAGAGAACGAAAAGATGACGGAAAGCCTGCGCAACCTACCTATATAACTTCGAAAGTTATTTTAATTAAAATTAAATTAATTACCGATTCATTAATTATCTCAATACGCTAAAATTATTGTCTATCAAATAACGGAGGGATTGGTATAAAAAATTTACCACTTTCTACATAAAAAAATAATTATTTACAAAACGGCTTAATTGTTAATCACGGATAATTCTGCCAACTCAGAATTAAAAAAAAAATTAAAAACAGATGTCAATTGCTTACTTTTCACATGTGTTAGCGGTTCAGTGTAATTTTTAAATTACATCTTATTTTACACAGTAGAATGTAGATTAACAGAGAAATTCCATTGGCACTACCTTAGAGTTATTTTGTTATACTTTATAAAATGTATTGAACGTTTTAAGTGGACGGTTAATATTTGAAATCATTAAATGAAACCTATGTTGTAATTACAAAATTATCACATTTATATATAAACGGTAGTCGCAAACAGCAACAATACGTTAATATATTTGACACTGACAAGTGTTTATTTTCTTTTAAATAGAATTCAATCGGAAAGGTGCATTTCACGATCAAAGCTCTATTGTACAGACAAGATATAAATTGATTAATTTAAACGGACGGTGCTAGTTTTAATTATTGTGCTAATTATACGGAATCTAAATTCTATTATTTGAATGCTGACTTTTTTCTAGTTCTACATTGAATTAATATAAAAGGTTTACTTTGCCATTCCAGATGTACATTATAATGCGAGGGCGTATTTTTATATCTACCTAGCCATGACACAAAAAATGACAATGTCAAACAAATTATTAAAAAATTTACACTATTAAGTACACGTGCTAAGTTGTGTTTACTTTGTGTGGTTTACAGAGATTTGATACAGTCCATTTGTGGATAAAATGAGTGAAACTAAGATTGAACATCGCAGCATAATAAAGTTCCTGACAGAAAAAAAGGCAATGGTCCAAAAGTAATTCATGAAAGAATTGTTGCTGTGTTTGGAGAAGATGCATATTATTTTCAACTATTGGTCTAAACTCTTTCGATGGGGTGTGCGAAAAGTTGAAAGTTTGGTACTGAAAGATCGGTGTGTAAAGATCTCTGTTAATGCCAATGAAGTCGGTATATCCGAAACAAGTGTTTTTAAAATTTTGCATGATGATTTCGGTATGAAGAAGGTTTCTGCACAGTGGATACCAAAATTGCTTACACCTGAACAAAAACTGTACAGAAAAGAAGTTTCTCAAGAAAATTTGGCCCAGTCGGAGGGGGACAAAAAATTTTTTTCTCGAATTATCATCGGCTACTAAACAAGAATCCCTGCAGTGGGTACATAAAAGGCAAAGACACGATTTTCTGGAAAAAACTGATGGAAACTTTTTTTCTGGGACGCTGAAGGAGTGTTGCTGATTGTATATATGCCGAGGGGTCTTCCATCAATGGAGAGGTCTACGGAAACAATTAAAGATTTAAAAACTACTCTGGAGGAAAAACGCCCGCATTCTTATCCACAAAAAAACTTGTTGCTGCACGACAAATAATCAAGTTCAGCAGATAATCAATGCCTTTACTCTATAAACCCATAGTCATTGATTATCTGCTGAACTTGATTATTTGTCGTGCAGCAACAAGTTTTTTTGTGGATAAGAATGCGGGCGTTTTTCCTCCAGAGTAGTTTTTAAACCTTATAGCCCGGACCTCCCTCCGTCAGACTCGTTATTCAAAAATTTAAAAAAGAATCTCAGGGGAAAGCGTTTTGCTTCTGATGAAGAACTGAATTTTTTTCTGAGGGTATGGGGCAATTGAAAAAAAGATGGAATAAGTGTATCAGTGTTAAAGGGAGTTATGTGTTTTTGTTCTATTATGTGCTTTGTTTCATGGTTAGGTAGATAACATAAAAATACGCCCTCGCACAAAATAAATTATCATTCGGCCAACTTTATTAACTGCGGAATATAAAAATAAAATTGGCATTTACAGTTAACGGTGTATTTATTAAGTTTTGTTTATCATGAAGACGGTTACTTCCACATCCAACTGTTGGGAAGTACTGCATCGCTAAAAAAAATTTCAAAAATTTTTATTCGCTCAATCGCTTTAAAATGTTCGAAAATGTCCAAAAACAAAATTTGAGTAAAAAAATCTTGTCTGTGTGTTCATCTGTGTGCCTTTCGAAGAACTTGTTACTTATTACATGAACATATTATCTGGAAATTTGGCACACAGATAGATGTCAACTACCCAAAGCGACTGGCAGGTTTTGGGGTAAGTGGGGTATGGGCAAAGGGGCAAAATTGGGGGTAAGTACCCCTTTTGCAAATTTTTATTTTTTTAAATTTTTTTCCTTTTAATATGTGATTAGTAATATAGTTTTGAGTATTTTTGTTCCTATAATTTTTCTGTACAATAAACGGTTTACAAGATATTAACAAAAACCGTCGCTTTAAAAAAACGGTTTTTCCTAAATATCTCCGGAACTACTTAATATATTCAAAATTGAAAATACCATTAGATAGGAAATAAAGTTTCTCACAGTTTTTGCAATTTTTTCGAAAATGTTGTCATTTTCGAAATGTTTCCAAAAAACTCGATTTTGGAACCCGTCCACACGATTTTTTTTAAATTTGGTATTAGAAAATCAAATTTCTGATCGAAAAGCATTCTTGTAATTTTTTGTAAAGTTAACTGTTTCGGAGTTATTTACAAAAAAAACGATTTTTTGATGTAGACGTATTAATACAATTTGCAGCGGTTTTTATTACAAACACGAAAGATATTTGGAATTACTTTTATTTCGAAATTCATTACAATTTACGTTTTAATTATTTGTAATACTTAATTCAAACACCTTTTCAATATTTAACGGTTAATATGTTAATTAATTTATGGCTTGACTATTTTTGAAATTAATAATTTTATTTCTAAATTCTGGTTTTAATATTAAATACAGAACGTTTCCAAGTTTTCCAAACAGTGATGCTGATTAAATATTCTGGCAACGAAAAAAAAAACCAGTCCTCACAAAACTGTAATTTTTTATACATCAAAGTAGTTGTGTTGTACTAGTCTTCTCGTAATTCACGAGATAATTTTACTGATTTTGAAACAGCATAGAAAAAGTTTCAACAAATACTACGTAATACAGATCAAAATTATTAACTTAATGAATATTCTAATTAAATCATTGGCATTGAAAGTGTTTTGCACATTTTATCAAAACCATTTTTATTGGTTTTCTTCATTTATTTTTTTAGCAATTGAAAATTTGATAAACATATGGTTCAAACATACGTGTTATACCACTATTTATATACATATATTTTTTTTATTAATACTACAGGATTAACATGTACTGATACAGTGATAAAAACTAAAAGTATTCTTATACAGGGTGGACCAAAAGACTGGAAACGCCCAATTATCTCGTAAATTGCTAGTCTGAATTGTACAAAATTTGGGATATAAGCTCATTTTGCTACTGGGTATAATTTTTGTAGATTCTGGTACCAGGAATCTTTTTATAATCTCGTACCATATGAAACAATACATTATTAAAAATTATTATTAATTTTATTAAATACATAAATAAAAAGTTTACCTCGAGTAGGATTCGAACCTACGACCTGTACTTTGCTAATTACATATTTACCTTTGAACTTATTTGTTCATAACAAAAACTTATAATAATGAAACAATACATTGTTTATCTGTGATCATCCAATCAATCTTGCCCCACCATGTCGATCAGTGACACCCTACGACACAATACGCGAATTATGTATTTTTGTGTATGAGATAAAAACTCGTAAACCCGCCTACGATTGCTACCTAAAGCGCTCTTTATAATATACAGGGTGTCTCAGCGAGACCTTTCATTAGAAATTTATGGAGTTGTGGCCAAAATAAACATTTGAAAATTTAGAATCAGGTATAATTGATTACGTTCTCTTCAAGCGCTTCCCGTTATACCAAAAATCGCCATCTACTCTGTTAGTTGCAATGGAGCTCTATATGTTTTTTCCTTTTTTGGATGGGAAACATCATTTTGAATCTTTTTTATTGAAACCATACCATCCCCATCTATTATGGTTTTTGAGATAAAAATTATTTTCTGAAATCTTGACATCTGGTTGACGTTTACAAAATGCTCTATCACTCCTATTTGGATTGAGGTAAGTTTGTAGTTAATGCTTTTATCGTAGGCATTTTTGAAATAAAAATCTTTGCCTGAGAATAATGCCTAAACTTATACGTTTCAGCTGTTATACCTGTTGTTATAACTGTTCTAGAGTTATTTACAAAAAACGTAAAATTTTAATTCCTTGGCCATTATTTCGAGAATGATATGAGTGGTTGCTATGGATACGAGAAATAATTTTTCAAATGTCGTTTATAGTGTTTCTGATTTAGTACTTACAGTACATCCGACGAATCTTTGGGATTGCGCAATCTTGAAATGGCTGGCTAAACCACCTACGTTTCAAATTTTAAGTAATCTTATGAAGAACGCATGAAAGGATAGAACATAAATACGGGAGTATTTGCATGTACTCGAAATACGTTTGTAAAATATCTTGTACGGTAGATAAAGGGAGAAATAGTTGAAGCCGTACGCGCAGCGAATATCATACGCTGTTCAACGTACAACGTTAGTCAAATTCCGAAACCTAACTTAATCTGATATTCTGTTTGTCATAATGTCTATCCATAATGTCTATGATCAAAAGTCGACCTAGTTACTTTACTTTTCGTAATATTGAATATAAAATTGATATTTAAAGCATAATACTGCATGAAATTCAATTACGCTTCGCTAAGGTATTGGTATCGCTTTAGTTTGTAAATCTGTATTAATAGTAGATTATACACCAAGGGTAAGGAGTGGATCATTATAGCCCTAGCGTGTTCATATTGCGAGATGCGAAGCATCGAGCGTTACAAAGCGCGTGGGCTATAGTGGCCTCTCTTTAGCCGTGGCGTATATACTATTTTTTCCACTACTAGTGATATTACAATAATTTTTACAATAATAATTGTAAATAAATATGTATTTCAAATCAAGAAACAAATGACAGGTTTTTGTTTAGTTGCTATGAAAATTTTGTTTGGAAATTTTGACATTCAAGTTAAAATTGTGATTTGTTTAAGCTGTTTACGTTTTCAGTCAGGTGTTAAGTAAAAAATGAGTAGTGACAATTTAAATTGTATAACACCTAAAATGCGCACTATTGTAGAAGAACTGACAGGGAACCTGCTACCTGAAAAATCAAAAGATTTGTATATGAAAGCAACATTTAAAGGTTGGTGTACCAGTAACAACGTCGGCAGAATTTCCGAAAATGTACTTCTGGCGTTATGGTCACATTATTCGAAGTTGAAATCAACTCTTTCATTAAAAGAAAATGTAGACATTTCAAAATTTTTTAACTTGCTTTCTTAAAACGTCAAAATGCACATCATCACGCTAAGAAATGATCCGTGTTTACTCAAGAAGAGGTTATAAAACTTCTCGTAGAGGTACCTGATAATTTGTATATCGCAACAAAAGTATGTTAAATTTCATTCGATACTAATGTTTAAAACATTTTCACAGTTTTTATCACTAAGCAGTTCTCGTAATTTGTGTCGCCAGTGCATGTAGAGGAGATGAACTTTGTAATTTGCTTCTTTCCGATGTTAATACAAAAGATGATATGGTTGTTTTTATCATTCGGAATAGCAAAAATGGATCCTCCAGAAATTTTGCGGTTGTGGAAGCACTCTGGCTCTAAACTATACAGAAATATTTAAAAATTAGGGCTGTTCTGGACATGGAAAAATTATATATATATATATATATATATATATATATATATATATATATATATATATATATATATATATATATATATATATATATATATATATATATATACGTAATGGAAAAGCTACCAAGCAAAATATTGGTCATAATACGATTTCACACATGCCAAAAAAAATTGCCTTATATTCAAATTTGTAAACCCTGCATCTTACATTGCTTTCGACGAACTTCAGACACTCAATTAGCTGCTAGTGGTGGTAATACGCTGCAGTTGAAACAACACGGAGATTCTCTGGCAGTTAAAAAAGGTATTTCACATGTGGTACAAGCACCATAAATATCGACAAGTGCATCCACTTCACGAATACCAAAGAATGGCGATGAAATTCCAGAAACATCTGGACAGTGTAGTCTCTTTACTGTTGGAGAGATTAGTAATACCGCTATTAACATACTTCAAGTTCTGTGAATGTCGCTGGGGCAGGCATTACTATGAATTGTAATATTAATTATAATTTTTATAAATAAACCATTCTTTGTAATAGTATTGCACTTTTGAATGTAGATAGTAAATCTAGGTTACATAACCTAAAATATGTCGACGTGTGTATAAATGATTAAATTATTTTGTAAATCCACCAAAATGATGTGAAACGTAGTGGTAATAACTAGTTTTATCCAAAATACTTAATTACTTGATCATTTTCTGTTTAATATTCATAATATTTGCAAATATAGGTTTCTCGAAGTTTGACATTTTCCGCGTTCTCTTATGACATCAAATTTACTTAAGTTTTAATATCGAAGTATTTTATTTAAAACAATGATTTTAATGCTTTAATACATTAAATAACATTACTCCCATTCTACTAAATATATTTCTAGGGAAATTTCCGTTTAAAGTATTTAAATTATCAAAATATACTGATTTTCATTTACGTACCTAGGTACGTACTGAAAAAATTATTAACTTCTAGTTAGAAGACTGTCACTTCTCGACCTAGCAACCGTAGTAATTATATCTCCTATACGGCTAGTAGTGGAAAAAATATTTTATTCACTACTAGCGATAGAATATGCCTTTAGTAGGCCGATTTTGGAAGCGAGATTTTGTTTTTCTCGACCTGCTTAATTTTTCTCTCTTAGTAGTAGATAATGACAGTTGGGTTGCCTATCTAATACCAATAACAAAAAGTCGCGTTAAAAGCCGCGTTCCTTTGAGGACGTGCATGTTTTTAGGATCTGCGCATTCTTTTTCTTTAAAACTTTCTAAAAGAAAGAGAGGTTACGTTTTACTGTAATTCGCTTGCGCAACAGAAACTTTAAGAAAAATGAAATGGAAAAAACAACAATTAAGAAATTAATGATGAAAATGGTAATTAATTGTACAATTATTGTACGCAATGTTAATTCGTGAAGCATGTGTATTAGAAGTAAGATTTCCTGTAGGTTTGTTTACATTCGATGATGATGAAGCACAAGGAGTAGTAGGCCCATCTTCATTCAATGGGAAATCTTTCAGGGGTATGTTGATGCTAGAATAACAAATCTCTTCAAAAACTGATTCGTTTGTAGCATTATCGATATTTGAGGTTGGTGTGTCACACATAGTGCAAGAATTTCCTTGGACCATGTGCGCAATTCTTCTTTTATCGGCAATAGCATCTTCTACATATCCTTCTGCCATTGTAGATGATTTCCACCCACCATGCCGTTTTAGAGATAATAAGTCACCGCCATTATCTGCTAAAATTGAGGCCGATGTCCTTCTCAACGAATGACCCGTAAACTGATATGCATTAGGGAGATTTAAATATTTTGCAACCTTTTTAGGAACACCGCTTATTGAATTATGGCCCATATTTTGCCTTGTTGGTTTCCCCGATCGGAATCCGATACAGGCTTTTTCCATGTCTGGATGGGGCCTCTGTGACAGGTAACTCTTTACGAGATTAACCCAGTGTGGGTCTACAATTACAAATTTTCTTGCAGATTTTGTTTTCGTAAGTGGGATGTTGACTATGATTATGTCATCACGAACATCAATATCTGCCACTCTCATATTGCATAGCTCATCCGTCCTGCAAAATCCTGCTACGCCTATTACAAGGATGACCTGAAACACCATAATAATTGCTTAATTTGACTATCCCATCAAAAGATTTACCTTAGTGCAAAGAAACATAGCATCAGGAGCTTCGGCGAGAAATTTTGCTAGGTCCCCCTTTTCAAATACGGGTGATTTTTTCGGCATATAGGAATCATTCTTTCTTTTTAAGAATGCAATTACTTTATAATATTTCGAAATGTCAATATTTTCTTTCAGCTTTAAAGTTTGTTTTAACATCGAAAATGTAGCCCACAAACTGGAAGCTTTCCTATTTTCAGATCTCTCTTGAAAATACACTAAGATCACATTTTCACTCACTTTTAGTACGCCTTTCGACTGGCACCAATCTTTGAAATTTGAATACACTGAAACTACCTAAGGATGATTAAAAGTTAAATGTGAATGTATTACAAAATCTCAACAAATTGAAACATGTGAAAACCTCAGGCCACTTATTTTTTTATGTAATAATAAGATTATTTGAATTGTATTTATTTATTGTCATATTTACATAATATGTGTGCTAGTAGTGAATAAAATAATATATAAACCACGGTAGAGAAGACCTTCTGAGCCTCGTACACTTATTTCCCTCGACGCTCCGCGTTTCGGGAAATAATACGCCTCGGCTCAGAAAATTGTGTTCTCTATCTTGGTGTATAATTACTATATCGTAATAGTTTCAGTAAAACTGGATTAAACTGTTTTTAGTTATTTAGAACAGTATCATTAATTTTTTTGAATGACTTGATAAAGCTTGCTAAAATACTGAATTTTATCTAGCGAGATTTATTCTAACTAACGAGATGTCTATAAGAAAGCTAATTTCTATTGGAATGTTTATGTGCATTCTATAACCTTAATTACTAATATTTTTCTCTAGTTGTCGAGATGCCAGGAAAACGTCTCAACTCGCAATCACAAGAACTTACGATTAAATTAATAGATTACTTTAATCGAGAAAAATCAAAAAGCTCATTAATTCCAGCTGTTTATGCTGTTTATGAGGTTTATGAGGTTAGTAAAGTAACTGCGGATTTAATATTGTCTATAAAAATTACTTTTAGAGAGTCGCTGAAGCTTTAGCTATCTGTAAAAATACCGTTTACACGATAAAGCGGAGGAAAGACCTTAATCCAATGTTGTCATCGCCCGGAAAAAAATCTGATGTGTGCAACACATGACCTCACAATACAAGGTAATTGATAATTTAAATAAGCACAAGCAAAATTGAAAGAGTTTGATGTGTTTTATAACTAGTGTACAGGGTGGCCAACTAAGAATACGAGGTACTGTATCTGGGAAACTAGCCATCGTAGAGGCTTGTGCAAAAAAAGGTTATTACTAAAACGGCCAATACAAAAACCTGGAAAATATTTTCAAGTTTTTGAAACGGGCGCTAGGGGGCGTAACTGCAATCTTGAATCTAAAAAAGTGATGTTTCTGTGAATTCTGCTATATTAACCTAATAAAAAAATAACTGATCTTTAAAGTCGAGGATAATCTGCACCTTTTTGTGTTTGGCACTTTTTGACGTATGTCTAAAAATAAAGTTTTTCATGAACAAGTAGCTAAATGATGCCTAAACAAGCTCGCGAGAACCGTATCTCGATATCTTGTTCCTAACCTAAAATATCGGCAAAAAAACTTTATACCTTAAATTTTTACTTTTTTTAAATTATATTTTTCTGGAATTGTTTCTATTATGTAAGTTGTGGCCCTAAAAACGACCGATTTAAAGGAGGAAGGTTTTTAATGCCCCCCATAAATGCTCGAAATGCTGACCATCACGCTCTATGCATTGCTGAAGCCTCTCATGACTAGACAAAACTACAGCTTCAATTTCAGCTTTCGGTATGTTACGTATTGCGTTACGAATCCGGTTTTTCATATCTTCTCTAGTAGTAGGTTGAGTCCGAAACACGATGTCTTTTAAGCGCCCCCATAAATAAAAATCGAGGCAAGTTAAGTCTGGCGATCGCGGAGGCCATGGAAACAGACTTCCTCTTCCAATCCACCGCAATTGAAATACTGCATTAATATGCTCTCGCACATTAATATCAAAATGTGCTGGGCAACCATCCAACCGCAAAAACAATTTTTGCCTTGTTTCCAGAGGCACATCTTCCAACAACAACGGTAATTGATTGGCCAAAAAGTCAAGAAATATATTGCCATTTAGGGCTTGCTAGAAAAAATATGGGCCAATAATTCTGCCTCCCAGTATGCCACACCACACATTTAAACTCCAACGTCCTTGGCACTGAACTTCATGCAACCAATGGGGATTTTCTGCAGACCAATAATGCATATTGTGCAGATTAACTCTCCCGTCACTACTGAAGGTGGCTTCATCGGTCCAAAGAATTTGAAATAAAAATTCCCGCGTATTATGCCTAACATCCAATGGCAATAGTCTAACCTTCGATCAAGATCTTCCTCTTTCAAGGCCTGATGCAAAACGACATGATATGGGTGCATTCTTAAAGTAATTAAAAAAAGTTTAAACGAATACCTATATATTTTGATGGCCATTAGAACTTACCTATGGTCCTTCAAAATATTTTGAACCATTGTCCGTGATATGCCCAACTCAGTGGATAATGCTCTTGTGCTAACATGCGGATTTCCTTCAATGTAGCCCAGTACACGGTTAATATTTTCTTGTGTTCTTCCAATTCTTTGCCGTTGGAACGTAGGCCGAAAACTACCATTGGCTCGTAAGCTCGCCACTAATCGGGGAAAAACTCTTACATCGCAAGGACGCCGATTTGGATATCGAGCCGCCTAAACTCTTTTGGCTACTGCGGAATTCTGAAGACATTGAAAATAGACCGCAAGCATATCAACACCTTCATTATTCGCAAAACGCATTTTGAAAGCACAAAAACTGCTCAAAGTAACGCGAAAGTATTGACAACTATTGACAATTTGAGGATTATGTATGTTTTGTTTAGTTATCTGTTTCCATAGCCTGCTTCTATTAATGGTATTTTTCGTATATATCCATAGTGAATATGCATTTAAACAAACAAAAAATAGGCCGTTCGTATAACTTTTAGCATTGCTTACTTGTCCGTAATAATTTCAAAAAGAAGGATTCTATTCTGGTGTATAAATTTACAAACATTCAAAATCGCACTTTCTAGTAATTTCAAAAAGGGAGATTTTATTCTGGTGAATAAATTTACAAAAATTTAAAATCGCAATTTCTAGGTCACCTATTAAGAGCCGAAATTGAAGCTGCAGTTTTGTCTACCCACAAGAGGCCTCAGCAATGCACAGAGTGATGGTCAGCATTTCGAGCATTTAAGGGGACATTAAAAACCTTCCTCTTTTAAATCGGTCCTTTTTAGTGCCACAACTTACATAATAGAAACAATTCCAGAAAAATATAGTTAAAAAAAAAAAAAAATTTAAGGAAAAAAAGTCATACCAATGCATTTAATTTTTTTGCGAAAATTAACTGTTTTTGTCGGAATGTCGAACAAAGCCCTCTAGCGACGACATGTGAAACTAACAAAACTTCAATTATTTTAGCATCTGTAGCTCAAGAAAAGCTTTTTTCAATGCGTCCAAGTTTGTTAAAATCGGCTTAGCCGTTTCGAAGATACGGGGGGTGATTTAAGGAAACCTTTGAATACCCCCCCCCACTACGTTATTTTTATAGATACGTCAAAAAGTGTTAAACAAAAAAAGTTCAGATTATCCTTGACTTCAGAGATCAGTTATTTTTTATTAGGTTAATATAGCAGAATTCACAGAAACATCACTTTTTTAGATTCAAGATTGCAGTTACGGCCCCTAGCGGCCATTTTGGAAACATGAAAATATTTTGCAGATTATTGTATTGGCCGTTTTAGTAATAACTTTTTTTTCCGCAAGCCTCTACGATGTATAGTTTCCCAGATACAGTACCTCGTATTCTTAGTTGGCCACCCCGTACTATGGTTTTTTGCTAATAAAAATTTTGTACAGTTTCATCGTATCATTAAATTGTTAAATTGTTTTATTAGAAAAATCGTAATACTTCGAGAGAAGCAATTAAATATGACGACCAAGACACATTATCTTAGATTTAAGTTATTATTTAAATAATACCTACAAAGGACGTACTAAACAAAAATGACCACGATCGCAAAAGATGATCAGAGAAAGTAAATAATCATAATCACCCAGTATACATTTAATTAGTTCTTAAATTGAAAACGTGTAAATATGTGCATAAAAGTATAATTTTTATAAACACATAAATCCACTTATTACCCATATGTTTCTATAGAAGCGGTTATCATTTTTACTTTTATTCCATAGTTAACTTTCGTTGTTGCGAAAACAACATTTGTTTATATAATTCCTAAATGACATAAATTCTACTTAGTAATAAAAAAAGTAATTAGAATTCTGACATTTTAAAATGTTACTAACGTGTCAAAATATAAAAAAAAAGTGCGAAAATTTTTAACCGAAGGGCAAAAAATTTTTTTTTTCAAAAATCGTTTCAAATGCCTTAGCACATCTGATAAGATAAGATTAAAAAAACCTCGTACAATATGCGTCTTGAACCCGAGGCGCCGCAACATTAACCAAACACGCTGCTACTGCGCTACCGGAGGAGTTCACGAACAAACGAAAAACTTGGCAGATATTCATTACTAGGATGGTTCACTTAGTTGCCTACGTAAAGACGTGCCGGTGTGCTACGAATAGACTGGACATATTTCGCTCAAAAGTTCACAATTCCGTCTACTCATGGATCCGAACCTGGGTACCAAATTTCACGACGATCGGATTATCTTTGTGGACGCTATCGCGCTGAAACACATTCAAACAGACAGATAGACATATATTTTGAAACTTTCTTGTTTGAACGTCTTTTTTTCCAACGTACGGTAAAGCAGTTTTTAAGTATGGTATAGCTCACTTTAAAGGAAATTTAATCCTCTTTGATAATACTCTGGGATCTACTTTCTATCTATGTTCTATTTTCCGATAATTCACTAAAACGAAAGTGCTGCACTCGAAATTTCGCCGACCGATTGCAATCCCTCCCAATAATTTCGCATTATGAGGTAAAAAGGGCACGAAGCAAACCGAAAACACTAATATTTCTATTAGAAATACCTTATACAACATGTATAAAGTAGGTAATTCATAGTTTAAAAGTGCAACAATAAAATAATTTATACTTATTAAAAATAGGTGAACATGTCACTACAACTTCTTTGAAATCAGGGTTAGCCGCTAAAAAGTACATCGAAATTAATCGTACATCATTGAATATAGTGCTGAATGAAATTGGACTTAACTTTAAAAAAAACGACAAATGTAGAGCTTTAACTAAAAAGTTGAATATCTGTTGTATGAGAACTGCATTTTAAAGAAATTATATGTCAAATATTAACAGCGAGTCTGTTCATTGGCAGGTTGCTTTTCTTGACGAAACATGGATATTTGCTCAAGGTAGAAAAACTCGACCTTGGCAAGATAGTGATGTCCGAAGTGTTCGAAAAGCAAATTACGGTGGTAAAAGATTTATTGTTGTACATGCCGGAAACAGCAATGGTTTTATTCCCGAGGCGAGCTTACTTTTTCAATCGAAATCTGCGACGAGTGGTTACCACAGTGAAATGAATGGGGAGATATTTACAAAATGGGTTCAAGGAAAGTTGATGCCGAATTTAGAGGAACCATCTCTAATTGTCTTAAATAGTGCACCCTACCATAGAATTTTGGTATTGAAACAACCCACATCAGCTTGGAAAAGGACCATATTATAGTATGGTTACATGAAGATAATGTAATATTTTCCAACTGTCTTTCAAAATGCGAACTATTACAATTAGCTAAACACAATAAAAAAGAAATAGTGTACGTTATCGATGAATTGATACGACAGCATGGTCATGAAGTTCTGCGTCTTCCACCGTATCACTGCTATTTCAATGCTATCGAACTTATATGGGCTCAATGTAAAAGATACTATAACGCCGTGACGGTTATGGGGACGACAAAGTATTGGCAATGTGGTCTGAAATTTTGTGTGAAATTTGTCAATTTGACGGAACTATTTTCAGGAACATTTATTTATCACAGTGCACATTGAAAGTACAATTTTGGTATTATTTAGTTTTGTGAGTTGTAATTTTACTTTCGGAGCATAAGAACACGCAACTTGTGTGCTGGGAGTGATACGGACAACAATCTTTATCTCTTACCCTGAGATCACTGATACTTCACGAACTTTTGTTTATAAGTACGTGTTTTATTTATAAACGCAAAATGTCGTTCAGTCAACCCAACAATTTCTACTACCCACCTCAAGTAAGTTAACAACACCCTGCACAGCAACCCATGTTAAATAGGCCACAACAAACGTATGCAACTTCTAATTAAGCAACACAATTTCCTGTATTTTCCTACTCGCAACCTGCAACTGTTTTTCGACCTGAAAACCAGGTGTCTAACTAGACAGAACACAGGTATTTAAAGAACCCTCCTGCTTATGAATGGCATACAGCAGTAAATAAAAAACGCTACAGCAGCCCTGATAGGAATGTAATGCAAGATCAAAAATTCCAAAACTGGTTAGTAGCCTCCACTAGCAATAGATATGACCAGCTCTCGACTGAGATGGACGACGTACAAACAGACAATACACAGGAGAAATCTATCCCTAAGGTGCCACAGCCCCCGCCTATTTTTATATCTGAAGTCAAAAATATGGACCTGTTAAACGAAATTGCAAAAGATAAATATACAATCAAAGCTTTAACAAATGAAGAAGTGAAAATACAAAGCGCAATTAACGAAATTTACTCTGTTATAATTAAGGAACTGGCTAAAAGAAACAAACAATTCCACACATATAAGCCTAAACAGGAAAAAAATTTTAAAGTAGTAATAAAGAACTGACATTATCCTACCGACACTACTGAAATTAAAAGAAAACATGGAAATTTACAACAGCAAGCTATTAATGCACACTAGCGTAGTGAGAGAGAAATCTACAATGCACAAATTGTCAACGCTTTGAGCATATAAAAAACTATTGCCAACATATTCCACGATGAGTTAAATGCACACTATTCTACAAAACTATTGAGTTCTCGTGCAAAACAAAAGATGACAAGGTAGTTTGCAAATTACAGAGGTTGCACCATACACAAGCAGCTACAGGCTGCGAAATAATATCCAAACAACCAGACATAAATCCTACACCCAACAAACTCATGACATAGCAGAATTAAGCAACATGATGAAAACTCTTCTTACTCAAATGGGGCAATCATGAATCTTTTCACTACCCTGATTACAAAACATTCATAATGGCTCACGAACTTAAAATTGGCGCATGGAACGCCAATGACCTAAGGCAACATGCCCAAGAAGTTAAAATGTTCCTTGAAAACAATAATATTGACAATACTGTTTATCTCTGAATCTCACTTCACTAACCTTAGCTACTTAAAAATTCCTAAACATAATATATAGCTAATCATCAGGATGGCACAGCGCACAGTGGAACCGCTCTAATCATACGTAGTGATATTAAGCACTATGAAATGGAAAAATATCAACAGTATGATATCCTATTATATTATTATTATTAATCGAAGATAAGGCAGCTCCTTTTGCAGTTTCAGTTATCTATAGCCCACCTAAACATATAATCGACAATGTGAAATAAAATCTTATCTCGAGCTAGCTGCTGATCATTCAGCCATCTCAATCACCTTATAATCAGACATAATAAACATAACCAAGCGACCTACTTTATACATTAAAAATACTGATTGGGAGTACTTCCGACTCAGGCTTGACTACCTGGTAAATTCTCAAGTACCGCTCAAAACTGAGTATGACATTGAAAGTACAGCGACTAAATATACATAACTAACACAGCAGGCTGCATGGGAAGCAACACCTGTGCCAACGAAACTTACTGCAAGCGCAAACTGTCCTATCTTAATAAATGAAAAAATAAAAGAAGAAAGACGACTGAGAGCTCGCTGGCAACCAGATATGATGCAGATACAAAAGCATTAAACAAAGCAACCAAACAACTCAAACATCTACTACAACACAAAAACGATAGCATCCAGGAACACTTAGAAAATCTATCAGCTACAGAACTCAATTATTTCTCATTATGGAAAGCGGTACGTAATACAAAAAGACCAACACAACACATACCTCCAATCAAAATTGAAGATGGTTATTGGGCTCGTAGCGATACGGACAGAACTAATGCTTTTGCGAAACATCTAGCGAATCTCTTCAAGCCTCATCCCACTCTAAATCCTGAAAAAGATAGAGATATTCTTAATCTTCTCGGAACTCCTTTTCAAATGCAACTACCGCTGAAACTATTTACAATTAATGAAGTACATGAAGTAATAAATAAAACCAATACCAAAAAAGCTCCAGGATATGACATCATAACTGGTGTGCTAGTAAAGCAACTATCTAAAAAGCAATTCGCTGTATTACACAAATCTACAATGCCATCTTAAAAATAGGATACGTACCTAGGATATGGAAAACGGCTCATATAGTAATGGTTCCCAAACCAGGTAAACCTCCTGGAGCAGTCGCGTCCTACAGATCCATTAGTCCTCTCCCTATATTATCTAAAATCCTAGAATAACTGTTATTGTTAAGAATAAAACCAATGCTGGACGAGCAAGAATTGATACCAAGGTACCAGTTTCGTTTCCGTAACAAATACGGGACCAATTGAAGTTCACTGGGTAGTCACTCAGATATTTAATGATCTCGAGGGCAACAGATACTGCTCCGCTGTTTTCCTACATTCCTCGCAAGCTTTTGATAAGGTCTGGTATCAAGGATTACTCTACAAATTAAAAAACTTTCTCCTCAAATATACCTTATCCTTAAATAATACTTGACTGATAGAACCTTCTTCATTAAATATAAAGATGCAACTACTGCACTCTATCCGATACACCCTGGAGTCCCGCAAGGCAGTGTTCAAGGCCCCTTACTTTATCTGTTGTACACAGCCGATTTTCCGACATCGAGGCCAACCATGACGGCTACCTTTGCTGATGACATAGCAGTATTAGCACCACATAAGCGATCCGAAGAAGCGTCCGTATATATATATATATATATATATATATATATATATATATATATATACAAGCACACCTAAACAAAATTCAACTATGGCTCAAACTATGCAGAATACAAATACATGAAGCTAAATCCCAACATGTGACTTTTACTATGAAAAGGAAAAACTGTCCAACAGTAACTCTTAATGGTGAACAGATTAAGCACGCTGACTCAACTAAGTACCTTGGATTTCATTTAGACCGTAGATTGACATGGAAAACACATATCTTCAGTAAGCGTATACAACTAGGTCTTAAATTGAGTAAATTATACTGGCTAATAGCAATAACCTCGAAGCTATCATTGACTAACAAACTCCTGGTTCATACAGTTGCCCTAAAACCCATATGGACATATGGAATGTCACTATGGGGAACTACGTGCAAGTCCAAGCGCTTCGTACTGTTGCAAACACGCCATGGTATGTTCCGAATAGAGTATTACTAACTGATCTGAGTATTCAAACTGTGAAAAGTGAAATCCAAACCTTTGCAAAAAATTACAAAGACAGACTAAGTGCTCATCTAAATGTACAAGTCTATTCTCTAATGCTAGAAGATGAAGAACCTAGAAGGCTGAAAAAATTCAAGCCATCTGTCCTACCGACACGTTTTGACTAAATTTGGACGTTAGTATAGTCAATAGTCAAGACTGTTGTAAAGCAGCTTACACTGCCACAGTACCTGTAAATATTACATATCACTTATTGCCCTCTGGGGCAGATTGTAAGAAATTGGGGTTAAAAAGAAATTTGTCAACAAATACACTATATATTTTTGTAACTTTGTTCATGAGTATTTATATAAAAATTTAATACAATACATATTTTCTTCATAATAATTGACAACACTGCATTAAGGTCATTCCTCCGCTTTATCGTGTAAACAGTACTTTACAGATACATAAAGCTTCAGCGACTCTCTAAAAGTATTTTTTTATAGATAATATTAAATCCGCAGTTACTTTATTAACCTCATAAACAGTAGTAACCGGAATTAATTAGTCTTGGTTTGCTTTTTCTCAATTAAAGTAAAGTAATCGAGTTCTTGTGATTGTGAGTTTAACCGTTTTCCCGGCATCTCGACAACTAGAGAAAAAAATTAGTAATTAAGGGCATAGGTTGCATATAAACATTCCAATAGAAATTAACTTTCTTTTAGACAAAGATTCATGGGATGTACTGTAGTGCCTTAATATTACTGCTATAAACAGTGAAAATAGATAACAATAACGAAAATAATGTTTATACAAATCAAGCAATTCTTAATTTATTTTTTATACATGGAAAATGCGACAATATTCTTAGTAGAACCTGCACAATATTTAACCAAAACTATACACATGTACCTCCGATGACAGAAAGTAAATTTAGAAGAATAGAAGCAAATTTTGTGCGCTTTGGAGGAATTGGTCAAGTGTTAAATCGACCAAAAATTGTAGTTGATGGTGAAGAGAGAAAGCTGAATCAACTATTGTAAAATATTGTGCAAGTTCTACTAAAAATCTTATGGGTATAAAAAATCAATTAAGAATTTCTTCGCTTGTATAAACATTATCTTAGCAATAATATTAAGGCACTTAAGGAATAGGTACATATCACTTTGTAGCAAATCTTATCGCCAATTCGATTACGTAACAAAAAATAGGGTACCTATTCCATTTGAGAAAATAGATAGACACTTTTTGATTTTCCTACATTACCATAAGAACGTACGCGAAATAGTGTGCGAAATACGTATGTCGCGCACTGCATGTAAACTCTATGAAATGATTGTATTTTAACTTTTGTGGTCCTCAGTCAAGCAAAAATCCAAGAAAAAAATTATTTTAAAACAATTTTAAGGGATATACATATTTTGATGGTTGTGGAAAAAAAATTGTTTGCAACACATGCGCGAACTACTTTGGTGATCTCGACTAATTTTCTAACGCGGCTGCGCCTCGTTAAAAAATTCAATTCTCTGACTGAAAAGTATAAATTTAGGCATTATTCTCAAAGTTCTTCAGCGGATGGAAATGCGCGTGCAGCTAAACGAAGGCGCCAAAAACAAGAAGGCTAGGTGACGCTTTCCGGAACAAAAAAGTGGAGCTGTGATTTAATGTCGCCTTTCGACATCAAAGTCATCCCGTTTTACGGTACTTACTGTTTAATGAAAAGTGGTAAGAAGCATTTTTTAATTACTGTTCATTCATATCTAATAATTTAAAAAGATATCACAGCGTGATCAACAATAATGTTATAAATTTGTTCGTTTTTTTTTAATTATTTTGTTATTTTGTTATATCTTTTGCTACCTATATATATATATATATATATATATATATATATATATATATATATATATATATATATATATATATATATATGTAAGTATTATTAAAAACCTACACGTTGAAAGTTATTCGGAGAGTTCTATAATTATCTTGTTCTGTAACGAAAAATTTTTTTAAGAAACTTCTTTCTATGCTTGTAATTAAGTACCTAGCAACAACAGAAGCAAACTTTGACTTTTTAACAACCTATTATGTGTTTTTGTGTAAACATAAATATACATTTTATTTACCATTGCGCTTTCAATAATTATAGGTCGTATAGCAGGAAGCCATATTTTCTTGACAAATTGAAAGCACATAATATCAATTCCGCCCAACAATTTTTTTGCATATTCCATTATATTACACCTACACAATGTATTTCTTCAAAATAATTCACAAGTTGTTGGTTTCTGTTTAAAGCACCAAATCAATATTGATAATAACCTTAGGTTTTTATTTTATTAAAACATACATGTTATATACAAAACTTATCTAACGTTTTCTAATTAATTTTATTATACAGACCGTCCATATTTTAATTTAATATTTAAATTTTGGTTTGAAATTTGTTTCTCCTGGCTGCAGTTGAAAAAATAATCACAATGAATGATTACATTTTTCAAATGTAATTAAAAATGAACACTTAATGGAAATTTTTTAGCCCGAATGAGAGCAAATGAATGCAGTGGAGCACGGCATACTCTATAACAGACGGTGATATAGGAGTGTGAGACGTAAAGTCAGTAGGCCTAGAACTGCAATGAAATGTATGCAGTAGCATATAGAAGTCGTGGAGCTTTAGACTGCGCCAGCAAATTCTAATAATATCTGCGGAATATGATTCGCAAATGCCATTTACCGGATTCTCAAAACACCTGTCATAGCACTACTTTATTCAATGTTACAAAATATTGCATTACATAATTATAAACTATCACGAAACCTCTATAAATCAATTGTGAGCGTCAAAAAACTTTAATATCATAGCGAAAATTTAACGCATTACAATAAAAGTCTAATTAATGATGGATATTTTACTAATTTTAAGTATTGTGATTGACTAATAGTAGGAATAGGATGACCAGCTATTTACTATAATTTCTATCAGTTAATGAATCGATACAATATCCATGAAACATGCTGATGAAATTTGTTTGCAATGCACCTAATATTGTTTTGTCTAACTATAAAAAATTAAGAAATAATGTAATTGCAGACCGCAAAACAAGTTTGGTGTCAAAAAGAAAATTAAAAACATTGAAATGAATTCCCGACTTTTTTATTATTCGTGTTTCTTTACTGTCAATTACAGTTAAACAAGTAAATTATAGAAGTTATACTCAAACATTTAGGATCTCAACTTTTACATTAGAGATAAAGAATAACAAACATCGTTCAATTCTAGGAACACTTCTAAACGAGACATTATTACTAAGATTTTTTTTTGTTTGGATTGTTATTATCAAAAAATATAATTTCCGATCATTTGAGATGAGAGGTTTGGTTGTTATGCGTTAAAATTTGATTAACAACAAGGAAATCTGTCCGTGTATCAATACTTTTCATGCGGCAATCGGCCTACTAACGTCATCGTCGGAGCTGAAAGTGGGGTATAGTGTACGCTGTGAGTAGAGTCAAGTTGGTTGAATCCTTATAGGAGGTAAAATTATGAATAATGATGTTAAATTACACATTGTCATGTCTCTATAATTTCATCAAGATTCGCCTGTATATTTCGGATTTGTAAAATTATCCCTTAGTACATTTTGAATGCATTTTGAATGCGTGTTCTTCTTATATGTGGTCATTGACGAAATTCATATTTATTGCTTAATTTGCTCATTAAATTATCGTAACTATGGCGAGTTTGGTTTGAATGAAACAAACACGGTCGAAAGTTTTCAAAGGTTGATTTAACTTTAACGTACATTTAGAGGCCGATGAATTTGCATTTTTCTTTCTTGTTTTGTTTGTATCAAACGTAATTTTAGGAATTCGATTTCAAACGATTGTGTATACAGTTAAAGCGTTTTTTTATTATTATATTCCTATATTTTTGTTTGGCGATGTGAAATTATTTTACACATTGAGATTTTGGATTAACGTAACGTCACAAGAGATTAGTGTTTGTTTGTGACAGAAGTGATTGATTTTGCGGCACGTTGCTATTTTATTTAAGTGAGCAAATATTGCTTTTGAAGCGTTTCACGTAGGCGAAAGATCTGCTGGTCCAGGGGCCACCTGTGAAGGTTACGTATAGGTAAGCAAATTATTTAGGTATTTTGAGCGAGCTGTGAACTAACGTAATTAGGCATTTCATCCCCTATTGTGGCATTTCAAATATCCTGGCGCCCATTTCCGGTTTTATGACGATTTCAACTCGTATTTTGACTTATGTATGGTATGCCATCCTCTCATGCGCAAAATTAATTAACCTCTGCCTCACCGCTGGGTAGTCCTGCAAAAGCCAAGTTTATCTGTTACCTCGTCTTACTGCCAGTTTATACAGTAACAACATTTACTAAAATGTAACGGGTTTAATATTTATTTCTCGCATACGAAACAAAGCATTTTCGTATTCTTATTTATATATGTGCGAAGAGGCAAGTATAGGGAAGAGCAATACACAATGATACTATTGTTAAGTTATTACTATAAATCATAAACAGATTAATGAAACATGTGTTGCATATTAGTGGTTTATACCTTACTGCTCAACCTGTAATATTTGGCCTAAGAAATTTCAAAAATGTCAGTAACGAAAAAGTAAAATAAAAAAAGGAATCATGCCGAGTTTGTATCATAGAGTAGCACTAGTGGTACACATTGAAACTTAGGGTGGTAAACAATAAAACACATTAAAATTTGTAATAAACATGTATTCAAATAAAAAAGCTATATATTTCTTACAAAACATTGAAAGCGCACGATCGTATTGTGAAAATCTAATCCAAATTTGCAATAAGACGAAAGTCTTTTATTATTTGTGGTAACAGGCTTCAGTAAAAGCATCACAAAATCCGATTTCGTATCAGGAACGTCCGGAAAATAAAAACAATTTAACCCTTTGGTACTTTTGCTTAAATATGAGACCTGAAATTCATTGTTTTCATCGCATTGTAGAATTTTAGCACGGTAATGAATGTTGTCAAATTTAACCGACACAAAAGAATAGGTATTTTGAAAGCTTAGTGTTATGGTCAATTGTGTGACACTCTTCAATATTACTTTTTTTCTGCTCCATTTAATATAAGTCAGCTAAGATCAATTTTTCATCTGAAGATTCCACAAACTCTACACTTTCATCACTTTCACCCTCTGTTTATGAATTCTTTTCATCTACCTTTTCTTTGTTCTTTCTAATTTTCTTCTTGCACTCATTATTGTGTCACTTTCGTGATATATTTCGTTTTACTTTGGCTGCTGCTGTTTGGATCTTTCTTTTCTATTTTATAAGAAAATTCTTTAACTTCAGGCGTGCTGGTTATTATTATACTTTCTTTGGTTTTCTTATTCGTTTTAAGTTTCTTCTCGGAGCAGCCTTAGGGAAACCTTGCATTTGAAATGGAGTAATAAAACTACCGTTTGATGTAGAAGCGGTGTCCACTCCAATGCATGGTTTTGCTCATGAGGCAACACACCCTGAATTTTTGTTGAAGGTGATGTATTTGTATATGAAGTAGAAGCAATATTTAAAGGCGGAGAGGTTCTTTCTTGATTATAAGAAAGATCTGCATCTACTCTTATTAGCACTACCGTCTATCTTGTTTTTACCTGTATATTAAAGGAATAATCCATTTTGAACAAGCCATACCAAAACACTCTACGATTTGATCCAAAATCACAGGAAACGCGGGGTGATTTAAAAGCCACGCTGCTATTGCATTATTATAAAAGTTTTTAAAAGAAAACAGCACTGATTTACCTAAAGGTTGTAACTTGTTGCTTGTATGCGGCGGAAGGGTCAACACTATCACACAATTAGATTTTGAAATTTCTGCTGTTTCTAAAGATACGTGTTACTCATGGTTATCCAGTATTAATAGAGATGGATTATCTTTAGATGTACCGGAGTGTTTAATAAAATGGTTTAAAACTTCAATAAATAGTTCGGCCGTCATACAGCCACTTGGATTAGTTAGCCCTAATGTTCCCGGTGGTCCCCGTTTAACATCAGAATATTAAACTTTTTGCGAGGGAACACAATCGGTGGTGGCACAAATGATTCATGTTCGCGAATGATGGCATATGTAGAGCCAGTAGCCCTCTTTCCGCACGTGTACATTGATTCAACTGTTTAACTTCTTTCTATCCCACTACTTTTTGGGGACGCTGTACTGTTGTGGTGCCCATCTCGTCAAAGTTGTATGTGTGGATTTCTTCTAGAACGGAAGGGTATCTTTTATAGACTTTCTCTAAATTGGAAAAAATCTATCCACATTAATTTGGTAACAGAACTAAGTCTTGATAATGAGCACGGTTCAGGCTTTCTTAAATGTAATGTGGAATTTCTCCTTAAAAATGCACGAAACCAGTCTTTGCAATGTTATTTTTACAAGCCATTTCATATGACAACTGCGTAACCTTGTACGTATTCAATCCAAGCACCATTTTACTGCAAGTTTTAACGTAATCACACAACGATCCTTCCTGTTCTTTAGTAAATATCATTCTTACAGCATAATTGGAAAACGTTCTCCAATTTGGATTATCCTGTTCTTTTAAAGCAAATCTTCTTAAAATTGTACATTTGACATTAAAAATTTCTGCTGCAACCCGATTATTCTTGGCTGCCATCATCTGCTGGGCTGTAAATTTTGTCCTTGTTCGCTCTTTCTTTTTTCGCACCATGGTAAACCTGTAATAAAAATTGAACAGTACAGAATGATACACAATGATACAAGTACCATTATGTACCAATACTATATGTTTCATTGTGGACCACCATGCATTTAAAATTTGGAATTGCTGCAAGTGCCAGAACTATCCGTTTTTTGCCACAATATTTACAGATTGGAATAAATATACCCTAACTTGTGATAATCATATCAAATGCAAATTAAAAGTATATATTTGTGAATACGATACCTTTTTTAAACCACTCAGAATGTTAAAAATCGTACTATAACAACAAAATGCTGAACAGTACACTAACTATACGGAGGTCTGACGCCACCTACCGGTGGTAAATGAGCAGGTACAGTGGTATGCCACAACAGCGCTACAGAAGTTCTGGAGGCAGTGTACTACGCTCCCCTACAAATCGGTTTTTACACCCGCGTGAGAGAAATCAGATGCAAATTTAAAAACATTACAAATATTTGTAATATTATCTGTCTTAATACGCGAAGTGTTCATAACAAGCTAAATCTTTTACTTGATCACTGTAACTACCCTAAGTGTTAAATGGGTAACTGAAAGTTGTCTACACTACGAAGAAGTTTCGTCCGTTGCATTACCCGGATACGTAGTTGGTGTTAGCTTCAGTCGAATATCAGCACGCGACGGAGGCGTAGTGATACCTCTTAAAGAATATCTCAAGTTTAGCGTTACAGATCTTACTAACTGCTGTGTCCAAGAATCGTTTCTGGAAACAGCTTCTGTAAATGTAAACGATGGAAGTGGGTCTATTAATTGTTCACACAAACAACCAAATACTCCAAAAACCATCTTTATGGGCAAACTAGAAAATTTTAAAGTTAAGAAAAGAATTAAGCTCTTTTGTAGACAATATAACTGTAACTGTATACGTAATAACAGTATGTCGTTCAACGTAACAAATTTATTTCTTTCTCATGGTCTAAGTCAAATGTTTTTTTAATACTCATTGTAACATCTTTCGAATATTAATTTAAATGTTATTGACAATAAAACAGTTACTAACTTTGTTTCTGATTATAACGCATAGCTACTGAATTTTTGTAATCCCTAATTATGTTAGGTGCACTAGTAACATAATTGAAACTATACTGATTCAGCCTATTTTTTGACGAGATAACAGAAAATATATTTTCTAGATCGGAAAATGTATCTGTGCGGTGACTTAATTCTGCCATAATTTTTTATAAGATGCAATAAGCCTAAGTTGGCTCAGTACAGGTAAACAAATAGACTCTTTTCTTTATTTTAATACAAATTAGCTAGGGTTAATTTTTTTAAATTAAGTTTGGTTCATTTCCAAAAAAACATTATTTTGGGTAAAACGACATATCCCGTGTTTGGGTAAAATGACATACTATGTCATTATTTTAGGCTAAAGTATTATTTTGATTTCAGGCAATATGGTTGGAAAGTACATTAGAAAATCGGCCCGTCAAAACTAGAGCGAGGCGAGCATGAGGGAGGCTATTCAAACAATGCAAAACGTTGATATAGGTTGGTTGGCAGCGTCTAAAACATGTTGTGTACCTCAAGCAACATTCAGGCGCAGGACTCAAGATAAAATAAAAAAATTTAAGGTTTGAAAAAAGGCTTGGGTCGCTACCAAACCACATTTTCTAAAGAACTTGAGCGCAAAATAGTAGAGCTTATTAGGAAATTAGAAATATGCACGATTGTTTTAAACACAACAGGGGTAAGGCAGTTGGCATTCCAGTTAGCTGAAGAGGAAAAGATACCGGACATATTCAATAAAGTTAAAGAAATTGCTAGCTGGGACTGGCTTCTGGGGTTTGCGGTACGTAACCCAGACATTTCATTTCGAAAGGAAGAAAGTAGGCCGGTGCGATTACAAGTGGAGAATGGGGGACTCATACTACTGTAGTTTGTGCCATGAGCCCAATAGGGAGTTTTTTTACCACCAGTTCTGATTTTTTCAAGAAAAACGTGGAAACGAGAGTTAATCGATATGCACTGGCTAGGACATTGAGTTCGTATCAATAATCGGGCTGGATGGCGGTTAACCTTTTTGTAAGTGGCTGAAACATTTTATAAAGTTTACACACTCATCCCAAAATAATAAATGTCTCCTACTGCTTGATGGTCACGTTAGTCATAAACATCAGATTCTCCTCAGGTAACTCTAAATGAATGATACACTAGACAGCAGCCGAATTTCCGTAGAAAGCGTAATGCCAATACTAAAGCTATCCATACCTTCTAAACGCACGAAGCGCAGAAGACAGGGGACTGCCATGCTCACATCAAAACCAAACTTGGAAGAACTTCAGGATAAAGAAGAAGAGAAACGTTTGGATTTGGCGCGACTTGCAACACGTGATACGATTAAAGTCAACTTGTGGGACGAAGAAGATGAAAAGCAAGACCATTTGCTAGGGTTGAAGTTGATGAAGAAGATACCGCATGTATTCATTGTAATAGTTTGCATTCGGAGTAGAAAACAGGCCAGCTTTGGTTGTGGTGTCAACAATGTAAGAAGTGGGGTCATGCAGAATGAGCAGGAGCACTCTACTATCCAACTTTGTTACATACATATATTCACACACACGCACGCACGCACGCACCCAACCAACACGCCCACTTTGCCTGCACATGCACAGTGGTCACGCGATCACCACAGCACCACTACACCACACGACAGACACACACACAGACACATACCCACCCACATACCCACCCACACACACACACACACGCACGCACGAACGCAGGCACACACGTACGCACGCACGCACACACACACACACAGACGCGCACACACACACACACACACACACACACACAGACACACAGACACCAGAACCACAGGCACACAGACACACACCACCACAACACACACGCACAGCACGCGCATCCACCACACACCACGCACACGCACACACCGCACCACTACACACACACACACACACACACACGCACACACTCACACACACGCACGCACCCAACCAACCCCACGCCCACGCACACGCGCACGCGCACGCGCACCACACCACACACCACACACACCCACACACAGACACATACCAACCCACACACACACACACACACGCACGCACGAACGCAGGCACCACACCACCACCAACGACAACCCACACACACACACACAGCACGCACAGACGCACACGACAGCACACACACACACACACACACACACACACACACACACAGACACACACAGAGCACACACGACACACACACACACACACACAGACACACACGACACAGCACGCACCACCATCCACCCACACGCACGCACGACGCACCCACCCACGCACTCACACACACACACACACTCACACACACGCACGCACACACACTCACACACACGCACGCACGCACGCACGCGCGCACGTACGCACGCACGCACGCACACACACACACAGACGCGCACACACACACATACACACACACACACACACAGACACACAGACACACAGACACACACACACACACACACACACAACACACACACACAAGACACGACACACACACACACACACACACACACACACACACACACACATTCAGCGGTATTATCGATCGACCAAGAAAAAGCCTTCGACAAAGTGAACCATAAGTATCTAATCAAGGTAATGGAAAATTTCGGATTTGGGAAAAAATTTATACAACACATAAAGTTGCTGTACAACGGAGCAATAGCAGTTACCAAAGTGAAAAATAAGATATCACCAAACATCCCACTTCATTGCGGAATCAGACAAGGTTGTCCAATATCTGGTCTGCTATATGTAATTTCAATTAAGCCGTTTTTACAAACATTGCGGAATAATCTAGTTGGAGTTAAAATACCAGGAAGCGACCAAAAAATAGCGCTATCGGCATATGCTGACGACTTAACCATAGTGACTAGTTACGAAAAAGACATACAACAACTGGCAGTTTCAATTAAGGAATATGAAAAGTACGCAGGGGCAGTCCTCAATCAAAACAAATCAGTAGGTTTTTGGACAGGGAAATGGAAGAATAGAACCGATAGTATTTTAAATTGTCAATGGTCCAATAAACAAATAAAAATACTGGGCGTAAAATTTACAAATAATAACAACGAAGTATCACAGAGCCATTTTGGCGAAATTGAAGAAAACCTAAAACGAAAATGTGCTAGGTGGAAGCCAATGATGCTATACCTATCACTGTATGGAAGAGTAGCATTAATAAATAAGTTTATTGCTCCTAAAATTTGGTATCAACTACAAGTACTGCCTTTTAAAGATCAACAGCTACAAAAATTGCAAGTCATAGTAACAAAGGCCTTTTGGGGAGGACGAAAACATTGGGTTTCCAACAGTGACCTATGTATCCCAAGACAAATGGGTGGATTAGGTTTAGTACACCTAAAAGCCAAACAGAATATGTTTCGAATCAATCTAGCAAAAAGGTACCTAACAGAACATGAACCAACGCATTGGAAAAGCTTATTTAGTCATGAACTAAGGAAACATAGAAAATACAATTTAACATGGCAGAACTTTCTGTTACGTAATGAAACATACACTTGTAGATATATAGACGAATTTCAAAAACAAATACTGCGAGCGGTATCAACACTGAAACTAGAACCATCCAACTACCCGGTTACAGCACAAGATGTACTTGAGACACCCTTAACCAATAACGTTCAGTTAGGCGTCGTAAAAGTTTCATCCCTATGGAAAACACTAAATATCCACACATACAGAGAAATCGATAAACTTGAGTTAAGCGAAATAAAACCAAAAGAACAAAAACGTGAAATGCAAACAAACAAACAACTAATACAAGATAAGTACCAAAAGCAGCTACAAATACATGGACCACAAAACAAACCAGCGGTTTTCAATATAACAATACAAAATAAAAAAACCCCTTTAGCGGAGCTAGGGAAATACAAAAAAATAGTTATGAAAGATTTACTTAAGCACCAAATAGGTATCACAGAGCCGTTAAAGCATGCCATAACCAGCGATAAGGTGTATTGGGAAACGTTTACACAACGACCTACTCTAGGAAGAGAAGGATCAGTAACATGGAGGTTAGCGAAGGGAAAACTTGCAGATGGAAAGTTTTTAAAAAAAAGTGGACTAGCCGAAAGCGATATGTGTAATAGATGTAATAAAACGGCAAATATTTGGCATATTATGGTAGAGTGCCATAGGACTACTAAAATATGGGAAACAGCAAAAGACATACATCAAACTCTAACAGGAACAAATCTGAAGACATGTGATATAATAGCGGGAGTAGACAAAAATGTGAAAGATTACCAATTAGCAAACTACGTGCTAAATGTGGCAAAAGAGAACATCTACAAAATTTATATAAAGGAAGTAAAAGATGATAAATGTATCATAGCTGACCCTAGAAAGTACTATCTGGGCAGCCTTAAAAATAGATTAATGATAGAATATATATGGTATACAGGAAAAAACGGCATCAAAACTTTCAAAGAAGTATGGTGTAGACAAAACGTGTTGTGTAAAGTGGGTGAAGATGGACTTACGTTCAATTACAATTGAAGATATAAAATAATTATAAAATATCCAAATTTATATTTGTAAATAAATATGTAAATAGTCTTTTGTCAAAAAAAAAAAAAAAACACAGACACACACAAAAAAAAACACACACACACAAACACACACACACACACACACGCACACACACACACACACACACACACACACACACACACACACACACAACACAAACACCACACACACACACACACACACACACACACACACACACAGACACACACAGCACACACACACACACACACACACACACACACACACACACACACAGACACACACAACACACACGACACACACACACACACACACACACACACACACACACACACACCACCACACACACACACACACACACACACCACACACACACACACACACACACACACACACACACACACACACACACACACACACACAACACACACACACACACACACACACACACACACACACACACACACACACACACACACACACACACACACACACACACACACACACACACACTCACACACATTTGCCGGGATGCGTATTCCCAAACAAAAAAAGCCGTTCGGCGCAATATCAGGTGAACGAGGAGGACATTTAATAGTACCTTTGCCACTAATAATAGGATTATTGAACGTAGTTTCCAAAAACTGTTGAACTCTTATTGCAGTATGAGCAGGACAGTCATCTTCTTCATACCAAATGGTATCAAAATTTATATTGAAGCGTTGAACTATCTGGTTTCTCAACAGTTTTAAATATTTGTCACCATTCAAGTTTCCGTTGATAAAAAATGGACCAATTATGGAATTTCCTAAAATGCCTGCTCACACATTAACTTTTTGGGTGTATTGTGTCCGGTAGGTAATATTAATGTGTTCGTTTTCCCGAGAGTAACTAACAGCCGCAGACGGATTGTGAGTTAATAAACGCTCGTCGGTATACAAACTACCTTCAATAAATCTTTCGTTTTCATTAGGCCGATTCATCATATCTTCACAAAAATCCATATGCTTTTGATGATCTTCTGAAAAAATTTCAAGCATAGTTTGCAACTTATAGCAACGTAATTTGTTCCTTTTCAAGATATTGCGAACTGCTCTTGGTTCAATATTCATTTCTTCAGCAATTTTTGTACTATTGCACGGGAAATTAAATTCTACTAAGCTACACACTGGTTACCATCATTACCATCAATGCTACTGCATTTTCTACAATTATTTAAACATCCACATCTTCTAATTTACAAACAGTACGCATAATCGTACTTTCTGATGGAATTGGCCTGTTTTCAAAGGAAAAATCAAACCTGTCCATTATTTCTTGTGCAGTTCTTCCTGCATAATACCACTTAATAATCTGTATTTTTTCTTCAGTCGAATACATGAGTATTGTGTCCGACTTGCAAAAACACTGATTTTCAATTCTCGTTGACAGTAGCAATTAAATGTGGCATTGATGCTAGCCTACTCAAAAGACGCATGTATGGCATGTATATATATATATATATATATATATATATATATATATATATATATATATATATATATATCATACATACATACATACATACACATATATTACATTATGGAAGACCATTTTCATTTAGTTTTTATCTTTTGAATAAAAAAAAGTTTTGTAACGTTTGTCCCTTTTTCATTTCGAATTGTTTCTATAAAAAGACTACCTATGTAATTTTTCACTAGTACAATTCTAAAATGACGTACTGCGTAGTTTTTTACTAGTGTGGGTGTCATTGCTTCAAAATGTTAAAGTTGTAAGTTTTGTGCCTTTAACAGGAAACAGCATAAACTAAAGAATCCATTAGACCGTAAATAGAAGTTTATTAAAAAATATTCTGCGATTCGTGAGAGGTTTTGCTCATGATATGTCATTATAGGTTAGTTTTCCCTACTGAAAAGGGTTGCATGTCCTGAAAATGCTGACTTTATATAGACAAATTTCTCATTTGTGATAACTTTGATAAATTTGTTAACCCTTTGCAGCATAATAGCTATATAGTGTAACCGCACACAAATTATGTTTTACCCATTTGCATTCCGATTTTTTCTGAATCCCGCGTTTAAATGTATATACGAAAGAGACGGAAACTTAAGCTAATCCTTAATCGCTGTTACCTGTTTGCAATTACTTTTTTAACCTCCTCACGCATTTGTGCTTTGACGTACAACTTTACGATCGTGCATTTTGGTAAAGAAATTGAAAATTCGTGGTAAGCTTATCTCAGTATCTAAACAAAATGTATAATTGATTTCTTCCATACAAAATTTCAATACTTTTTCGTGAACATGGTGGTTATGGTATGATACCAGTATGCCAATATAATTTTAAATATTTTGTGTATTGAAGACATACTATCTGCATATTTTGTAAATTAGAAATGTTAAAATAAGATCTTGCAGATCATATTGGGAATTAAAGCGCATTGTACCGGTTTACAAATGCGGTATCATAGTGAAGTGTGCAACTATAGACCTATCTCTATTCAGTCAACGATACCCAAATTACCTGAAAAGGTTGTTAGTATATATTTTCAACAACTTTTCAAAAACATAATTATCAACGAACAACGTGGCTTTTACCCAGGTAGAAGTACCACCACCAACTAGTTTTTTTACATTAATTTTATACATGTGTCCATGGAAGATGGAACTATAGTGCTATAGTGGATTCAATATAACCCGATGAGTGAACCGTAATATACTTTTGGCTTAACTAAATGCTTATGGAGTGGAAGGTTATTTATTATCATACCGATTCTATTTTTAATTTTTATTAATGATGTTACGTCACAAATAAACTCCAATTGTTTACTATTCGCCGATGATCTCAAGATATTCCGCAAAATAAAATCATACCAGGACTGTCAATGATTACAAAGTGATTCACATATGTTAACAAAGTGGTGCTATATCAACGTCATGTGCCTAAACGTTACCATATGTAAACAAATACGGTTCAGTAAAAAATGTGAACATAATTATGTTCTTTCAATATTACATTAATAACCAACCAGTTGAAAGTGTGGAAGCAAGTAGAGATCTTGTTGATATTTTAGACAGTTAGAATTGTATAATCTGGTCTCCTTGTTACAAAAGACAGAACGAGTGCTACGAAAAATTGTGAAATCTCTTTGTTTTAGGATAAATGTAAATTCTATGTAATATGTGTTTGAACGCCATGTATATATATATATATATATATATATATATATATATATATATATATATATATATACATATATATATATACGTATTTTTGCTCGTTTATTTTTTACTAAATTCTCGTGGGTTGAAGGAGTAAATTTACGTTCTTTTAGAATTAAATTGATATATCGTTTGTTTCATATTGTATTTCGGATTAGAATGTGTCGTATTTAGTTTAAAGTGAATTTCTTCGTTAGTACTAATTTACATTAAGATTTAAAGTATATAAATTTCCCGAGGTTTAAAATGTATTTAAAAACGCAGTTTGTGATTGAGATAAAATTCCAAGTTGGTTTTCATATTAAGTTTCTGGTGCCAAGATTCTGTTGCCGTACAGTTTTCCAAATTATTCCTAATTAAAAATTATCAGTATAGTAGAAGGCAATATTTACCTGAGTTGCAATAAATACTAAGGGAAAATAACTTAACGGTAACATTTTGTCTCGTTTGCTGTGAAAGCTGACGTTGAATTCTGAGGTACCCTTTAGGATTACAGTTCGTAGCATGACGTAATTTCTCTCTACCATTTATGGAAAGGGCCTATCGTTTCTACCGCGTCTTGTAATTTTGAATGTAATGAGAGTATGATTGGTTGTCATTTTTAAAATCAAATATGGCGTAACTGAAGAATTTTTGAATGTATGTCCTCAGTCTTGGTCTTGATCTGATGAAGGAAGTTGTGGTATGCGGAGGGGTACCATTTTTACCGTCGATGTTCCCGGTTCTATCGAATGTATCGTCCGTTTCGTCTGTGTGCGGTTTTTGCTGGTGATTCAGCAGGCCGGAGGGCTTTATGTAGTGTGTCAACTAGACCTACCTATTTTTGGTGGAGTATTTTGTGCCCGAACCCTGTGTTTTTTATGTGCTTTCGTAAACAGCCTTTGATAGACTAAGTGTCACTGTAAATAAATTGTAAATAAACGTTTGTTTTCGTTTTAATACTAAACAGACTTCTAAATAGAGTTACCAAATTAATTGAACATTGAGTAGAAGTGTGTAAATATATCTCGTGCATAAAAGCTATTTGTTTTGTGCACATAAATTATATAACGTCCTGGCCAATTAACTTAGGGGTATCGCTATCGAAATTTAAGACTAGGAAATTGCCGCCTTGGTTTGCCTATCGAGAACACTCAGCAGGTGTCTTGAAGCCGATCCCGCCCGTGTTGCTTTCATTGCTACCTGGTGGAGACGTATTCAAGAGTTCTGTGTAGAAGGTAACTCAATATTGTACGTATTGTGATTGCTTTATCATATCTTTGTTTATAAACTTGTTGATATTAATTGTTGATGACTGAATAAACGCAGTGGTTTTTTTATTGTTAATTTTGCGGTAATTGATGCTCTCACGTTAATCTCAATTAAACGGTTGACGAACTGCTTTTATTTGCGCTATCTTTGGTATTTTGTTTTTTTATTGTTTAATTAAATGTACTGAAAATTTATGTATATGAAAATTTCTCTTGGTAAAATTGATTTTGTGTGACCATTTGGTTACGTAATGTTTTGAATTTTAACCATATTTAGGTAATTTCATTTCCGTAATTTAAAATTAAGGCATTTGGTAAGCTTACAAGTTTGACCTACTTATGTTCCCTTATTCTAGCAGTTAAGATTGAAACTGAACCTTAAGTAATATTGATAGATATAAATTGTTGTGTGTTTTCTGGTTTACCGATATTCAGATATAATAAATAAACAATTAATTGAATTTTATAGTGTTAATTTGTGATCTCCTCCTGACCAGTGAAAGCAATAATTTACGCAAAAGTTGTGATTTTAGTACTCATACTAAAGAATTAATTGAGAACTAAATTTTGATTTCAATTTTACTGATTCCTTTTAAAAGTAACCAGTGATAATTTCCTACAATTGAAGCAGTAAGCGTCCTTTTGAGTTTTATTAAATATTTGTGGTTTAACGTAACCGATTAGAGGAACTTTAAATGACGTCTATCTAGTTTATGCCTAATTATTTTAGTTTATAGTTCAATTAATGACAGATAGTTGGAGTTCAGTAGTATTTAAATTTGAGTTAATAAGATTTAATTGTAATATATTAATTATTTTGTTATTGTGTTTGTGTGTATTTTGTTCACAAGCGTTGGGGGTCACGTAACGAAATAGAAAGTTAAAGAAGTCATTGAAACCCAACAGCTGATTTGCGCACACGCTGCTTTAGTATTTGAGCGTGTGGATATTTTAAGATTTGTTCTAGAGCTAAAGTTTCGAAGCATATCCGACGTGCACCTGGAGATAGCCAACGTAAGGTGAGATCTTTTGACTGTTGAAGCTGATTTATCTACGTGTGCCCAGGTGTATTCTTACCGATATCGTCCTAATAAAAGTCTGGCGCCCTTTACATGACTTTATTCTAATTACGACGGACCCTTATTTGCGAATTTCGACAATACGACTAAACATCTTCAGTGTTTTTGAATTCAAAAACGCCCACGCTCTCTCTCCCACCGAGCTAGTCAGGTGCGCTCTAATTATCTGTTACCTACCGTTTTAGTTTCATTTTTGACCGTAACATCTGATAACCTTACTTATGATCAAATTTTAAGTCACTTTGGCTTTCAGCTCATGTATTCAAGAAGAAATGATTTTGAGTTATGCTTTGCTTTCAAAATTTTAATATTATAAGATTACAATAAGATAAATCGTTATTATTCAAAATTATTGTAGAACTCCAAACGGCAGTAACATTATTCATATTACTAATGCTGATAGGTATGTATATTATTGTTAAATGGTATTATCCGTCAAATATATTCTTATTATTATGATTATTAAAATGCCATTATACGAAGACGTGGAGAGTAAACCGTTAAAATTCCATGAAATGATGACACGAGGAAGATAATAATCAAAGCAATAACGATATCCAGGGAACATACGTCCAGAATGCAAATAACTGCTTAGTGCCAATTGATGATACTGAAGAACCTAATAACAATTTAGGTCAACTCAGTGACAATGATGATATTGAGGATACGTCACTTTCAGATAACGAAACAGAAACAGGCACGTCAGGTAACTATAATGGCAGGTGTACGTCCTCAATAATTGGTAGCGATGATGATACGTCACTTGATGTGCGACTTTATAGGCAAGGTGTCGTTTGGCATGTATCCACATGTTTTAAAAAATAACAATTTTGATGAATTTTCTGGTCCAAAAACAAAAGATGTCGTGGAACCTTTGGGTGGGTGGTGCAGTACTTGGTAATCCTACTAGTTAATAAGCACTTTCCTCTGAATAAATAATACTATTGGTCTTCATCATTAGAAATGAGAGATCAGTACGTACCATTAGCGATATCGGTAAATCGAAACGTACCAAAATTGCTATGCACTTTCTGAATTTCAAGCGGTAGACGAATCAATGATACCGTTCAGAGGTAGAAGTTGTCTAAAGCAATACATGCCTGATAAACCAAGCAAGCGTGACTACAAATTGCGGGTTTGGACTGACTCTTTTGGATATATTATGAAGTTCCAGATTTATGAAGGCAAACGAAACGATATCACAGAGACGAACCTAGGTTCAAAACTTATTAAAGAGTTAACATCAGAATTGGAAAAAATTATACTGTCTATTTTGATAACTACTTCATTTCTGTAGATTTAATGATTTATTTGCAACAAAATAAAATTAAATCCCATAGAACTGCTAGGGCAAACATAATTAACCTTCCGAAAGGTTTTTCTACTGACAAGGATATGAGTCGGGGAATTTCTGAGTGGAAATCTACTCAAACAGGCATTATAGTCCTAAAATGGAATGCCCGTAAAGGTATCCACTTCCTTTCAAATTTCCACGATCCGACTCAAACGTGAATAAAAAAGAAAAGGACGGATCCATCAACGCTTTAGAATTGTAGACTGTCCACAATTAGTGAAAGATTATAATGCCCATATGGGGTATGTCGACAAATCTGACATGCTGAAGACCATTTATACCATTGATGGAAGTCAAGGAAATGGTGGCATCGGATTTTTTTTCACATATTGTAAACGCATTTGTAATATACTCTTACCTTACGGAATTTAAATATTATCTCTGAAGGAATTTCGGGTAGATGTAGCATTCCTAGTAGGGAACAACGAGGGCGGAAACGCCAAAAATTAATCCCTTCAAAATAAATGTACCTCAAGAAATAAGGTACTCCAAACGAGAACACATGCCTAGGAGGAAGTACTTCCAGAAGATGCCATTTTTGCTCTGTCAGGACTGAGGTCCAGCGATCCAAATGGGCATGTTCTACATGTGACGTAGCATTATGCCTGAATGAGGTAAATAATTGTTTCATGTTTCATCGCAGATAGGAAACGCGAACCCCTACAAAAAACAAAACGTACAAACATTATGAAAGAAAATTATGAATTACCCTTAGAGTATGCTATAAAGTACTATTAAAACAAAAACATTGTTTTCCTCGCTGTATATACTTCGTGCTCCAAAGGGTTAAGGAATATTTTCCTTTGGAAGTATTTATAACAAGGAAATGAGATGGCAGTTGTTTGGTTCAATGCGTAAACATCTCAAAAAACTATTTGAACTGTATGCTTTCGTGGGTAATTCTGAATTTAGATTTACGTATAATCAATTACCACCTCAGTATCGATCTCCTCCAAAACAAGCGAAAATAACTGCTAACGATACAATTATATCGAATAGTCAAAATAAATCTAAAATGGCATGGAGCATCATAAACGTCAATTCTAAACCAAAAACAAATGTAGTAACAAATAAATATACATATGATCAATTGAACTCATACTCTGCTAATATCCCTAGAGATATTGTACATCAAATTAATGGTGTAAAAGCTAATCCATTATATTTATTTAATGTACATGTGCCTCTAAACTTAAATTCAGTTTAGGTGACGTTACTTTCAACGGTGTTAGAGATGCCATATAATCTTTATCCTCTACCAAGTCTAAAGATTTTTCTTATTTTAATTCATTCTTATTAAAAATAAATATTAGTAGTTTCGGTCGTCCATTAAAACCGTTAGTTAGGTAATGTTTTAATACTGGTGTGTTTCTTAACTCTATGAAAATTGCTACACAGACACCATGTCAAATTAATGACCAATTTTAATTCTTCCAACTCTCCCCAAGGTCATAGAACGTATTATTAAAATCCGCCGTAGAGGATACTTTGAAGCAAATGATCTTTTCTTCAAAAAGCAATTTGGTTTTAGAACAAGCAAAAGGACTGGTGAAGGTCTTATAACGTTTATATGTAATACTATTACCTGCTTTGAAGAAGGTAAATGTTCTATTTGAGCCTTCTGTGATATTAGTAGGGCGTTTGACTACGTCAGTCACAACGTTTTATTATCAAAATTAGAAAAGTATGGGCTGGATGTACAAGTCTCAATCTCATTCAATCATACCTAACTAATAGAACCCAAGTAGTTAGAATTGGTAATGATACTTCTAAATTTGGCTATCTAGAACATGGGGTGCGTTAAGGATCCATCGTGGGACCCTTACTGTTTTTAGTTTATATTAATTATTTACCTCATTGAGGCAAATAATGGAGATAATTCTGCATCAATCTTGTTCGCCGACGACACGACGTTGAAGTAAATCCTGCTATTAATTGTGTAATGAACTTGTTAATCAAGGTTAAGTATGGTTTAATTCAAATGATATGGTTTTGAACAGAGATAAAACTCAGAACTGTATATATATATATACTTCAAGACCACTTATCGGTTTTGATAACTATTCTAAATTTTAGGTATTTGCATGGATACTAAACTAAATATTAATGTTCACGTTAATCACTCGTTAGCTATTTACGCTTTACGTAATTTAGTTAATTCTGATTCTTCCAATGTCTTAAGGATTGCATATTTTTCTCTATGTCAAGCACATATCTTATATGGAATCATCACATGGAGTCATACACCATGCAGCAGAGAAGAGCTATATGCATTTTAGCCACGCTACCTTATGCTGCTGATTGTAAGCAGTCCCTTAAGGACCTTCGTTTAATGGCTTTACTCTAGATATGTATATTATTGTTAAATTTAACTATAGCAGTTTTGATACGCGAATTGAGACACACCTTGAGGACACTAGTTATAAAGGTGAATAAAATACTCCTTTCTTTAGATTATCAAAATCTTTAAATGGCCCTAATTTCTGGTCCATAAAAAATTTTAATGCGTTACTTCAGAGTATTAGAAACTTGTCCATTGCAACTTTTAAAAAACTAACTAAGGAGATTTTAATTGATAATTAAATGTTCAGACGAAAGGAGCTTTTAAATGTAGATTTCACTTGTTGAAATGTTTGCGTTTACTCTATGCTTTCTCATTTATTGTTTATTTTCATATTGTGTAAATATATGTAAGATATTTTATATGAGTAAATTATTATTTTTTTTTTTTAAGGGCGCCAACTGCTAGGTTATTGGCCCGTGATTTCGCTTTGTGATATGCAACTATATCTGATTGTCTCTGCCTATATTTCACTATATACGTTTATTATTTCCAAATCTTTGAAGAGTTGTATTTTTGTTCTCTTTATTTCCAAAACTACTCTTACACTATGTGATAACTTGCATTCTTTCCTGTAAGTTTTTAAGTTTCTGCAATCTCCGATTATGTGTTTCACGCTAATTGGAGAAGCACAGTGTTGGCAAATCGGATTTTCTGATTTTGTTAGTAAATAAGAATGTGTTAGATTTGTGTGTCCCATTCTGAGACGTGTTAGTTAGTACTACCGATTCTCTTCGTGACATTGGAATATTTTTTTTTTGATCACGTGTAGTTGGTATGTGCTGCTTGAGGTTTTTATTTTCTTCCTCCCACTTTTCCTGCTATAAATCAAGAATTTTGGTTTTATGTATCCATTGTCACTCAGCTGTTCATGTGTAATGTTTAGCCTTTTATATATATCAGCTACAATGTTGAATATTGGCGGATTAGCTTTGTGTCTCGAGGTTTCCTTTGTATGAGCAGATGGTTAAAATAATTATCGTTGCTTAGTATTTTAGCTGTGTACCTTAGTGTGAGCCATATCCTCCTCAATTGTAGAGGGAGTACACCAGATTCTACGTACAAACTACTGGACGTACTTGTTGGGTAAGCACCTATTGCATACTTTAGTGCAATGTTTTGTATCACATCCAGTTTTCCTAGCAGGCGGAATTGTATACGATGCACCCGTAGTCCATTTTTGATGGGGCACTTCCCCCATTTTGAGTTGGCTAAGAATTTGATTGTATTTAGCGCTTTTCTGGTTTGTATTTCAAGTTCTTCAATACGATGTTTCCAAGTGAGTGAATTGTCTAAGGTCATTCCCAGAAATTTGCATTGTCCACACATTTAATCTGTTCATCTTTTAGAAATAAGTTTGGTGGATAGTGAGGTAGAGATGCGAAAGCCTATATCTTCTGCTTGCTTTACTATTTCATTTATACCTTGTTGAATTTTGCCCTATCTTACTTGCCACATATATTGCAATATCGTCTACGTATATGCAATGATGGATGTCTGGATTTAAAGTACGTGTGATGTCGTTTAAGGCTATTTAAAACATAATCCCCGCTTATTGATGAGCCCTGTGGTATTCCGTTCTCTAAAACGTGTGTAGACGATACAGTATTTCCTACCCTTACTTTAAATTTCCTATCGCTTAGGAATGATTTTTTGTTTAGAAAGGATTCGAGGACCTTTGTGGCAAGATTTAACAGATTATCACTTGTGGAATAAGCGTTTCGGCAACCTGCTTGATAGTTATTTATCCATTTCTTATCTTCCATAAGTTTCATTAGTCGTCTATTATTTTTTCGAGCAGCTTGCCCAAACATGTTGTTAGACATATTGGGCGATAGCGTCCGTGACTTAGAGGGCCTTTGTTTGAATTTGGGATAGGACTTATGATCGATTAAGGGTAGTATCCTTCATTCCATATTTTTTTGAACAGAAATAGCAAATCTTGGAAGCCCGTAAGAGGTAAGTTTTTGAGCATCGCCTTTAGTACATCGTCTATTCCTGCCGCTGAATTTTTTAGTTGTTTTACCTCGGATATTAATTCTTCTAATGTAATTTCGTTGTTGTAATTTTCATGATAATGTTTAATAAACGATAGTTGTTTTTCATGTTGTTTGTTATCAATCCCAAGGTTCGACTGAAGATCACCTGAGCTGCTTACTTCACTAAAATGCTTTGCGTAGAGCTCCGCATCTTTCTGAGGGTCGGATATTATTTCTTCTCCTTGTTTTAACTTTGGAAGCTGTATTTCTTTCGTTTTCCCGGCATTAGCACGTATTTTTGTCCAAATTTCAGTTGGTAGTGTATTTGATCCTATAATATTTACGAAAAGCTGCCATGTTCGCGTTTGTGATTTTTTAATTTCTCTGCGAGCAATAGCTCTAAGCCTTTTAAACTAAACCATATTTTCTAATGTGGGACTTGACCTAACGTTTTGAGAGCTTGCTTTCGTTCTTCAATTGCCTTTCAATTGCTCCATTTCTCTATAACTGTGGGAAGCGATTTCTTTTTTACAGATTCGATTAAAATCGGGAAGTGATCACTTCCGTACAAATCTTCGATTGGGTTCCATACGTAATTTAGGCCTCTACGAGGAGAACAAGTAGAAAGGTCTATTGCCGTTAATTCATTAAGTTTTGATTTAAAGAAGCTTGGCCTACCATCGTCAAGCAACGTTAGTTTTAAGCTCCGTTACAGTTTCGACGTTTTTCCCTTTTAAATCTCGTTTAGTTGATCTCTATAAAGAACTTTTTCCTAATATTACTTGTACTCTAAGGTACGTAGTGCTGGTAATTTTAGGAATAAGGACAATATCAGGTCTGTTATTTGCTATCGTTCTATCTGTGAAAATATTTCTATTCCAATAAAGTTTAGAGATATTATTTTCAACTAGTTGCAAAGGTTTATACTGATACTAAGGTTCTGAAGAATAAATTAATTCATGATTTTTAGCTAAAGCCTGGTGAATTTGTCGGCATACGTTGTCATGTCTCTAAGTGTAGTCATTATAGGCCAATATACTACATCCACCTATGATAGGTTCTATTTGTTTCTTTTTGAGTTTAACATTGTCTACACACGTCATCTAGGACTTTTGAGTTTTTAATAATACATTTGGAAGAATTTTTTGTATTAATGATTCGATCTCAAACGGCAATTATGTAATCTTCTGTTTTAGCAAATAACTCTCCTTTCCTTAACCAAAAAATAAATATGATAAGAAGAGACAGTAAGACAGAGCCAACAAGATTACAGAGAGATAAGTAGTGGGTTCCAATTTAAAGGGACAAAGTCACGTGCCATGTGAACAGTGTCCACGGTCACATTCGGTACTTCCCCCCCGGATGAATGGTGTAGTATGCGTGTTATCTACCGTTGACTTTATCTACTCTCGCCTACTGCATTCGCAGTGAGACAGATAATCGGTGTGTGACAGAGAAAGTATTCGAGGACTTGGGCGCTTGCCGTGTTACTTTAATTAAGAAGAAAAATTTTTATTCTTATTTCATTGTTTGTAAGAGCCTGGTTTGTTGTTCTTAATTTTAATACTTCATTTTAATAATAGATTTTGCTTTGCTTTCATTGTTAAAATCATGTGTACTGTTATGTGATGTTTCTGTATTTATTTGATTACTTACTAGCATTGGTGAAGTTTCATTTAGGCTTTGTTGACTGTTTTGTTGAAAGATTTCTTCAGGGATTTCTTTTTATTATTATTATTATTATTATTATTATTATTATTAATCTTAAATAATTCTTTAAATCGTATTATAGAAAACCTATGATGTTTAGGTCGCGAATGTTTTATACAAGCAAAATTGTTTTCACTGTTACGGTCGAAAATGAAAGTGCACCGAACCAGCTCGGTGGGAAAGAGGACCGTGGGCGTGTTTTTGAATTTAACAATACTATAGGTGGTTTGTAATATTGTCGAAAGTCGCAAATAAGGGTGCGTCGCAACTGGAATAAAGTCGTGTAATCGGCGCCAGACTGTTGTTAAAACAAAATCGGTAAGAACACACCTGGGTACACGTAGATAAATCAGCCTGAAACTGTCAAAAGTCTCACTTAGCTTTACGTGGGCTACCTATAGGAGCACGTAGGAGATGTTTCGGAACTTTAGCTCTAGAACAAATCTTCAAAACATCCACACGCTTCAAATACTAAGAAAGTGTGTGCGCAAATCAGCTGTTGGGTTCAATGGCTAACCTAATTTTATGTTACGTTACCCCCAACGCTTGTGAACAAAATACACAAAAAACAACGCTAAATATTTCGCTTAATTATTGCAAAGTCAAAAACTCAAACACTAATCATCTCCAAAATTCTGTCATCATTTGTACTCAAAATAAAATAATTAGACATAAACAAACGTCATTCAAAATTCTCTGATTTGTTACGTTAAATAAAAAGTATTTAATGAAAAACTAAATGAAACTGAATGCGTCAAACATAGAAACTTGCCACCAGGTCACTTTCAAAACAAATCAATAGAATTAACTTCTACTGAGATACTTAGTTTTAAATCTTTAAATCACTACTTTTCGTTAATTATTGCTTTCGCTGCTTGGGAAGAGATCACAAACACTGCTATTAAATCAAATTAATTATTCATCTATTGAACAAACAATTCAAAAAAAAAATAAACACAACAACGATACATATGCTAAATTTACGGCCGTACTAATTCTTGGCCGGTTAACTAAAAATTTGACCTCTTAATCGGTCAAACTTCCAAGCAAGTTAACATTCAAAACATTTACGTTAACAAATGTTCACTCAAAATCATTAATTTTACAGCGTGAAATTTTTATGCACATAAACGCGAAGTACATTTAATGAAACATTCCGAAAATAAAGTACAGAAAAAAACGCAAATAAAAGTAGTTCGTCATCCTTAATTTAAAATAGCGTAACTTCTCCAGGTTATAGGGAAAGCAATCTGGACGTGAACGGCTAAAGGAATACTGCTTAAGAATTTCCAAACGGCAAACAAATGCAGCAATTTGCAAGTAGCAACTTTAATAACGATATGTTGTAAATTTGATGTGTGCATAAAGCTTTTACGCACGATATTATTTACGATCTTGACTTAACACGCTAGCTTTATTTACAAGTCTATCTATGATTAATATAACTATTTACAAATTTATGTACAGTGAGACTTGGTCTATCAAAGGCTGTTTGCAGAAAGAAGCACGTAAATAAGGTAAATGCACACAACAGTCCACCATAAACAATATATAAAATCCGCAAAAGCAATTAAAACTTCGTAACTCAGGAAGCACTTGGAAAAAACTATCCTGATTTCGAAACGAAAGGCAGGTCTGGTTGACCACGATAAACCACACAAAGTTCTGCGGGTGGTGGACCGCCAACAAAAAACCGCACAAAGGCGAAAGGGACGCGCTGTCCACGATACGTTCGGAAGGACCGGGAACGTCGACGGTAATATCTGTGCCCTCCCTTCTACTCACAACTGCACTTAGCCAGATCAAGACCAGGACTGAAGACATGCATTAAAAAATCCCTAAGTTACCAACACCCAATCATACTACTCATCAATTAACAACCGCGCTAAAAAAACGAACACACCTCAGTAGAAGAACGGAAACATTACATATTTTTCTTTTACGTAGAAACTGCATGGACAGCTTTTAAAGTAACTATCGGCTTATCTCACTTACGGTCACATGCACTAAATTTTACTGAGGTCATATTGTAGTTAAGACAAATATTGCCTTCTCCCATAATAATAATTTTTAATTAAGCACGAATCGGTATACCTTACCACAAAGGAATCTTGACACCATTCCTCAAATGGATGTTAACAGAAACTTAATACGAAAAACAATATAGAATTTTATATCTCAATAACAAATTGCGTTTTTAATTTTAAACCTTGGAAAAATTTATGTGATATTCACGATTTTACTTTAAATTAGTTCTAACAAAGGAATCCATTTTAAACTAAATACCACAAATTCTAATTCGAAATACAATATAAACATTTATAACAAGATTGTCAATTTAATTTTAATAGAACGTAATTTCCCCTTTCCACTATCAAAATTCCCAAAACTAAAAACAACGAGAATAACTTATTCACAAAAAAAACTATTCTAACACTATTCTAATTGTAACGTAAGCATTACCTGTGAGAGAAACGTAATTAAATCTGTGAATTAAGGTTATTCGTAACAACAAACAAAAAAAAAACTATACGTTTTATTGAAATTCCAAATTTTAACTTGCAATAAAAAAAACTCAAATGGCAACAAAAAAATACAATTTAAATCTTTTGACTTTTAAAGTGAAAATTACGAAAAACGAGACAAAAAAAAATTATCTAAAGTAACTTACTTAAAATTTTAACAACCGGTGACATCCTGTGCTATAAATATTGTGCGTATAAATGAATAGACAGATATAAATGAAATTATTCTCTTGTAATTTCCTAAAACAATCATCCTATTATTTATTCTCTTTAAATAACACAAAAACAAAAGCTTGAATTTTTTCATTGTAAACTGTTTATTTATTTACATTTTAATTAAGCCTGAAGTAAGCTCTCACAAAAATTACATTTCCAAAATTGACTTATCTAAGTTAAAATAACTTTGATGCTCTTTACACCTTGAAAGAAACATTCATACTCATCATATCCCTAAAGGTCCATAACTACTTGAATATTGATCCATTTCTCTACCAAGTTATACAATTTTCATAGGTATTTCTCTAGTAGTTCTTTAAAACAAATGTAATTTTCTACCAGATGTCAAAGACTGAAATCATACAAGAAAACAATTGTATGTAAATATTTCAGAGTGTTATTATTTTAATAAAGCAATATACCTACTCCTACCTTTTTTTTATTGAATACATTTCAAAAGGGCAATGATTAATATAGAACTAAATTCCTTAAGAAACTACTAAGGTACCTGCGCCAAATATGGCTCGGGGTCCCTATAAGGCCCACGGTAAATGTTGCCAATACTGCTTAATAAAATCGCATCTTACATGTACTCTTCATTACCCCACTACCGCCCTAAAACCAGTTAAGGTCAATCTTGTCGCCATCACTTGTGTATTGTCGTTAGTTTAAGAGTAACCTTCAGACAGGCATGTTGTGCGCTCTAAATATAAAAATAGCGTTTTCAGTTTTTGTGCTCAATTATTAAGACAGGTAAGTTATTGATTGAAATAATCACATAAATGTGTATGTTAGAGTTTATGCTTTTGATTGATGTGTTTATTTGTTCGAAATTTAACAGCGGTAATATTTTAATTACGATTTAATCAATGCAAAACAAATATTATTCAGGGGCCCTAATAAAGCCCAGAATTTTGGCCCAAATAAGGCCCGCTCCTTAAAGTGGGCCTTATTTGGACTCCATGGATTATTTTTATATATTTTTATTATTTTCTTACAGGTGAAATGGAAAATACTAAAAAGAGAGGAGCCTGGAGTCAAGAACAGTTACATGATGCGGTGGATTCTGTAAATAAAGGAAGTTCTGTGAGGCGCGCCAGTACCAATTATGGGATTCCCAGAAGAACTTTGTGGAACCATCTTATTTCTGGAGTAGATTCAAAAAGGATGAGACGTCCCACCATTCTTACACCTGCCCAAGAAAAGGACCTATGTCAAAGAATTTTTAGACTATGCGATATTGGTATGCCGCTAACCTCAAAGCTTTTAAAAAGGTCGGTATTTACCTATTGCATGCAAATTGGTATTGAGAACCCTTTCTCTGAAATAAAAAAAATTGCTGGCAGATAATGGTTCAGGATTTTCCTTAAAAGGCATCCGGAAGTAGCTAGTAGGAAAGCACAACATATGAATGCAGCAAGAGCAGCAAAACTTAATCGATACATTGTACATGATCACTATGAAAAACTTCGCCTCATCCCATTTAGATTTTTCGATTGTGGAAGAAGCTGAAAAACATAATATAACTTTATACTGCTTACCAAGCAATACCACTCATCAATTACAACCCATGGATAAGTCGGTGTTTCGAAACTTACTGGGATGATGAGGTGTTACTATTTTGGACAAATAAACCAACTCATCGAATAACCAAACTTAATTTTGGAACAATATTCAGCAAAGTGTGGCCAAAAGCAGTAACGCCAGCAAATGTCAGTGCAGGATTTAGAGCCACTGGGATTTACCCCTATAATCCGAACATTATTCCAGACTATGCATTCGCACCTTCGGAAGTTACGGTTAGACGTCTAGTACAAAATGAAGAAAATGATATTACGAATAAAACGGAACAAGCTTTAAACAAGCAGGTCTGTGAACAACAGTCTATTATACTTTCCAAATCCAAACCATCCGAAATTTTAGATCAACCAGGACCAAGTGGTCTGCAAAAACAGATGAACCTGCGTAAAAAGCGCAAACTGTCCGAAAGTTCTTCATCTTCAGAGAGCGATTTTTCTTTAAGAGATTCATCCTCAGATGATGAGAGTTTTAGTAATATCAAAAAGAAATTTCCGGCTTTGGAAGAAAAGTCAAATGAAAGTTTTAAAAAACTGTTGCCCACCCCAGAAATTAAAGAGAAAAAAGTTACGCCTAGGAAGAAATCGTTGAACTATCGAGCTTAAAAGGTGACAAAAGATCTTTTCAAGGAGAGGAAAGAAAACAATCAAAATAAAACCAGCACCGAAATGAAAGTATACAAAGAAAGAACAGAAAAAAGTTTTCGAGAAATGGTACTGCCATCTATGCCAAGAGGATAGAGTCGCAGATATGCGACTATGTAATATGTGTAATAGATACATACACGAAGAATGTGTAGGTTTAACTAAAAGCGATAAAGAACTGTCTTATATATGTCCTACTTGCCATGAAAAATAAACGTTTTGGTTACCTACTTTTTTATCTACTTACTTATATCTTTGTGTTTAGCAGTTACTCGCTTGAGTTTATATTTAAGTGTTTATCTTCTGTTTTATATTTTTATTCTTCATAACCATCTTGCCTATGTACTTACTAAGACATATTTTATAGTGTTTTTAGTTCTTATATGTGGTTGTTATTTTTTGTAATAGTTTAGTTTCTATTTCGCCCATTTGTGTGTTTTACCATACATTTTTTTTTTTAATAAAATGTTTTACATGTACTGAGATGTTTTTTTTTTAGTTTAATTCCTATGTGGTTGTTATTTTCTGTTGAAGTCAGTTCCTATTTGATAGCAGCATGTATTTTTATGCAAATATATAATATAGTTTTTAATTTTGTTAGTTTATACATGTAATTCCGAAGTGGGCCATAAATGGGCCCCCATAGTGGCCTTGCTAGGGACCCTGGGCCTTATTATTTGCAGAATGCGTTGTGTAAAAAAGATTACATAAATAACTCAGTAATGCACAAAAACTTAGTATGAACGTATATTATTAATATATAAGGACTAGGGTTAAAACTGTACAGTTTTTAGATTTTTAATTTTAAAAGAAATACATTTAATGAGCCCTTCAAATTAAGCGGGCCTTATTAGGCTTAACCACCTTATACTGGGCCAGATCGGCAGTATAATAATAATAATAATAATTTATTGCCAATTACAGGACAACTAAAAGTAATTAATAAGAATGTGTACACTTTGCTTGAACTACATATATAATAATCAGAATTAATAAAATAAGACAGAAAATATTATTGAACATAAAATAAACTAACTAAACATTATTTAGAAGAATAATTCATTAAGATTCAATCAATTGAATAATATCATTCAAAGCGCAATTGTTTATATCCACATGCCTGGACAAGCTATGAAAAACCCTAACAACGTTTAATAGAGGAGATCTATATAATATGTTTGTTTTTAGTGTAGAATGATAGAAAGTTTTACTATTTCGCGAAGAGTAAGACCGAACTTGAAAACTAGTAAGTGACAGTAAGTCAGAACAATCAATTGGATTATGCAACATCTTATGTAAAGAAAGGTTAAAGCGATTTGACGTCTTCTTAATTCTAAGGAGCGGAAATTGTAACGACGGAGCAGTATTTGATGATCAAAACCTCTTGGTGGGTAATTATAGTCAATTTTAAAAACTAAGAATTTGAAAAATTTTCTTTGCACCGCTTTAAGTTGGTCTTTTTGGTACTGGTGAATGGGGTTTCAAACAATGGCACAATATTCAAATTTAGAGCGAACCAATGAAAAATAGAAACATATAAGTGATTGGATGTTCGAAAATGATTTGTAGATTCGTAAAATAAAGCCAAGTGTTGATATGCAAGATCTTGAAATACTGTTTATATGTTGAACAAAGTTTAACTCGCTGTCGAACTAAACACCTAGATCTTTAACATCTTTGCTTCTGCATAGTTTAACTGAACTAATGTAGTAATGAAATTCAAGTGGTTTGCATTTACGACTATAAGTAATTACTTTGCACTTAAGAGATGTTTAGGGACAATCCATTTATAACACACCAACTGACAAAGGAATCGAGTTGCTGCTGAATCAAAACACAATCGTCGATTGAAGCATGAGTGATAAATTTTAAAATCATCTGCAAAAAGCAAGTTCCTACAATTAACATTTTCCGGCAGGTCATTAATAAAAATAAAAGTGAACCGAGATTTGATCCTTTTGGCACCCCTGAAGTAGCAGTTACGGGAGAAGAGGTATAATTGTAGTGAGTAACATATTGAAGCCGATTATGTAAATATGATTTGAATAGTATCTGCAAAGGTTGACTAAACCGAAAGTTTTCCAATTTAGCCAACGCAATATCATGTGAGATCGAATGAAATGCCTTAGCAAAATCCCTGTAAATGACGTCTACTTGACCACGACTGTCGAGAATGGTCGCAATGAGTTGCGTAATACATGTTAAATTGGTGACCTACATTGTATGAATCCATGTTGAGCAGAAGATATATGCATTTTAACAGTTGGATAAATTCTAGAATACTGAACGATTTCGAGAAAGGTTGGGAAACTTATTAGCTTTGATTGACATATTGAATATGTGCATTAGTGGTTCTGCAAAAGCATTTACACAATCTCGTACCAAGAAGCTTGGAATTTGATCACTACCGGAGGTATATGAGTTTTTAAGTTTACTAATGGCATAACATACTTCATTAATCGTAATATCTTTATAACAATAGGTATGTCTGAAAATGAGACACATCATTATGCATAGATGACGAATAAATGCTTCTAAAAAATTCCGCGAAAGCATTAATTATATCTTGAGGACGAGTAAACGAGTCATCTAAATATTGGACTTTACCTGGAATCCTAGAATAACCTCGCTGGCAATTAATAAAGCTCCAAAATGACTTAGGATTTGTTTTCAATGTGCTCTCTACTGTGATATATAATTTTTATAAGCATTTCTAATTTGTACTTTAATTAGTTTTGTAAGATTTTTATACTCGTATGAGTGATTATTTAGAGGAGACATTCTGTATTTGTGTAAATACTTTGATTTTCAGTTTGACGTTGTATTTAATTTCAGGCGTGAACCATTTTGGATATTTATTACTCTTACTCTTATGGGTGGGAACAAACATATCAAATTGTCAATAAAGTATTGTAAAACACATGCAATGTCGGGATCAGAAAAGTGTTTTAAAAAACCCCAATCAGTATGAAGAAGACTATTATACAAATTAACAAAATCTGCATTTCTAAAATTATAATGCTTCTTTTCATTATTTATAGAAAATTGAGGAAGCTTCTTTTCCATTTTACAGTTAATCTCTATCTGCAATGCTGGGTGGTGACTGCCTTCGTTTATTATAGGTTGTTCATCACGCGAAACAGAACAATTAAGATTAATAATTACTAAATCTAATAATCTATTTGGAAAATTTACAATATAACGAGTGATCAATCTCAAGTGTATACCATGTGATCAAAATATTTAAGTTGGTACCACTGATAGGTTGGTAAGAACCTGTATTGCTCTAGCTACTCTAGAGCATGGTTCGAGTAAAAACTACGATCAGTTTCAAATCTGTATGAAGGTCATTAACTTATACATATTATAAAATACTATCTTAATTTGAATAATGACTATTTTGTATTTGATTAGACTGCATCCCTATAAAATACAACAAAATAAATAAAATATTATTTAATGATTGGATTACATCATCAAAATACTGAATCTTAAGTATTTAAATGTTATAATTTCATTATAATTAAATAAAATTTACAGTACATGTTTATGGAATGACAATGTCTTTTACAAATTTTTTTTAACTCCTTAGGTACACATTAGAAACTCTTTCTTTTTAAGCGCTTGATGCACTTGGGGTACGAAGTACGGAACAGCTCAGAACTGTACCTAAAAGAACGCTAAATTTAGAGCAGTTTTACCGTTTTACGTAGTATTGTACCACGCCTGCGCATAGACATTATTCTACACTAATAACCTAAAAAATTACTTTGGTTTATGTTATGATTGTTTTGTATTTGTTTATTATGGATAGTAACCTCAGCATTGGTATCGATAATCCGCAGGTGAAAGATCTCGTTTTGCAGGTTTGTTATATCATCTTGTTTATGCAGTTCAAATTTAAAGCATTTACTTTTACAATTTATTAGATGATCATGGAAAATTCATTTAATGGTTTAACTGACTCCTCATCATCAAGTAGCTTCTCTTCTGATGAGAGTAGTAGTAGCGAGGACGGGCACTCAAGAAAGAAGCGTATCAAAATAACTAATTATATAGAAAATGTTGTAGCCAGTTATTCTAATGCAGACTTTAAAATTCATTTTCGCATAGCACGAGTCACAGCATATAAAATAATATGTAAGTTCAAGCAAAATAAACTGCAGTTGTATTTTATTATAATTTTGGTTTTAGGTTTACTTGAAAACTCTAACTTTTTACCTTCACACTCTTGGGGAAGAGAAAAAATAGGACCCGAGTTACTGTCACTGTGGTACTTAAGTAACATGGAAACATTTCGACAGATTTCTGATCGATTTAATGTAACATACAGTTGTGCTCACTACTGTTTAAGAAGAGTATTAAAATTTTTAATCTCTATTAAGTCACAAATAATAAAATGGCCAATGGAAAACAGAATAGTTGAATTTAATGAAGGTTTTAGAAAAAAACAAGGTATTGAAAACGTTTTAGGTGCTATTGATGGTAGCCATATTGAAATAAATTTGCCACAAAATGACCCACAATCCTACATAAATAGAAAGGGTTATCCAAGCTTGTTATTACAAGGTGTTGTAGACCATCAAAAAAAATTCATAGATGTATTTTGTGGTGAACCTGGATCAATACATGATGCTAGGTTATTAAGAAAATCGGCTTTATATGAAAAAAACATTGGAAATGCCAACTTCATGGCCCAAAACTTTTTATTAGGTGATTCAGCATATCCCAATCTACAGTGGCTCGTTACTCCTTTCCGGGATAATGGCAATTTGACACGGGAGCAGAAAGCATTTAATCATCGAATATCTGCTACTCGAGTTGTTATTGAGAATGCATTTGGTTTGTTAAAAGGAAGATTTCGAAGATTAAGGAAAATTGATAATATTGATTTAATGCTATGTGCCGAAATTATCCTAAGTGCATGTATTTTGCATAATATATGCTTAAATGAAAATGATGTTTTAGACACCAGTTTAGAAGATTTTAATCAGCCACAACTTACTGTAGTTAATGTTGCTGAAAGCCGTGTGATAGAAAACACTATTAGACAGCAGCAAGTATTTAACCAACTATTTAACTAGTAATAAGCAATGTATTGTTAAAAATAAATTTAGTATTAAAATACTTATAGTTTTGTGTTTTTAAATGGTGTATCAAAATGTTTAGATTGTATAACAAATATACAAATACACCATTTAACACCCAAGAAGATATGTATTTTAATATAATAACGTGAAAGTTTACATTACAAATTAATTTTATTGTTTAATATATATACATATAAATTGTGAAGTAAGTTATCTATGAAGAAGTTTCTCCAAAATGTCAAGCTTTCTCTTCTCTAATTGTAATCGTTCCCTTTCTAACGCAACTCTTTCTTCATGCCTTTTTTGCCGTTTTGCATACTCCTCCTTCTTATTTAAAATATAATCTCGTTTTAAGCGTTTTTCGCTTAAACGTTTCATTGGAGCAATATTCTCATCTTTTGATGAAATTTCCATTTGGTTTTGAGTACTGCTGCAAGAGGCTTCAGGTTCAGCTTCCCCAGTAATGCTACTATTAACACTAGAATTAAGTGCATGTCTGCAAGCATTACTGGGCTTTTGTCCCAATATATCATCCATCACGTCAAAAAATTGAAAACGTGATGGACCTGTCCCAGTACGATTTTTTGTGTCCTTCGCCTTACTGTAACTGCGAACCAAGCTCTTCCACTTATTTTGTACCTTTACTGCATTTACATTACAGCCTGCGCTAATGAGGTCATTTGCAACATTTTCATAAACATTTTTTCTTTTTTTAGGATGAGTTAAATCATCCTTGTGTGTGTTGAATGAGTCTATCAATTGCAAGACCTCATTATAACCCCAAATGGTATGATCCCCAGGTGAACATAGGTTTTGATTATTAGGTGCACACACATATGCATTAGGGGAAGACAGGTTTTCGTTCACACTAGACAAAGGCATGCTGCTAGACGAGGACACGTTTTTGTTGCTGCTAGGCGAGGACACGTTTTCGTTGCTGCTAGGCGAGGACACGTTTTCGTTGCTGCTTTCATCTACTACGATTGTTGTAGATTTTGACGTACATTTCGTATGAAACAGCAGAGACGTTGCAAACTGGACGTCTACAAAAAGTTAAAATTAATCAATGCAGTTACTATGCTAGTTCTGTTCAAAATACCTTCATGTGCTCGATTATAATCTTCTGGGTTTAAGAACACTTGGAAAATTTCCTGAGTTTCAGGGTCCATTAACTGCAAAACTTTCAAATCTGTTGTTTTCATGGCTTGATGTGCCATGTCCACAGATGAACCTAAATAAAATTGTTGATTATCAATAAATACGGGCAGTAGATATAATTTAAAATCTAAATACGAGAATAACAGTAAATCTTTACTTACGTTTGTAATTTATAATGATTCTGCCGTTAATTACTGTGAAGAGAGTACCTAACCAAAAATTTATTAATAAAACTTCCTAACCACACAATTCATTGACGGAGCTTCGTGCACTAATAAATGTATACGTTTGTAATTTATAATGATTCTGCCGTTAATTACTGTGAAGAGAGTACCTAACCAAAAATTTATTAATAAAACTTCCTAACCACACAATTCATTGACGGAGCTTCGTGCACTAACAAATGTATAGGGGCTTGAGGAGTAAAGGGATGCTACATTTCAAACGCCCCGAAGCTTCACGCTCCGCGCAAAAAGAACAACATCGTGTGTGCACGGAGCAGCTCGGAGCTGTTCGACGTCCTAAAAAGAAAGCAATATAGATATCACACTTTGCTTTACGGCATATGTTCAAAATGACCACCATTAAATTGTAAACATAAGTTCACCCTACGTTGCATATTCGCAAATACATTTTGTAACATTTCGGCACCAAGAAAATACAAAAGTGAAAAATGAAGGTATAATATGACATAAACTGACATAAACTAAAACGACAAAACTGCAAAACACAACAAGATTAACAACTAGGGATTTTTGTCATACCATTACAGTACACTTGAGATTGATCACGTTGTATATTATTGCATTGCTTTAAATCAAATAGGCGAATGAGTTGTTCATTACTGTTACTTTAGTGTCCGTAATAGTGCAGTTATTAAAATAGGGAAGCTTAAAATCGCCTAATATTGTTACATTATTTAAGCAATAACTTTGCTGTTCTAAAAGGTTCAATAAAAGTTCATAATTACTAAACGCTGTACTTGAAGGTATATAAAGAACTAGTATGTATAAAACAACACAATTACAAGTACATTTGACTCCAACGATATCAACACTATGGATCGAATTTATTATTAATCACGTGTCTAATTGATGACACACGTATTTATCATTAACATAAACTAATACACTTCTTGGTTATTTCAAATCTACGATCATATCTGAAGACAAAATTTTTGCGGAAATAATTCATTATCGAGTATGTCAGCACTTAATGCCGTCTCAATAAGGCAATTAAAGTCATAATCGCACTCAAACGCATATGTGTATAAACTTTCGATTTTAGTTCTTAAACCACGAACATTTTGAAAATAAATTTTTATAGGATTAATGGAAATAATTGAACGTATCGTATATGCACTTTTCAGTCTTTTGTCGATTTGCTAACGATTGTAGGAACATTGCGTATATATAGTATATAAGACAGGTAGATACCATTAATTTTTTATTTTCCAAGAATAAAATTTATGGTTAGTGAAATATTATGCATGATCAATAAAAACTCGCGCGTAAGCAGGTAAAAAGAGTATTTCATAATTTCTTGCGCATAATGCAAAACCTTTTTCATTTACTTAAAACCACATGAAAATTGGCCTGGAAACTTAATAAAACTTAAATCGATACAAGAGGAAAAGCGGCCCATTATCATGCAGTGGTATTCAACGTAAAGTACTTCAAATATTTTCAGATATGAACCATAGTAAACGATTGTAATTTTGAATAAAGAAACCTGATATGGCCAGTACACAACTTTCTTATGCTGGTGTCCTCTTGTGAAGGAAAAAAAAAGAAAAGGCAACCTATTTCATTCCCTCCCCAAGGGTGAGGACGGGCTGTTCGAGCTTCCTGAGCTCCTTCAGCCACAATCATGGATTCCCAGCATACATACATACATTACGTATACACCGTGTCCAAGATAAGGATGCCCACTATGGGGATCTCGGAAACGATAAGAGATGGAAGGTCAGTTAAATAGAACAAAAATTACGCATTTGAGAGGATGTATTTATGATCTTTGTAGAACTCGAATACCTCTTTTAGTTTTTGAGATATTTGAAAAAAATGAATTTTCTGATTTTCGTTTTTATTTTTTTTCTGGCGTTATTTGAAGAGCTATCAAGAAAAGAAGAGGACATTTTCATTGCCAATTTTCTAGCTCTACTTAATGCTGTTATCAAATTTTTGATACAACGTTTCGTTTGTTAGCAACCATCATCAACTTTATTTTTTTAAATACACGAAAAAATTATTTTTGCCATTTTTAAATTCTCTCCTTGATTCTGAATTCAACGATATATCACACTTTATATTTTTGATACCTTTTGGATGAGAAAATTAATATTCAATGTAAAACATCGAAAACGTACAGTTAAAACTAATACTAGAAACATTAGAAAACTGTAAAATTATTATAAAATAATATTTTCAATTTTCAATTATGTTTTGTAATTTTAAATGATAGACAAATAATATAATGTAATGAACTTCACGTTTAAGTTTGAAACCTGTAATTCTCTTTGAATTTTAGATTTAACTGTTTTATTTTTATATTGCGATAAAAACGGCGGGCACTTTAATCATTTCATTCATTCCTTAAAATATATGTTTTTCTATGTTTATTAGACTGCATCCTTATCAACTAGTTCTCCACCAAGCTTTATATGAAAGGGATTTCGATGCAAGGCCGGATTACTGCAATTGAATATTAGGTATTCTGGAAGACCAACCACATATCATATAAAATATTTTGTGGACAGATGAAGCCTCCTTTAGTAGTGCGGGTGGTGTTAATCTGCATAATGCGCATTATTGGACTGAAGAAAATCCTCACTGGATTGGCAAAGTGCTGCTTCAAGGTAGGTGGAGTCTTAACGTTTGGTGTGGTATAGTTGATGGAAAAATCATAGGACCATATTTCTTTGAAGAAACTTTGAATGACGATACATATTTAAATTTTTTGGAAACTGAATTGCCTATTTTATTAGAAGACATTTCCTTACAAACAAGAAGAGATCTGATATTTCAGCATGATGGTTGTCCTACGAACTTTTCCAGACGAGTTATAGATTATTTGAATTTAAGATATCGATATAAATGGATTGGAATGGGAAGTATATTTCCATGGCCCAACTAGACTTCTATCTATGGGGAAGGATGAAGGAGTTAACCTTTCAAACTCGACCAACCACGCTTCAAGACATGAAACAATGCATTAGAAACGAAATAAATAGTATATCCATAGCTGAGATTGAAGCAGCTGTTATGTATACCCGCGATAGATTACGTTTTTGTGTGGACAATGATTGAAAACATTTTGAACATTTGAGCGGACATTAAGTTTCAATGTGTGTGATCTTCTTTTCATATATTTTGTTATTCTAAGTTATAATTTAGTTACGTACGTTTACGCGTTTTTACTTATATTTCGAGTTAGACAAAAGATATCGACAAGCGGTTTGCGTCATTTTGTTACGAATTTAATCAGTTTCCGTTGTTATTTACAATGCTTATGTGTTTCCATTTAAAAATTGTAATTTTTTTATTCGAAGGTGCCCTCAATCTACGACAATTGAAACTAACTGCAATTGTTTTATAGTAGACGTAATTGGCTCATCTACGCCCTTTAGAATGAGACTAATTTTGTTAAAATCGGTTGATTCAAACCAAAGTTACAGGCATTTATTCATGCAACCATTCCACTTCCCCCTATTTGAAGAAATAGAGAGAAAAGTATTTAGCAAAATTTGTGCAGAAATTATGCTAGAAACTTGAAAGTTATTTCCTGCGATTTACTTTGGCCGTTTTTACTAAGGATTTTTTTTCTTTTTTATACTTTTATACAGAAAACTTATCTAAAACTGAATTATCTTAATAAAGAGTTCTATACCCTTTGACCTACAGTTTAAAGATTTCCAGATATTCACAAAAAGTACCTTGGGAGTCGTATAAAACTTTCATTTAAATAACTTATGTAGAATTTAATCATTTCTAAAACAGATCTTTACACACTTTCTGTAAATTTAACAATCTTTTTGATGTCTGCAGATCGTATCTTCTAAACTGGTTTTAACCATAATTTGACAGAACGGAGATATTTTAGTGATAACACTAAATACAGAGTTTCACTAAATTACTGTGCGTATATTATAAACTATCCTTACACGCACACACACGCGCGCGCGCACACACAAACAGATGCACACGCACACGTGCAGACACACAAACAGATGCACACGCACACGTGCAGGCACACACATAGGCGCACGCACACTTAGGCACACACACATACACAGACACACACACACACACACACACACACACACACACACACAGGCGTACACACACACGTACACGCGCATGCTCACGCACACGTGCACGCACACACAAGCGCAAGCACACTAATGCGCACACACGGACACGCAGACACAAGCATCAAGTTAATAGTAATAATGATTATAAAGAATGGTTCTTTGGAAGGGCCATTTGACGGCCTTTGCTTGTTTTGTCGTTGTTTATATTTGTTCTTGCCTGAGGGCTTTAACAATCCGCATGACTAGCGCGTAGTCTTCGTCTTCTCTTCTTTTTGTTTGTGTCGAATTTGTGGCGATTTGCGCATAGGTGGTGTTGCTTTCCACGCCTCTTGTTGGTGGTGGTATTCTGTGATGCGTTTTCGTTCCGAGTTCCGGTTTGGCCAAGCACTCACGGAAGTTTGCCGTGTGTGGGCCGGAGCAATTGCAGCATTTAGTTGGTTCTCCGGTTTCTCTGCTGATTGTGCACTGTCGTGTGTGGTGGGGCCCCGCGCACTTTACGCAACTCGCTGAGGCGTGGCATCCGCTTGTACTGTGGCCGTATCGTTGGCAGTTGTGGCATTGTCCTGTGCCTGTATGACGACGGTGTGGTTTTTCCACTCGGATTTTTAAGTATCCGATTGATGTTAGCCCGAAGATCTCTTTTGCGATGTCGGAACGGCGCAGACTGACAAGCAACATGCTCGTTTTTCTGCGGCCAGGTCCGGCGTACATCCTGTTTATTTCGAATCCCTTTTGCGTGAGTTCGGAATGTATCGATGTTATTATGTTGTCGTCTTGTGGGAGGCCTTTTAGTACTGCGCGTAGTGGTTTGTCTTCCTTTAGCAGGTAGGTGTTAAATTGGATATTGCCATTGTGTAAGAGTGTAGTAGCCTTCCTATATTCTTCTGCGTTGTTAAGGGCGATTTTTATTCCGGTCTTAAGTGTATTTGTGTGATGTCTTCTATTGCGAATTTTTCGAGGGCTTTGGTGTATTCTTCTTGATTGTGTAGGATGATCGGTGGTATCTTCTCTGTCGTAGTTTGTGGGGTGGGACTTGTCGTCTCCACTTCTGTGCGTTGACGTTTTACGCCGCCTTTTCTTGTCACGGTAGTGAAACCGTCGTCATCAGAAGGGGCGTCTGGATCGTTGTTAGTTTGTATTGTTGGGTCGAGTTCGGGGTTTCGGTTTATTTCCATGTGAGTGGTGTTTGCGTCAGTCGAAAGTTCGTTTGCGGGTTCCGTGCTTTTTCTTGTTCTTTTTTCGATGCGGAGGGTTTTCGTCGTTTTTAGTTTCAATGGCTGTCACCGCAGGGACCGGCGCCGTTGCAGGAGTCTTCGTAGCGGTCAGCTCCTGCCTCAATTCTTCTATGATTTTTTCTAGGGATACAATCCTGTCTTCCAGGGTCCTTGTTCTCCCTTCTAAGAACTGGTTCTGCACCTGCAGCGTCTCAACCTGTGCCCTTGCAGCGTCTCGACCTGTGCCCTTGCAGCGTCGAGGAGTACGCTTCTCACGGACTCCCGAAGGTCATAGTCACACGAGTCGTCGTCGCTCATATTTGCAGCCGGATTTGTGTGGTGAGAACTACACAAACCCGGTACGTAGAGGTTCTAATAAGGATTTGCCCCGAGGAGGCGCGCGCGAATATTCTTATGTATCAATTTCTCTCGGCACAAGTGCTTCGATCAAAGGCTAGCATAAGAATGCGTCGCGCGCATGGATATTTAGGTATGACCCATATAACCACGAACCAAAAACTGCAGGCCAACCAGGCGCTGAACAAAAAGGATAGACACATGCGCACGCATACACGTTCACTCAAACGAAAGTAAAGACACGCATCTTGATTTTTGCATTATGCTGCATGTGTTAGTATTTATTCATCCAAATTTGATGCCTATTTTAAAACTGAATGTAACAACATTGAATTATTGTTTAGAGTTCCATTACGGTCTGACAATAAAGTGCGGCCCGGTTGGCATGGAGAAAAGGGCGCTATTAGTATAGGCGCAAGGGTAAATCGGCGAGAGGATACTTAGGCGCGAACCATATATTTGCGCCGAACAAAAAGTGCACCAAAATACCTCTTGTGCATGCTACCATAGAGTTGTTCGTAAAATATATTTTATTGATATGCTTCCATCAAATAGTTATAACCATAGGCGGTGAAATTTGTGCTTATAATAATAAAATAACTTACCTTGATATTTTTTAGAAGTGAAAACTATGTACATATGTATAAGTTGATTTACAATGTAAAAATTAAGGCAACGTACCCCTCAACTTTAAATTTAATGTATTAAGGTTGATCAAAGTTGTATGTTCTTTATACTATTGCACGTAACGTGCCGATTTTAATGTCTAAAGCAAAGTTGTTATTTAGCCAATTTGAGGCAAAACAATAATGAAATAAAACAATAAAATAACATTTTTACTAAAGAATGGATCTTGGATTTGTTGAGAAAACTTAAACTCGTTGAGATGAATGTGTTTATAGTAAACTATCTGCACCGGGTTCATTTTAATAGGGGTAGTAATGTAAATAAGCGTCACTCTGACATGAATCGGTGGTATCGTACGTGTACCTGTAGGTAGAGCACATGTAAACATGGAAAACCGTTTAAATTGCTTTAAATTCGCCCCTTTGGAGATTTCACTTTTATGCTTCCTGGATCTTCTGAAATTATAGGGATCCAAAACACGCGCGCGCGCACACACTCACACACATAAACACACAAACACATACACATACACACACACGCGCGCGCACACACACGCACACACACACGCACGTACCCACACAGACACACGCACACGCACAACCATACGTACACACGCACACACGCGCACACACACGCACACACATGCACACACACGCACACACACGCACACACACCACACACGCACACACACCACACACACGCACACACACGCGCCTGTGCGTGTGCGCACACACACACACACACACACACACACACACACACACACACACACACACACACACACACACACACACACACACACACACACACACACGCGCGCGCGCGCGCGCACAAGAGAAATAAGTAAAGTACTCCAAAAGTTCAGCTTAAAATACTTAAATGTAAGAAGCCAGTGTAATCTTTTAAATCCCTGAGATCTGATTAAACATTGCTGGTTACTCAAGGTGTGCTTTCACAGGCAAATATAAGCATAATTTTATACAAATAAATTTAAATTGAAAAAATTCATCAAGTAAATGAAAGAGAATTTCTATAATATGCCAATAAAACCAGCAATAAACGTACCCAAATTACATAACAACAATGTTTGGATTTACTCTGAATATTCTCAAAACGCTAATTAATATCCAAGGTGGCGGCAAACACACCTTTAAAATTAGTACTTAACGTAAAATACCTTTGTTTGTATAAATCGTAATTAGCATATTTTAAATCACTTCACTCTATTTTTCTAAATCTAAATCTAATTTTACGGTTTAAGCAATAAACATTTAGTGACATGAATGAATCAATTACTCCTGAACAACAAGTGAATAGAATACAGAATCAGCACCGTTCAACTTAATAAAAACCGACCACAAAATTTTTCCAGTCTACCAGTGCGCTTTTCGAGAAAGTTGTTTATTAGCTGCTTCTTCGTAACCTAAAAATATTTACAATTTTAACTGTAAGTTAATATACAATATACGTTTGTATCGAACGAAATATAACTTGCAGCTCAGTTGGGAGAGCACTCGTCCAGTAAACAAGAGGGCATTGGTTCGAATCCCATTCGGCGGAATCTTTTATGTATGTAAAATTTTCTATATTATATATATATATATATATATATATATATATATATATATATATATATATATATATATATATATATATATATATATATATATATATACCGGTGTAAAATTAGTGCGTAATTCCTATGTTGTTCCGTAACTATTTTAGATAGAGAAAATCTTTAAGTATGAAAGTTGTTTATTAGCTTCTTCTCCGCAACCTAAAAATATTTACAATTCTACAGGGTATTACATTTTCGGATACCAGTATTCAACTTATATTGTAAATTGAACACTCTGTGTGTTTTTAAATATTCTTGGTAACGTTTTGTTTTTTTAATTAGGATCAGCCGTTACAGAGTTATTAATCTTTTTAAGAAAAATATGACGTATGCAAAGACAACGAATAATATCTGCAGATGCCACATTGTGACAGATTGACAGGGTGTTCGCTACGGTGGTACAATAACTTTTTGATTGACCGTTACTCAGTTTTTTAACTAGAACACCCTGTATTTTGTAAGTGTTTCAGATAGAGAAATAAATTCTCTTTCGATTTTATATGGGATTTCCTATACCTAAAGTTGATTCTTTTTAAATTATTGCAGTTTTAAGAATAACAGGACCGTGTTATTCGAATTGTAATTTTAGAAGGCTATGTTAAATATTCCGAGAGCGTCATTTCTGCATATTGTAAGATTATCATAAAAAAACAAGTTGATCAAATCATCAACACAAATCAATGACTTATTTTTATTACAAAATATTAACACCTGTGTAATGAAACTAATAGAAGAAATACCACAGCAAGCAGTAAGTGTTCAAATACACCGCCATTTTGATGCAGACACGCTTGAATGCGTTGCGTAAATAAGCGTTGAAGATCAATTAGCACATCATGGATCACTTGGCGAAAAGTATCACGAATTCTCTCTTTCATATCTACGCTAGTAGCTGGAGTTTTAAACACAATGTCTTTATACAACGCCAAAGTAAAAAATCTAGTACAGGTAGGTCAGGAGACCTAGCGGACCAGTTGTGTGTATCACCTCGTCCAATCAAACGACCAGGGAATCTAATATTTAAAAAATTTCGAACGTTCAGCATCGAATCTGGAGGTGCACTATTATGTTGATACCACAATCTAGGGACAATATTTTCTGGGACATGCAGTGAATTGTTCAATTCATGTTCAAGAAAGTGGGGATACATTGACGATTAGGATGGTTCTCAAAAAAATATGGACCAACAACTTGTGTCCCGACAATTCCACACCACGCGTGTATTGACCACTGATGTGGATGGTCACCTGTTCTCAGGAATTCGAGCTTATCGGTATCGTAATGATGGAAATTTCGCTGATTAGGAAAGGCTCTGTTACTAAAAGTTGCCTCAGGGGTAAAAAGGGCACAGTTCAGAAAATCTGGTTCGGCATTCAATTGATCATTAATCCACACACAAAATTGCCTCTTTCTTTCTAAATCTTACGGAAAAAGTTTCCGGTGTTTTTGGATATGGTAGGTATTACTTTTCAATACAGTGTTCATACGTATGACTTGCATCAACAATTTGTTCAGAAATTTTTCGAGTGGACAGGTGAGGATTTTCAACCACTGCGGCAACAACCATTAATGCGCTTTCCTCATTGGCAACTTGCATGCATACGTTTTGTATAATTAACGCTGCCTGTTGTTTCAAACCTCCCTTTGAACCTGTCAAGCTAACTTCAGGTGGGTATCTTCTGTCAGGATAATTCCGAGCATAGCTTCGGGGTGCAAGAAGACAGTTTCGATTACGTTCATAGATCATGTCAACACACTCTTCCCCAGAAAACTTCATTCTCATGCACAAAACAGTGAACTTATGCATCATAACACACAAATGCTAATTTACTGCGAATTATTATAACAGATAATTGTTTTTTTTGTGGTTGCTTCCACAGTCCTCTAAAAAATTACAATTCGCATAACACGATACTGTTATTCTTAAAACTTTATGTTATGGGAAAACCAATATAAAATCGAAAGAGAATTTATTTCTCTATCTAAATCACTTACAAAATACAGGGTATTCCCATTAAAAACATTGAGTTATCGCCAATCGAAATATTAAGTTATGGTACCACAGTAGCAAACACCCTGTACAATGGAATTTAGGGTTTAATTTTTCGGATGACAGTAGATGATCTTGACAAACGTTTGACAAAATATTTTTGATTAATCTGTCACAATGTGGCCGCTGCGGATTTTATTCGTTATATGAAAATGTAAACTTTCACCTTTATCACACATAATAAAATACTTATCTTTTTTGGGTTTTTTTTATAATGGTGTATTTTAAATTATACAATCTAAACGTTTCTATAACACTTACAGTTATCTTCGTCTGTAGTAATATTTGTTAAAAATTGTTAAAGATGTTGTAAACAATTTTGTCAAAGTTGAAAAATTAAAACCTTGACAAAATTGTTTACAACATCAAAAAGATAAGTATTTTATTCGTTATGTTTGTATGTCATATTTTTCCTAAAAAGTTGAATAACTCTATTACAGCTGATCTTAATTAAAAAAAAAAAAACATTGCCAGATAGGCAATTGATGACAGAATAACAATATTTAGACATATAGAGGGTGTTCAATTTAAACTATTCAAGTTGGATACTGGTATCCGAAAATGCAATGCCCTGTAGGTATTTTTAGGTTACGGAGAAGAACCTAATGCACAACTTTCACATTTAAAGATTTTCTCTCTCAACAATAGTTACGGGACAACATAAGAATTACGCATAAATTTTACACCCGGTATATATACAGGGTGTCCAGAAACTTCCGACAAATGGAAACTACACATACTAGACACGGTTTTATGTCGATTTAACCTAAATTACCTTAATCGCAAAATGCCCCCAAATGGAGCTAGAGCCCTTTGAAGATGGCACTGTCAAGTCACTTTTTGTTAAACATCTCAAAAATACCGCTACTTGACTTGGTACAACGAATAACTCGATAATAACAAACCGGCCACTGGGAACACGATTTTCTTATTGCCATCAGAAGCAGTCCACTTTGGGGGGGGGGCAACAGTTTTTTTTAACGAACATTTTTTATTTTCAGTTTTTTACTGGATTTTACTTCAAATTTAAAAACTTTACGATATTTTCCATACAAAATGTGCTCTTAGTTGAACTCGCTATCTCGTATCGTTTGCGAGAAAAATAAATTTCAACTATTTGTGTTTCTGGTAGAAAATGCCGTTTTATTACTAAACTAATGTTCTCAATGCCTGGTTGGCTGTGGTAAATCTATAAAGAGTGTCTGATTTTACTTGTTTTAATTAGTTATTTAATTTGCTGTAAAATTTTGTGGAAATCATGATTCATGAAACAAATGTTTTATTTTCTAAGAATAGTATAGCACAATTTATGTATTTAACATAAAAAATAACACTAAGGGCAACTAACAGCAAGTAACAAATTTTTATCTTTTTAAAACAACAATAATTGTTTGACATCAAAACAATTTGACGTAACGTCAGATTTTGCTGAGTTGTCACAGTCAACTAGGCATTGTAAACATAATTTAGTGCTGAAACGGTATTTTCTGCCAGAAACACAAAAAGTTTAAGTTGTTTTTTTTCGCAAACGGTACGAGATTTTACCTAAGAGCACTTTTTGTGTGGAAAACAAAGTAAAGTTTTTAAATTTGATGTAAAATCCAATCAAAATTGAATATTTAAAATTAAAAGGAAGTTGTCTCTCAAGTCGACCGCTTCTGATGGCAATAAGAAAATCTTGTTTTCAGTGGCCTGTTTGTCATTAGTGACTTATTCGTTGTACCAAGCTTGAACTTGTGGTATTTTTGAGATATTTAACAAAAAGTGACTTGACGCGGTGGCATCTTCAAAGGTCTCTAGCTCCCTTTTGGATTCAGGTAATTCAGGTTAAATCGACAGAAATCATGTCTAGTATATATATATATATATATATATATATATATATATATATATATATATATATATATATATATATATGTATATATATATATATATATATATATATATATATATATATATATATATAACATAAAGTTCGGGTTTAACTCGTATAACGTTGGTCAAACATACTCAAGTTCAACGTTTCCTGTGCCAAAAACAACGAATGTCACAATACAAGCCACAGCACTATATTTTTTAATTTGAAATTGTCGTTTCACTTCTGCCTTGAGAGTACCGTGTTGTATATTGAGTAATTCCAATGTTGGTAATTGAACTTGCATTAATTACTGGTTATTGGTCAAGTCGTTACTTAAAAACATGGAATATCGTATCCCATTCAGAGTTTCTTCGAAAAAATAAGGGCCTATAATATTTCCCTCACGGGTACCACACCACGTATTAATAATACTCCAAAGATGCTGATTATCAATAGGTTGTAGTCGGTGAGGATTGTTTACGATCATAAATTAGGTTCGTCAGTCCATAAAACTATCCTACGAAAGTGTGGACCTTTATTTATTAACCAATTACAAAAAATGACTCGAGCTTGAAAATCGTTCTCATTTAATCCTTTGTGCCTATGAACATGGTATGGATGAAAGATGTGATCTATCAAAATTCTGCATGCAGAGTATTGGGTAATTCCAGAATCCCTGGCAAATCCTCTCATTGAAATATGCGTATCAACAGTTACTGGAGCGAGAACATCATTACATACACGTCGTATAATTTGATTTCCGCAATTATATGTTGGTTGCACCTGCTCTTTGGTAGAAATACGTGCTGCCAATCTCCGAAAAACATTGACGGATGGACGGGTACGTTGAGGATACCTTTCCGCATACATTCTTTCAGCCGCTCTGTAATTTTGTCCTAAAACCATAAACATATGAAAACCTTCTAAATCGTAAAACGGCATAATTTCAATAATTTAACTCACTTTTTAAAGAAATTAAATTTTAACTTTGTGTCTACAAACATATCAATAATAAACAATAAATAAACAAAAAAATTAACAATGGATCATTCAACAATACATTAATACAACACATGGAATTATTGACATTAAAACATGTGAGTGAAATTGTTTAATTCGGTAGCTAGATTTTAAAATCCGACTTTTCAATTGTGTTTGTTAACAACGAATTTCAAACTTAATAATTTTAGTCGAATATTACGTAAAAGGGGTGAGAGTAATAAAATAATTTTTTCTATAAAACCTTTTTAACAATTTTTTCAACAATATCTTTTTCGACATTAAAATTTTGGAGACATTCTAGAGAAAACTACTCAAGATGCTGACTTTTCCGAGACATAATATCACGATTCGATTCTTTATTTTGGGGTTTACAACAATTTTTTTAAACCATCTCTCTACGACTTACCGTTCTTTAAAAAAAATACTGATACGGGTTTCTCATTCACTCGGTGGAGTTCTGTTTTCTTTCGTTATTTAGGAATTTGTACACGTTTAAGTTGTCCTACGTTGTATGGGTTACTTTGTTATTATAAGAGATACAAAGTTGGTTAAATTAGTAAAGTTGGGCAGAATTACGTGAAGATTTAGAACACGGCAAGAAAATTGACCATTGTTGCCAAGTTTCCGATTATTTGATAAAAACTGAAAATCGTTAAAATTTTCAATCAACTTTGGCTTGTTAGTTATTAAAAATACAGTAAAATCTTAAAGAGGTTTTTAATAGATACTTTTAAGTTTAATTTAATTTTTTTAATCACTGCTTTTTCAGTTACAACCCTAACTTACCTTTTTTAAATAGCAACCGTAAGCGACAGTTAGCTTATTAAACTCCTTATTTTTTCTGATTTTAACAATATAAAGTTTTGTATATCCAATTTTAATAACAATCCGTAAAACTTCAAAAATAAAAAAAAAATCATTTAATTAAATACATCGTTATGGCTACGATAAAATAATTGAAAATCGTTAAAAATAAAACAAGAACGACGGGAAAAATTCTAATTTTAAAGTAATTCTACAATTATTAATGTTTAATTTTAGCACAATTCAAGATTAAATCAATGTTTCAAAGTGACCGCCGCGCCGTTACGTTGTACGCAAAATTGACAACGTTTAATAATGTTGTTTTGAACTTTTCGTAACGTGGGTTTTCTTACAGAATTAATAACAATAGAAATGTTCTCTTTTAAATTATTTATATCAGTTGGTTTTTCTTTGCACACCTTTATCTTTTATTGTTCTCCACAAAAAGAAATCTAACTGAGTAAGATCCGGTGATCTTGGGGGCCAAAAATTGTACCACGTGTTGCAATTGTATTTGGAAATCTTTCATTCAAGTAATTCATAACTTTAATCGAGTTATGTGCTGGAGCTCATCTTGCTGAAAATATTGCAGATTGCGAATTGTGTTCAAAGGTACATTATACAGCATTTCTTCCAAATCGGTAATTAGACATCTTTCATAGACCACTGAGTTCAAATTTTTTTTGTAGAAATAAGGTCCCACGATATTTGTACTAAGAATTCCACACCAAACATTTAAACAAAATACTTGTTGATCCCGCCTTTCTACGGTGAGATGTGGATTTTCTGCAGACCAAAACACTTGGTGTTTTCTATTAAAAATTCCATTGTTAGTGAAATTTGCTTCATGGGCGAAAACGATTTTATACGAAAAATTTTGATCTATCTCAAAATTTCGAATAAACCAATTAGCATATTCTAGTCTTCTCTGTAAATCAGTTGGATATAAAGTGTTTCCTACGTGATGGCAATATGGCTTTCGTTCATATTTCTTTAAAATTAATCTTGGTTCTTCTTCAGAAACACCACACTCCATACCTATTTCCCTAATAGACGGAGTTGGTTTGAAATCTGAATATTCCAAAACATTGGTTTCAGTTTCAACGTTAAAATTTTTTCGCGCATCCTTTGGTTTGGTAAAGGATCCATACATTTTAAAATTTTCTTCCACTTTACCAAAAATACATTTATTCGACTGACGTCGTTCCATGTAAGTTTGAAAGTATAAATCGGAAGCTCTGTCTGAATCACTTTCGCATGAATAGTAGCAAAACAACACGTCGTTTCTTTCTTCAGTGAAATACATTTTAGAAACTCTTCTAAACGCACCTCTACAGTAATTTTCAAAACAAAACGAACAGATTGATAAATGCAATAATTAAACTTAATGATATTTGACAATGCGTTAGAATATTGTTTTTACTGGACGATTTTCAGTTGTTTTATCATAGTCCTGGCAATGTATTTATTTAAATGTTTTTTTTAATTTTTGAAGTTTTACGGATTATTATTTAAATTAGATATAAATAATTTTATATCGTTGAAATCAGAAAACAATAAGGAATTTAATAAGCTAACTTTCGCTTATGGTTGCTATTTAAAAAAAGGTAAATTGGGTTGTAACTCAAAAAGCAGTGATTAAGTAAAATTTTTGAGTAGTGATCTAATTAACTTTCAAATTATCCATTAAAGACCTCTGTAAAATTTTACTGTATTTTTAATAACTAATGAGCCAACGTTGATTGAAAATTTGAACGATTCTCAGTTTTTTTTTCAAATAAATCGGAAACTTGGCAACAATGGTAAGTTTTTTGTCGGGCTCAAAATCTTCATGTAATTCTGCCAACTTTGATAATTTAATTAACTTTGTATCTCTTAGAATAACAAAGTTAGCCATACAACGTACTGAGATTTTGCCACCCTGTGTACATTGCGCTGTTTCTTAGTTGGTGAACTACTTTTTACATGCAAAGGGGATTTAGCGACCTCACTCTCCTAAAGAGACCTATCTTGTCTCTGTGGGGACGCCTTATCACAGGTTTTCTTGATGTTTATCGTCTCACAAATGTTAACTGGGCACCGATTTACACAGCTGTGATACCAAAATAGTACATGTGTGTTCTTGAATAAACCTTAAGTTTGAGTATTCGAATTTTTTGTAAATATAGCCGTTTGAGTTTTAGGAGAATTTCTCTTTTCGGTACATACGTAGTTGTTAGATTTCTCCATTTCTTCATTTAAACTTTTCTTTAAAACCGAATCTTTTAGTTGCCATTTTTTACACAACTTGCTTGCAGTGCAATTTCTGCATTTAAAGACGTCTTCATTTTCACGCTTTCATTTAAATTTCCTTCGATCTCATCTTTCAGTTTTTGAGTTTGTTTCAAAAGTTAATTTATGTCCCTTTGTAATTCAAGGATTGTGTTCTCAAGTTTTATCATTAGCTTCGTGTGTTTTATTTCAGAACCAGAAATAACAGATTCTGTTGATTCCGATTTCTTACGCAGTCTGCTTTTAATAGATAACATTTCAGACATTGTTAAAACCAAGATATAGAATATACAATAATATTTTAAGTATTTGAAGGTTAACTAGAAAATCGATTACATAAAACCGGAAACTTTAAATTTATGCATTAATTCGTTACAGTACAAAGCACTTTATTAATAAAACGAACTTCAATCATAATCACAGCACAATCCTTCACCAATTAAATTAACAATATATAACACTGTAGTAGCAATTTTATACGTCCGCACAACTTGAGCGTTTATTCAATACCAAGAAATCTGATTTCCATAGATGAGATGCGAATTCATACTGTTCACAAAATAACAAAGAAATTCCCCAACGTACAGAATCACATTATTTTCAAGCCAAATAGCTCACATTATCGATATTTAGACAACGACAAAGATCCAGTAAAAACCGAACCACAATAGACATAGGAAGTTCCGTGTTGTAATAACAACAAATCGGACAAACCAATCGATAATTAACTGTTAGAGACAATACCGTTTGGCAATCCAACAAGTTATTCATCATTAGCTACACACCATTTAGATACTGGTCACCACATAGACGTCAGGAACAGAAACCAATAGTTTTTTTTTATTCCTTGCATGAACGTATAATACGTGAGGCCATCAAATTTGAAAAGAGAATTAATCCATTAAACGTACATAATTATAGTTCCAAAATAACAATCGGGAATCCTATTTTATAAAAGATACCATCTGATCAATAACCAGTAATTAATGCAAGTTCAATTACCAACATTGGAATTACTCAATATACAACACGGTACTCTCAAGGCAGAAGTGAAACGACAATTTCAAATTAAAAAATCTAGTGATGTGGCTTCTATTGAGACATTCGTTGTTTTTGGCGCAGCAAACGTTGAACTTGAATATGTTTGACCAACGTTATACGAGTTAAACCCGAACTTTATGTAATACATATATATATATATATATATATATATATATATATATATATATATATATATATATATATATATATATATATATATATATATATGTACAATATAAAAGATAAAGTTGTGCAAAGAAAAACCAACTGATATAAATAATTTAAAAGAGAACATTTCTATTGTTATTAATTTTGTAAGAAAACCCACGTTACGAAAAGTTCAAAACAACATTATTAAACGTTGTCAATTTTGCGTACAACGTAACGGCGCGGCGGTCACTTTGAAACATTGATTTAATCTTGAATTGTGCTAAAATTAAACATTAATAATTGTGGAATTACTTTAAAATTAGAATTTTTCCCGTTGTTCTTGTTTTATTTTTAACGATTTTCAATTATTTTATCGTAGCCATAACGATGTATTTAATTAAATGATTTTTTTTCAATTTTTGAAGTTTTACGGATTGTTATTAAAATTGGATATACAAAACTTTATATTGTTAAAATCAGAAACAATAAGGAGTTTAATAAGCTAACTGTCGCTTATGGTTGCTATTTAAAAAAAGGTAAGTTAGGGTTGTCACTGAAAAGGTAGTGATTAAAAAAATTAAATTAAAGTATCTATTAAAAACCTCTTTAAGATTTTACTGTATTTTTAATAACTAACAAGCCAAAGTTGATTGAAAATTTTAACGATTTTCAGTTTTTATCAAATAAATCGGAAACTTGGCAACAATGGTCAATTTTCTTGCCGTGTTCTAAATCTTCACGTAATTCTGCCCAACTTTGCTAATTTAACCAACTTTGTATCTCTTATAATAACAAAGTAACCCATACAATGTAGGACAACTTAAACGTGTACAAATTCCTAAATAACGAAAGAAAACAGAACTCCACCGAGTGAATGAGACACCCGTATCAGTATTTTTTTAAAGAACGGTAAGTCGTAGAGAGATGGTTTAAAAAAATTGTTGTAAACCCCAAAATAAACAATCGAATCGTGATATTATGTCTCCGAAAAGTCAGCATCTTGAGTAGTTTTCTCTAGAATGTCTCCAAAATTTTAATGTCGAAAAAGGTATTGTTGAAAAAATTGTTAAAAAAGTTTTATAGAAAAAATTATTTTATTACTCTCACCCCTTTTACGTAATATTCGACTAAAATTATTAAGTTTGAAATTCATTGTTAACAAACACAATTGAAAAGTCGGATTTTAAAATCTAGCTACCGAATTAAACAATTTCACACACATGTTTTAATGTCAATAATTGCATGTGTTGTATTAATCTATCGTTGAATGATCCAATGTTAAATTGATAATTTATTGTTTATTATTGATATGTTTGTAGACACAAAGTTAAAATTTAATTTCTTTAAAAAGTGAGTTAAATTAGTGAAATTATGCCGTTTTAAGATTCAGAAGGTTTTGATATATTAATGGTTTTGGGACAAAATTACAGTGCGGCTGAAAGAATGTATGCGGAAAGGTACCCTCAACGTACCCGTCAATCCTTGAATGTTTCTCGGAGATTGGCAGCACGTATTTCTACCAAAGGGCAGGTGCAACCAACATATAATTGCGGAACTCGAATTATACGATATGTATGTAATGACATAGAGCCTGATGTTCTCGCTCCAGTAATTGTTGATATGCATATTTCAACGAGAGGATTTGCCAGGGATTCTGGAATTACCCAATACTCTGCATGCAGAATTTTGATGGATCACATCTTTCATCCATACCATGTTCATAGGCACAAAGGATTAAATGAGAACGATTTTCAAGCTCGAGTCATTTTTTGTAATTGGTTAATAAATAAAGGTCCACACTTTCGTAGAATAGTTTTATGGACTGACGAACCTAATTTATGGTCGTAAATAACCCTCACCGACTACAACCTATTGACAATCAACATCTTTGGAGTATTAATACTTGGTGTGGTACCCTTGAGGGAAATATTATAGGCCCTTATTTTTTCGAAGAAACTCTGAATGGGATACGATATTCCTTGTTTTTAAGTAACGACTAGATCAATTTACTGGAAAATGTACCTCTTTTAACGCGAGCAAGAATGTGGTTTCAGCAAGACGGCTGCCCAGCTCATTTTTCATTGGTCGCCAGGAACCCAGTAAATCAACTATTTCCCAACAGATGGATTGGCAGAGGTAGCATAGTGACGTGGCCGCCAAGATCACCACACTATACGCCCCTAGATTTATTCCTTTGGGGTAGGATCAAGGATATTGTTTATAAAGAGAAACCAACAACGAGAGATGATATGAAGCCGAGAATTCGCAATGATTGCCATTAATTAAGCATTTAATAAGTACTTAGAACCACTTATAGTGTAACTAGAAGAGTTCATTAGTGTTTAGTAAAATCCGACTTTTCAAAAACAACGATGAATTTTCAATTTAATAATTTTAGGCGAATATTAGTTAAAAGGGGTGGGAGTAATAAAATAAATTTTTCTATAAATCTTTTCAACGATACTTTTTTTGACATATGGTGCCATTTAAAATTTTGGAGACCTTCAGGAGAAAACTACTCAGGATGCTGACTTTTCCAAGAAATAATATCACGATTTAATTCTTTATTATGGTGTTTACAATATTTTTTTTAAACCAACTTGTTACGACTTACCGTTCTTTAAAAAAAATACTGTACGGGTGGTTTCATTCACCCGGTATATACTTACATATAAACAGTGCATTATCAAGCATTCATTATACTAAGCACGTATATGAATAAATTGGGTAAGATACAGCAGTATAAAAATCACTAATAAATTTAATTTTAACGTTGTCAATACTACGGCTAAAGTTGACAAGGTTGCCAATTCTAATGATACATCTAGTGCAACAAATTTTTTATAAATGAATACGAAGAAAGATCACATCCTGCCGTTGCTTCTAAGAAAGATTTCTCTATACATTTCAATATATTTAATTTAAATATACAAAGTCTTCGTAGAAAATGAATACGTTACAAGCATTTTTAATCGATAAACCGTACGATGTTGGCTAACTCTGTGAACATTGGTTTGATTTTGAAGTAGATAAGACTCGCATTGAAAATTACAAATGTGCCAACAGCTTCTTCAGGAAAAGACGTACACATGGTGAAACTTTATTCTACATTAAGCCTCAGTACGATTTTATTATTTTAAGTAAAATTAAGAATTGTCATTGGAATTGCATTGTGAACTATCGTGCATTCTTATTTCCTCTCTTAAATTGGTAATAATGTCTGTGTACACATCTCCTTCCGGAAACTTTGAATTGTTTACTAAGATCCTCGAATTTGGGGTAATTGGCTTTATCAAATACACATATCTGTGTATCTGTGGTGATTTCAACGTATACTTCATTGGAAAATGTAGCAAAAGTACACAGTTGTGTTAGTCACATACAATCTGCGTTTAAATGTGCACGTAGCTACAAGAAATAACAATTGCCTAAACAATTTTTGTTTACCAGATTTACTTCTGTTTCTACTAAAACACTGAATACTCTTGTAAGAAAGTTTTTACGTTTGTAATAAAATTTACGTTTATTTAGGCAACTTAACATGCATTTCGTGCAGCGTGTGTTGCATATCTAGTTGTATAAAAACATGCATTTAACTATGTTTGTTAGTACTCGTACGCATATCGTTCGCACATCAGTTTCAGAGATGTTCATACGCAAAGACTACTGTAACGATTCTTGTTGATGGTGGGTGTAGCATCCATGTTGCTTTGTTAAATTAAAAAAAGTGCTATAAATTTTATGGTAAGTTATAAAAACCTATTATATTAAAGTTTGGGACGTTTGCTTTTTTTCAGGCACTTTTTTTATATTTACTTTCACGTTTACGATTTATTTTTTACTTTAACATCACTATTACTGATTACGATTAATCAAGAGTGAGGTAATCACCTGCGTTAATGGGAAGTGGAATTCTAAAACACTTTAATCTTCCAAATTTTAGTCATATGGGAATTATAAAGCATACAAATCTGGATTTATTTCAACCCTGAAGTAATATTACGCAACATTTTCCAAAACGCTGACAGAGCAGGCATTCATTTCGGTATCTACAGTGTGTCCAAGACTAAGGTATTCTTAATCCATTAATTACTCACACAACATTAATAATTATTCATAGTTTTTACCGTTACTAACATTAGCATTAAGATATTTCTGATTATAATTAAATATACTAGTGTAATAAAATTTGTTATTGTAGAAATTTTCTTTTAAATTTATTGTATAATGGTTTACTTGTTTAATCCATATTTAAAACAAGTTGGCGTCCTAGTATTTAATAATTAGTTTCAGGAAGAAGCAACCCTAATTTTAAAGCGAACATATCTAGGTATAGGTAAATATTTTTTGGTTAATAAGGGTAATCGATAATTTTATGACCTGGCCCACTTTAATCTACGATTGAGCAAAAGGCACCAAAACCTCTTGTCATTACCCAAACTGTTAAGTAGCTAAACTTTGTAGCCATGGGTGTATAAGTATACGTATAGAACTTTAGGATTTGTGCACTCTTTTTTATGACCACTTAGGAATTGAATTAAACATAATTTTTAATAGCACAGGGCAAAACTTTTCACCCAATAATATTATAAGCTATTTTTGAAAATCATAGTGGTGTATATTGGTTTAATTGCGAATTGAAAAGAATTAGAAGTACTTTACATTTTTTAATGGAACTATTCGAACGTTCTAATTCTATAGAAATTCTGACGTTACTGCACCGTCATAAACAAAAATACAGACTTGCATTAAAGAAAACTAAAATTCACGCGCACAATAAATGTATAGTTAAGCACAAAAACTCTGCAAAGGCCATCTGGCAAAAAATCAAAATAATAGAAACTCAAAACTTTCCTGCATTGATGGGGAAACTTTTGTCCACGAATACTGTATAACATGATCATTATACATGTTTTCCTTAATAATAATAATATCTATTATACACTAGTATATAATATCCATTATTCACTAGTGAATAATGAATTTGTATATTTCAATACAATTTTGTACGTACTATAAAAAACATCAAGTCGCAGTGCTTGTTGTTATGGCAACACCACAGCACTTTGTTTTTTATCTGTTTTGACAATTGCGCTTCGGTTTTTAATTTTAATTTGAAACGTCAAAAGGTTAGTTGTTCTACTTATTATTACTCAAAATTTTAAGGTATTCGCAGTATTTCGTTAGAAAAAAATGGATTCAGATAGTAAAAATGAGATATGAATCATTTGTACACTGGAAGACTAATAAGAAAACGGAGTCTTTTTCAGAATCCGTTTTGTTAGTATATTTTACCGAGTTGTTAGCAAAATACAAACAATCAACATTATGGACAACCCACTCCATGCTTAGAAGTACAATTAAGTTAAATCGTGGTGTTGATATTGAAAAGTACGCCAAATTAAGAGCCCTTTAGATTTTAGAGCTAAAAAATCCAGTATTTTTTCTGCAGAGGATATAAATAAATTCATTACTGAGGCATCTGACGAAAAATATCTTGCAACAATGTTAATACATTTAAAAATTGTTCACATGTATGACAAATAAAAAATATGTATATTATTTTAGGTAGTAGTGATAATGGGAGTAATAGGTGCTAGCCGTGCTAATGAAATGTACAATATTAAACTAGAAAATCTATAAGACCTCGGACCGACTTTCTTGGTAAAGGTGCCAAATACCAAAACAAAAATTACCCGAAAATTTACAATTACTGATAAATTTTACCAAATTTGCAAAAATACATCAGCCTTCGTTCACCTTCTGTCAAATCTAATATCTTCTTTCTAAACTATCAAAATGGCAAATGCACTTCACAAAGGATAGGTATTAACAAGTTTACACAAATGGCGAAACAAATAGCAATATTTCTGCAATTACCCAACCCAGAAAAATACTCTAGTCACAGTTTTCGTAGATCTTCTGGGACTATACTTGTAGACGCAGGCGGAGATATAACTGTATTGAAGAGACACGGTGGATGGAAATCTACGGCAGTAGCAGAAGGATACATTGATGAGTATCAAAAATAAAATGGACACAGCTGAAAATATCTCAAACGCAATATAACAAAATCCTTCTTGTCAAACGTATGAACACAATGACACCATATCATCTACAAATAACCAAAATATTAATGTAGATTTAATTTCGACTGCTACATTTAACACACCATGTAAATACAAACATTAATATTAATGTTAACAAATAATATTGCCTTACTAGTTAGAGAGAAATTATAATGATTTAAAATTAGTCAAGTTGCTTTGGTATGTGTGAATCCTTGTGGTATTGTAGGCTCACATTCCATTTATATAAGTAATTTGATGGTAATCTCATTATATTTAGAATTTACATCAGTTCTACATAAATAAAGATAAAATTTACATCGATTGGGGCTTGAACCTTGATGACGCAGTTGGTTAGCGCTGTACTCTAGCAAAGTGCAGGTCGTAGGTTCAAATCCTACTCGAGGTAAACTTTTTATTTATGTATTTAATAAAATTAATAATAATTTTTAATTAGTTAAAGAGAAATTCAATATTTTGTTTCAGTGTTACTAATTCAATGTTAGTCATTTAAAAATAAAGATATCTAGTACTTAATTGTAGCTAAAATTGTTTGGAAGTCTTAGACAAAGTATAGTATTTTACTCGCATATAAATGGCTGTTATTCACTTTCATGATTTATGACACTTGCCTACGGCTGGTGTCATAAACATTCGCGTGAATAACAGCCATCATTATGTGCTTGTTGAATAATATACTATTATTAATCGTCCTCTCAGTTTAATAAATAATTCTTACGATGCATCCTTAGATTCACTTGTATACTTGCAAGCGATAAATAACCATGAAGTATATTTTAATATTTGCACTCCAATATCGCAAACGGAAGTTAGAAATGAAATTTATTCTATCAAAAAGACCAAGATCATGGACGCTTATAGTTTAAATCTAGAATTAGTTAAATTTGAATTAATTTAGTTATTTGTCCATTAACATCCTTATTAAATCAATCACTCCAGTGCCGTATATTTCCGCAAGCCTTCAAAATTGCTAGCGTCGTGCCACTATAAAAAAGACTATTCTATTTTACATGTCTTCTAGAAGATTCTGAAATTATCTTAAAGAACTGCGTGCAAGGTTTCTTGGAAAAGTACAATTTATTATTTAAAAATAAATTTGGGTTTAGAAAGAATAAATCAACGACTTTTGGTATTCTTGATTTTATTAGTAATATTATAGATAACCTTGAGAAGAATAAACAGTGCAAATCAACGTTTTTAGATTTAACAAAAGCGTTTTGGTTAACCACAAAATACTTAAAAAAAAACTTCAATAATACAAATACAAAAGACAGTACAGAAATTTTAGCCTCATCTTTCTAATCGAAAGCAATTTGTAAGGTATAACAACGTAGAATTGTCTGGAGTTCCTCAAGGCTCTATTGCAGGACCTTTACTTTTCATCATTTATATTAATGATCTATATTTAGCATACCTAAACTTTACCTTGTACGCAGTTGATACTACAGTGACTAATCTTGCCGAAGAAGGGACAGACGTTGTTATCCCATCATAAATTATTAATAAACGACGATAAAACTTAATTCGTTCACTTTTCATCGAACAATACGACTGAAAACGAAAAGTGTGTTAATTTTTTGAGGGTTCAGATTGAAAATAGACGTGAATTAAAAGTATATTCTAAATCGAGAAGCACTGCATACCTATTAAAATGCTTGTCTAAGTCGGTATCCGTCAAAGTCTTAAAATGTATTTATTTTGGTTATGGTCATTCTATTTTAAGCTACGCAATTGTTCTTTGGGGTCATTCAAGTGCTTTGAAATGAGTATTTGCAATTTGTAAAGACGTTGTGTTCGTTGCATAGTAAATACGAATTATATAGCGAATTGTAGAAACATTTTCAAGGAACTTACTATACTTACAGCTCCATGTCAATATATATTAGATAGTTTAATGCATAGAAATAAATCAAAATATACTACTCACTAGAGCATTCACAATTACGATACGCGACCACAATAAAACCTTTTATCCGCAAACTTGACCGTGACACTTTTATTACTGAATATCAAAGGTAAAAGTTTTACTTCTCTAACATGGAGTAAAAGTTTCACTTTGGCGCCGAGGCATTTTTACTTTTACCAATTTGCTTATTTAATGTGTGCTGTTATGCTTGCATTACTTACAAAACGTTCTGATTATTTTATTCTTTTACCTACTGATTAGTTTTGCTCTTTCCTTTCGATCTTTACCAATTATTTTTAATTTATCTGATTACGTTTGCGGATAAAATAGCATATGTTATTCGGAGTAAAAGTGAGTTTATGTGGCTCAGCTGAATAATTAAATAAACATTCAGCTTCACCATATAAACTATCACTTTTACTCCTACTAACATAATATACTATTGTATACAAAAGTACAGGCTGAAAAAATATCAAATGGCTTGACTTTTTTAACGTCCTCCAAACACACGTACGAGAACTATCTCCTACAAATTTAAAAACGTTCTAAAGTCTTATCTGCGTGACAATTCATTTTATACTTTTGAAGAATATTCAAAAAGCGACTTCAAACTCTTGAGATACCAACACTAGTAAAGTGACAGATAAAACATGTTTTGTTACTTTGTATGTAGAATTAGTTTGAAATGAACTTCGTTACTTAGTAGATATTTAAAGTGTGGTATCTGTTTAGTTTTGTTAATTTATGTTTGAATTGTTTTCGGGACTCGGAAGATTGCGGAACCCGCTTCGCGTTGTCCAACCACTTTCTTCCTGGTCCCGAAAATTGAAATTTTTTGTACTAATGAAACGAATAACTATTTTCTCCAACTACTGAAATAAGACGTTATGTTTTGACAGTACTTCGTACCAAAAGTGACTGGTTTTGGGATTGTTCGGTGTATCCATAGCAACTGTGCAATAAGTAACTTTAACTATTTCAATTTCAATTTCAAAAAACACGTTTTTACTCATAAAAAATTATTGACATTTAATATAATATCGCTTTTAATTTTCGTTTTAAGCAAATGTAAGGTTTTTTTAAGTGTTCTGAGTGATTATCTTCTATGGCACCATCTGTCTTTACGTTATTTCACCAACATCTATCACATTTGAATCAAATTTATAGAGGTAAAATCCAATGAACATTAGTTAAAAGGTACATGGTAGGTTTTTTATTTTACTAAAAATTAGAAATATACTCATTTTGTATAAAATAGAAATTTCTGATACTGACAGCGACATGAATCAGGGGTTACCACACAAGTAGTGAACTGCAAGTAAATCACTAAATATAAAAAGTAGGTTCCTGAAAAATGATATTTTTTGTACTTATCAAACAAATAACTATTTTATTATTTTATTTAATTGTGGCGTAGACACTTGGTAGCTGTACTTCTAGATTCTTTAGTGTTCTTCTTCTAAGCTGTGAACCGAGTGATACTACAGTTGGATGTGACTCGGTTCAAGGTACTTTTGATAGATTGTGGTTTCATTTGTAATTCAAAAATTAAGAGCATTAGCCAAAACATTATTTCTATTCTGAAAATAATCTATCAGAATACATTATGATAGGTATATTAAACTGGTACCTTTCTATTATATTGATTCAACTGGCTTTTACTTGAAACTCCATACCACACCAGTAGAAATAAAACAAACGCTGTTTCTAAAGTTTCACTGTATTACTTAAAATCACAATACTGTGTCTTCATCTGATTTAGTATTTAAAGTAAATTACCTTACAATGCATATGTTTATATACAATATTTAACGAGTTATTAAGAAAGGTAAACCAGAATTCATCAATTAAAAAGTGGTGAATTGTATACATCCAGTTTAAAGTTACTATTAAAATTATGGTTTTCTATATTTAAGTGTGAAACATAGTTTGATTTGTTATTATTATATTGAAAAGATCTCAAACGTTAAAATATCCTAGTTTGAAAACTTCTACGTGTTTGACATTTATTGCAATCACCACAGTTTAACTTATAAACTCCCGGCTTACCTCCTCTATAAGTTTTTGACATATTTCTAGTGCACTGTTACATTTATACTCTATATTCCAATCAAGTTAATTAGTTAGAAACTATATTTGTACGTTTTCCTATTATGATAAAGAAACGGAGTTCTTTCTTAAAACTGAAATACTACAATAAACTAAATTTAACGCTTGTTTTAATTATTTGTTATGTAATATTTTATTTATATCGCTTTCGTGGTATCCGTTATTTACTGCTGTTTGTTTTGTTAAATTAAGTTCTTTCTGAATTGATACTGATACAGATACACTTAATAATCTATGTATGTAAGATGTTAAGTATTCAGACTCTACTACTCTGTTGGGAATGACTGTATCTTCAAATCTATGATGGGTTGACCATCTTCTGCCTGCTACAAAAACAGCTGCTCGTAAAATAGGCGTTTTGTACAAATCTAAACAGTACTTTACCTCCCGACAACTCTTTCTGCTGTATAAGGCGCAAATTCGATCTCATCTAGAATACGATTCTCACCTCTGGATTGGTGCTCCCCAATAAGCTCTCGATATCGTTGATCCTATTCAAAAGAGAGCGATTAGGCTTATAAATGACTCGTCCTTAACTTCAGACATGCAGTCCCTTGAGCATAGAAGAATTGTTTTAGTTCTTTATTTGTATTATCGGTATTACAATGGCCATTGCTGAACTACATTCTTTGATACCATATCATGCTACCTTTGCTATAAATACTCGATTCGCTCATTCACATCATCAGTATGCAGCACCAATCTCCACCTGTCGTACCAAATGGGCGCAATCCACATTCTTCTACATACTTCTAAACTCTGGAATGATCTCCATAGTTCCTGTTTTCCTCTCACTTATGACATGAAAAGATTTAAGGTAACTGTTCATAGGTATCTCTTGGCAATTAAATGTCTCTGTATCCATTCTACTAAGTGTTGCTGAGTGCTTTAGCACGGCAGGCCAAAATTAAGCCTCTTCAGGTCCACAATGATTAAAGAAAAGTAAATACCACCATTTTATAATTATATGGATTGGTAGATGAGTTATGAACTGGGAGTTTTCTGTGAAAAACAGAAAAATCAAGTCTATTATCTAATTTAGTGATAATTAAACTTAACTTGGTTATTATTTTCTGTCTCTAAAGTAAACTATATCGATGTAGTCTATTTAAAAAATTAAAAATAGTATTCAGTTGTCTATTAGACCCTATGAAACATACAAAAATGTCGTCAACATATCTGTATCAAAAAAAAAATCACTGCTAAGCGGGTGGTTATGTATTTGATTTTCTAAATTATCCATACACATTTCTGCTAACAAAGGGCTTAATGGGTTTCCCATTAAGTCTTTCTTTAGAGATAAAGATATCGTTATCAAATTCAAAGTAATTTTAATCTAAACGTACTATTAAGGTATGTAACACCTCCTGCCTTAAAGAGGGATTAACTTTGTTCTTTGTTAACATATTTTATATTATTCTACACCTGATATGGACGAAAATAAATTCTTTACATCAAATGAAATCAGTTTAGCATTTCTAGGGATATTTAAATTCTGAATATTTTCGACTAACTGGAATGAATTTTGAATAGACAGTAAAATGAATTTACTTTCTTATGGGTATTTAGTATTTGGTGCACAAATACTAATTATTTAAACAGAATTTTATAAATTCCAATTAAGAGATTAAAAATAAGAAATATTCCTGGACTATTCGTTGAATTATTTTGTAAAATAACTAGTACTTTCTTCAAAATGGCGGAACATTGGAATCAACAAAAACTACGCCTGAATCGTCATTTTTTAAACACAAAAGACGACTTGTGATACATCATTGGAATGGGAATTTAGAGAGGCATCGTTCTATGAAAAAAATGGTAGGTAAGAAAAATTAGGCCACTTACGGTAAAACCGGAAGTGATAGTCACCGGTTTAGTGCAAAGAATGCATTTTTAGGTTATCACTCAAATATTTTAGAAACCGAAGTCAGTTGTTTCTTTAACCGTATCAAAACAACACTATACTGATTTGTTGTTTACTTAAACGTATTTTTGCAGGAAAAGGACACGTATTACTTACATGTTCTCAAAATAAATATATTAACTTCGTCTTAAAACGAACTGCAGTATGAGAATTTCATTTCCCATTCATAAGATACACATACGGTAAAGTAGATAAGGTAATTTCCATTTGTCTTCAATGTAAAAATAAACGAAATGCAGATCATATAAAAGGTAACGTAACTTTCATGTCATAAACGTACGGTAAGATAAGGTAATTTTCAGGAAATGTAGATCAAACAACAAACGCTGGCTTCAGACAACGAAAGCGTCATTAAACTAGGAAAGCAGATAAAACAGCATGCGTTATTGATGCAAAACAAAGGTATCTCCATTTATAATTCGTGAAGATGACATTGCAGGCACGCCATTTTATGCATATTCACTTCGTGACGTCATCAACCAGGCTTTTGCAGCTATACAAAATTCATTAGAATAAGAGCTTTTCCTTAACACAATAGGTTTTCCTTAATGTAGAGGCGTATCCTTGTTACCTAGTTATTTATTCCCTTTTAATTATAATATATACAAAAATGTAATTAAAAGCCTTTACATACCTTACACAAGGGAGCGAAACTTAAAAACGAAATGCATTGAATCTCAGAAGACACGGAAATGAATTAAGTGGGTTCGCGTTTGCGCAAAATTGTTGAAAGGAAAAAGATACCAACGTAATGTAAATAACACAAATTCAAAACTTAAATTAAGGTAACGATAGCCAAGAATTGGCACATTACAACATGTTTAAATTTCAAACCATTTTTCTCAGTAAGCAGACTAATCATTGTGTTTGTTTGCTACAACTGGAGGGGCGACATATAATACCACGTATAGTATTAGGAAGTAAATCACCATGTTTTGGAGTACTAGACTTTTCATCTGCGTCATAATTTTGAATTGGAAGTTATTGTTTCTGAGCAACTGCTTTCATGGTTAGTGGATGAAATAAAACTAAACGAATAATTACAATATTTCTATTTATGTATAGAGTGCATATTACAATAATTATAATTTTTTCACTTCTCCAGTGATTGGGCTGTACTGCACAATAGCATTATGGAGAATAAGACCATAGACAACGATTCCATTATTGCAAGGTGTTAGCGATTACATTTCCAATTTGAGTTGAGTTTTTTAAGGATTCATTTTGTTTATAGCAGTGCATTACAAATACTGGACATAATTTGAATTCGGAATAGTTGAATAATGCATCTCCACCATAGCAATCACATCGGAATATCAAAAAGTTGTAGGAGGTATGTATTAGTTAGCATTGAAGTTGAAATGCATTGATTCATATGGACAATACTCAGAATTCATACGCACTTTAAGGTTTCTGATGTTAATGTGATCAAAATTTCCTGCCCTTGCCGGCTTCGTGTACCTTTTACCTTACTGAAATGCAATAATTATCCAACGTAGTTTTTCCAGTTGCGTTGACGTTTTTATTGGCCATATGTCTGTGGTTGCTTGCTTTAAAGCAGGTAATTCATATAAGCACCATTTACGAAATGGAACAGTAACTATTTGTTAAGTGTGGTACTTTCCATTGAATTTTATTTTAGGTTACTTTCGCATCAACGTCACCATAGTAGCAGTATTTATCGGTTATAGATCGAATTGAAATGAAATCTTGACGCATATTCACGATTACTTGACGATAATCCTCCATTATTCCAAATATGTGGTTCAATGGTATGCATACTGTAAAAGACTTTTCTCCTTTTTGCTCATTGAATTCTACTTGTAATGGTTCTTCATTCTTTGGTCACCACCCCAAATGGCTTAGTACTTTGCTCAAGCTTGCCTTATAAGAAATATATCCCTTAAGTGTAGATGTTATTCCTGGATTTCTACAAACGTCCACTCTTTGGCCATCTAACTCATAACGAATTTTTTCGAAAAGAAAAAAGTTGGGAAAATTATTGGTTACGTTCCATGATTTTTTGTCATCTTCTTTTTTGAGCTCCAGCTTACCTTCTATGTACAGAAAATTATTGTAAGTAGTCGTAATTAGTCTTGATTTTGAATTAAGGTGAGCATTTCTTCAGAAGGTCCATATTTAGAAGATCCATTCGGAAGATAAGTGTGAATATCTGATTTAACTATAGTATCATCAAAATGTACGTTTTGAAAGACGTTTAATGATTCGGCCATTGTCACCCTGAACGTTTAAACCAATTGGGGTTAAAAAGTATTTTTCTGCAGATGTTAACCGCAATGAAGGTTGATGACTAATTAATGACTTACTGTCTTTTATATGATGATTAATTCTCAGACCCATGTCCTTTTAATTCTAAGCGTACTACTTTAGCAAAGTCTATTAATCCACCCCTTTGATTAGTCAAGTTAATTGTTATATCACTCATTATGTCGGTGTTTACTTCTAATTATTGAGTATTGCTGGGAGTCTTATTTAGACGATAACCTGGTGGAAGTGAAACGTACATCTCATATAATACTTTTGTAGGTTTCCCGTTTCAATAAGATCCCTTTATAATGTTGCACTCTACGTGTAGATTAGTGTGTTTAAGTATTTTGATGTCTAACGTAGACGTATGTAAAATATTTGGATCTATTATTTTAGACTTTTACCCTAGAATGCGATCAATGATATTTTCCTTACTAAAACCGATCTCGAATAAACTTTTTATGTCACATTTAAGTGTATTGTTGTTTGCTCTAATGATAAACTTTTCGGTGGGTATTTCAGATTTTAGATAATCACTAACTTCATCTAACTCATATGCACGGCGTGGAATATTAATCACTCGCAAGTGAGATGGATTTGTTCTAAAATAAAATCTATCGTCTGTATAAATGTTTCTAATGTTGTGGTAATCGTAAAATCCAACCAATCTGATAACGTATTTCTTCCCCAAATATAGTTCTATCGGTGGGTAGAAGTTGTAGCTAACTGTGTTACCAGCACCTTTTAAACTGAATGTCATTGACATCACTGAGAAAATTTGGCATTGTATCGATTATTTATATAAACATTGAAGACAAAGGTGTCCTCAAATAATAATATTAAATCCCCGAAAGTAGTAAATCACTTCGATTGATGATCGAAAATTACCGAAACTATTGTAATGCCATACCTTTTTACGTCGTTTTTTGTAGCAAACGCAATGTGTACCTGGCCCGCTTCAGCTATCTAAGTTAATAATTCCAGATTAATTTGTCCGTAAGGATATCCCTACAGTACCCTGCATTTTTGGTGTATTTCTTAAATCAGTATCTGTTAACGATCTTTCGGGTAACCTATTCAGTTTGTTTGGAAACGGTTCTAAGTATAACGCACCACTACCAGATATTTATGGTTTTAGAAAAAGTGCCCCGGAGCCTATAACGACAGATTCCATCATGCGATTATGGCGCGATGTCTCTTCTTGCAATTTTTTGGCATCTTTAGCTACATTGAATGCTTTATAAATTCCCGATGTACCGCCAGCTAAAGCACCGATTGCAGATAATCCTGTGAATAACGGAATAAGAAATGGTAAAAACCCTACTTATTTAGTTAAGGTAATTATTCTAGGATCTGTAATGTTTTTCTTTCCTCCTGAACTTTTTATCACACCTTTGCCGCTGAAAGCGCCGACTTTACTGTGTCAGTAAAACTTTTATTAGGTTTAATTTTTTTAGCAATTGTTTTTCGTAAATGCAATAAACTCCACCATTGAATTTCTTCATATTGCATCGACGTTTACACTCTATTCCTAATTTTCTCTTTACTTCTATGGTGGTACTGACTGCTAAAGCTGCTGTTCGTTCACAATGTTGCGTCTGATGATTTAAAGTGTTCCCAAGCTTTTTCTTCTAAAATTTTATCTGCTTTATGTCTGCTTTCTAAATCTCGGTAATCTCTGTAACTGATATCATGAGCATCTAATTGATTAATACAGGGGTCACCGCGTGCGGGTCGTTTCTCTAACTTTGTACCAGGACCACAATACTGGTAACCAAGTAAATGCAATGCAACCGGAAATTTATTGATTAGGGTATTCACTAAACCACCTGCACTCTTTCGCTTCTGACCTAAGATTGTTTACCTAGATGGATAAGGCAGGTTATTTATATCTAAATCGAGATCACCAAAACAAATAGTTATTAATATTTTTTTATTCAGTAAACGCTATACATTAGATAAGTAGGACGACAACGCAATATTTACATTAAGCATGCAGTGTTATGTGAATTAATAGTATACTTAGCAACTTCTTCAATGTCTTTATAAATGTCATCATCCTATCATGGAATTCTTTCTCGCGAAAACGACGGTAGTCAACAACTTATATGAACTTTTCATAAAAAACACCAGATTGCAACATTCAAGAAATTCCAATCTATAACTTATTACATCCTTTAAATTGAATAGTTCTTCTACACTATGAGCATTGAATGTGCAAGAACAGCAGTTGTAGTTTTCAATCATAACAGTTTTCAAAGTTTTGTCATATGCTTTAATCTATTCCCAATTTTAATAAATACGCTTATGTTTTAAATAAAAAATACATGATAATGTTGGTTTTACATTGTACTCCATGTTTTCGTTCATTCATCACTGTTTGACCCATATTTTAAAACTTATTTTAACAAAACTGAATGATTTTGTAATATACTATTGTGTTAAGCTCTTCACTGTAAAAAAGAAAAAGTATTATGCTTTCGTTCTATAGGAGAAAGTGTTAAATTGTGTTAATGATTGATGATGAACATCTGGACTAATCATGTTAGGCATACTACACCACTTAGTTAAACATTTATTTCTGAAAAATACATTTCTATAGTCTTAATATGCTTTCAAAAATAGGGGTACTTAAATTCGATTTAAGATCTGTCTGTTCAAACCCAATTTAATTCCTCATTTCGTTACACATCACAGAGAAGGCATTAACTCTATAAACGTATCACTGGATAGTTGATATGCAGTATATACACTTACTATCCAATATGAAGCTTGAATAGTCAATAAGTAAGTATACGTTCACAAATAAGGTTAAACCTAACAAAACTATAAATGAATAATTTAATAAATCTAATCATATTCATTGAAACCCTGAATAGAGATCTTTTAATTATATTAATTTCAGTAATTAAAGTATCTGTAGTGTGAATAAAATGATTAAGTTATAATGTTAAGGGGAGAAGTACCTAGTCAATATTAAAAATGCATTACATTAATATTATTCCTTAACTGTTCGTGGAAAAAAATTCCGTATATAACAAACTTTTTATAAAACGTAAAATTCTTAGTTTAGTTAAATTAAAGGTTTCAAGACTTAATTTTCACACCAACAGGGATGCTCTCAACAATAAGGGCATTTTTATTGATAAAAGTAATCTGATGAGGTCAGCACATAACCTTCTTATGCGTATATCGTGGTAACTATATTAGAAAGTAAGGACATTCTTTTCGTTATATACATAATCTTTGATTTGACATTCACTTCAATCCCAAATACCCAATTCTATTTAATTTTATTAATCAAATACATTTTATCTTTAGTTGTCAGATACGAAAATTAAGGCTACACTGAAAGTCAAATTTTTTTCCGTTTTGGCATAATTTCTTACATAAGATATTTAAATTAATTTTTAACCCTTATTTAAATTCATATTATGACATAAACAACTAAAATTGAATTATCATTAAAAAAGTGCTTATAGTGTTTGTTATAAAATGAGAGGTTTTTTGGCATTTTTTATTTTTTTAGGGCTTAGTTACTGCTCCACAAAAAAATTTCATTGAGGAAACTTATTTTTAAAAAAAGTCTTTTCACTGTTGCCAATAAAGCTAGCAGTTTTTGCAAAATTCGTAAATAGATTTTAACCAAAATTTGATATATCCACCCACACACACGCACATGCCCACACACGCACACACGCACACACGCACACACGCACACACACACGCACACACGACACACGCACACACGACACACACAGCACACACACCACACACCACGCACACAGACAACACACACACGCACACGCACACACAGCAACACACCCACACACACACGCACACACGACACACACGCACACGCACACACACGACACACACCACACAACGCACACACACACACACACAGCACACACGACACACGCACACACACACACACACACGACACACGCACACACACACAGCACACACCACACACACACGCACACACACACACACACACACAGCACACACACACACCACACAGCACACACACACACCACACACGCACACACGCACACACAGCACACACGCACACCACACACACACACACACACACGCACACACACACACACACGCACACACACACACGCACACACGACACACGCACACACGCACACACACACACACGCACACGCACACACACACACGCACACACCACACGACACAGCACACACGCACACAGCACACACGACACACGACACACGCACACACACCACACACGACACAGCACACACACACGACACACACACACACACACACACGACACACGCACACACGCACACACACACACACACACACGCACACAGCACACGCACCACACCACGCACACACCACCACACGAACACACACACGCACACACGCACACAGCACACACAAGCTACACACAGCACACGCACGCACACACGCACACCACCACACGACACACACACACACACACGACACACACAGCACACACGCACACACGACACACCACACACGACACACGCACCACACACGCACACACACACACCACCACACACGACACGACACACACACACAGCACACGACCACGACACGACACACGCACACACGCACACACACACACACACAGCACACACGACACACGCACACACCACACACACGCACACACGACACACACACACGCACACGCACACACCCACAGCACACACCACACGCACACACGACACACGACACACACAGCACACACACAACACACGCACACACGACACAGCACACACGCACACACACATGCACACAGCACACAACACGCACACAGCACACCACGCACACACGCACACACGACACACACACACACACACACACACACACACACACACACACACACACACACACACACACACACACACACACACACACACACGCGCACACACACACACACACAAATACACACGTACACACCATCTATTCTACTATCTGCAGTGAACATTCTACCCAAATACACAAACTCATCAACTTGTTCCACAATTTCATCGTGCAAGGTAAACACGTAACCTTTGTTCGTATTCACGAATAAACCCTACTACCCTCGTTTTACCCACGTTTGCTTTTAGACCCATAGTCTAACATATCTCATCAAGCTTACTCTGCTTTATTTGTAGCCCCCTCCAGTTTTTGACAAATAAATGTAAGTACATGCTTTTCAACCACATTTGTCGATGAATACATTCAATAGTTACGGTGACAGCACGCAGCCTTGTCTCATCTTCTTCCTCTTTTTTGAAGTATTTGCTCAAGCCCAGCTTACCCTGACACAAACCCGGCTACTGTCATATACTGCCCCTAATTCCAGTTACTGGACATTTACTCACTCAAAATGCCCACGCATCCTTTTCCTAGCATGAAGCCACCTTGAGCATCACAAACTGTGTGTTATTCCTTTATCTTTATACAATAATAATCGTACTTGTCCAATCAAATATAAAATATGTATTAAATAATTCACAGAATCTTTTCTCAAGCTTTGCACATTCATATTTCAACATTTAACCAGTAATTTCATCCGCGCCTACAGTTTTACCATCCTTCAATTTGTGTACGACATTCTTACTTCTCAATTCAATACGGTCCTTAGTTGTATTACTTATCTCCCTCACGTTCTCCTAGTTTAACTGCTCAATCAGCTTACTCTCAATTTAGTACTACTTGCCAGCATTTCCTCAGTCAGTACGTATCCCATACTATATTGTTCCTACTATTTAGCGATTCTATTGCATTCTGCTTTGACGCTCGTTTTGAATTTTTTACCCACTTCCTTATTTCTGCCACTCTCAACTCTGCAACTCATCATTAATGATACGTTCGCATCTTTTTTTCTCTCTATCGGTGTACTTCATATAACTTCCGACAGGCTGCATATTTTACAGATTCAGTCTACTACGCGCTCTTGTTCTACTTAACCACAGGCGCTCTTCCACATATCTGTGCAGCAAAAATGCCTTTCATGGGCACCCTTGCACTTTCAACGGCCACCCTTTTTCATTTGCTCGTTCCATACCATTTGGTTCCTATTCAAAACTCCGCATTACGTTCACCTTTTTTTATCCATATCCACTTTCATCCTAAGCACACTTTAAATATAACCAAATACTCCGTTCCACGCATTACTTAACTAGGTTTCTAAGTCCTTCATCAAGTGATCAAGTCAACCATGCTTTTAGATTCAAGTCTTTCCAAGTATAATATATCCATCAAGCGTTCACCGTTCTCTTTTTTTTTCAAAATTGCTTGGAATGCGTTTGGTATGTTCTCTCTGTACACTCACTAATTCATTCATATCTCTAAATAAAATTATTATTTTAATTGGATTTTTTTTAATAATTGTGGGCCTGAACAGGCTAAATTTGGCGTATTGTGGTGCTAAAGCACTTAGTAACACTTAAAAGGATGGATAGAGGGACATTGAGTTCCCAAGAGACGCCTATGAACAAATAACTTAACTTTATTTTTTCATATAGTAAGTGAGAGGAAAACAGGCACTAGGGAGACCATTTCAGAGTTTAGAAGCCGTGTAGAAGAATGTGGATTGCGCACGTTTGGTACGACAGGTCGAGAGTTATACTGCATACTGATGATGTGAATGAGCGAAACGAGTATTCCTAGCAAAGGTACTCCAAGGTGGTTTCAAAGAATGTCATTCAGCAGCGCAATAGCCATTGTAATACCGATAATACAAATAAAAAACTGAAACGATTCTTCCATGTTCAAGGGACTGTATGCCAGAAGTTAAGGACGGGTCATTTATAAGCCTAATCGCTTCCTTTTGAATAAGATCTACGATATCGAGAGCGTATTGGGGAACACCAACCCAGAGGTGAGAATTATATTCTAGACGAGGTCGAATTTGGGCCTTATACAGCAGAAAGAGTTATCGAGAGGTAAAGTACTGCTTAGATATGTACAAAATACCTATTTTACGAGCAGCTGTTTTGGTAGCTAACAGAAGATGGTCAACCCATGATAGATTTGAAGATACCCCAACAGAGGAATAGAGTCTGAAAACTTAAGATCTGAGCCATTCATACTTACAACAGGAAATGATCGATCAAGGCAACACTGAGTTTTGTTAGCCTTAAAGTTCACTAGATTACTGCTTCCCCATTCGAGAATACGTTGAATGTCTTTGTAGATTGAATTTGCCATTTCAGATTTAATGTCTTGAGACATAGAAGGTAGATTACCATTATGAGTAGACTGAGATGAAGTACAATGAAGAGTGCTGTCGTCAGCAAAGTAATGGATTGGATTAGTTGTTGAAGAAATAGGGTCATTTATGTATAGCAGAAAAGTGTAGGCGCTATAACTGATTCCTGGGGCACGCCCGTCTTAATGCTAACTTCTTTTGAAAAACAGCCATCAACTACGACACGTATTCGTCTTTATCAAGAAAACTAGAAACCCGGTTTGATGAGCGTATCATTTATCCCAAACGAGGTGAGTTTGGCAGGTAAACACTTGTGCCAAATTCCTCTACGATATCTAAAGCGACTACAATTGTTTCACAGGATTGTTCTAATGTATTATTCCAAACTTGGGTCACATATGAAATAAGATCCGTTGAACGACTTTGCCTAAACCCATATTGGTGGTCACTAAGCAGTTTGTTGGTTTCAAGGAACGAGAGAAGTTGCTGATTGATGGCTTTTTTCCATGATTTTAGACAAAATAGAAGTAATGGCAATTGGTCGGTAGTTCGACGGATCGTTGTTATCGCCTTTTTTGGGAATACGTTGAACAATTGCTAACTTCCATAATGAAGGAAATTCCCAGAAGACATAGAGATCGAATAGAGCTTAGGTAGGACTGGTACTAATGCGGGACAACATTTCTATAAGACAATAGCTGGGATATCGTCTGGGCCAGTCGCCTTATTGAGATCAAGCCTATTGATAATCGATTCTAGGAGTTTGTACCGAGAATGAATCGGTTTCATAGCGTATGAAGAAGAGGTGACTAGGGGCACGTCCCTTTCAGAATCACTGAGACGACTTTGATGCAAATAAATGCACAAAAACATTGGCTTTGTCTACAGGATCAATAACTAAAGATCCGTTAAAGTTTTTACTAAGGGCTTTGGCTAAAGACCAAAATTTACGACTGCCCAAAGGAGATGTAGCTAGTTCATTGCATTTTTGCAATTTTTCAGCTTCAGTGATGATACCTGCAGATATTTCTAGCACTAACGTGTTCTGAATGACTCTCGACCGTTTTATTAGATATCCATTTAATATAAGATTTATTTTTCAAAGATATTGCATCAGCATAAGCCTTATTGAACCAGGGTCGGGAACGTGAATGACCTATACGATTATGTTTTGTGGGAACCCACGAGGATGACTTCAGATACTGAAAGAGCAATGTCCGAAGAAGAGGACGACTTAAAACAATATTAACGCCATGGAAATGTTGCAAAGAAGTCCCGTAAATCGCTCCATCTTGCTGACTTAAAACACCACAAGATTGTATTAGCGTTGCGAACAACAGCGGAATTAGGGACAGTAAAAATTATTTCGATTAGACAACCGTCATATAGACCTAGAGGGGAAAGAACGGAAGTTTTATGAACAAGAAGGCTTGATGTAAAAAAGAGATCTAGAAGATGTGGAGTATGGCTAGGGTTATTAGGGATTCTTGTGGGTTCAGAAATCGTTTGTGTCAGATCACAAGCAATAGCAAATGTTTCTGCACTATGACTAGCTGGATTAGCGTAGATGAAAATTGAAGCCAATTAAAGTTATGAACATTGAAGTCTCCTACAATTGACATATCGCAAGATGGAAACTGAGACAGAAGGGGCCAAGATGTTGTTCAACAACATTAAGATTAGACTCGATATCGCGAATGTTGCAATAGTGGATCAGAAAGTTAGAACTTTCGATGGCTGAGGTCCCTTGGGTCTTTCCCTCCTGGACATCGAAATGGGGCAGGATTTTACGTCCGGAATTTATTACCCTAGAAACCACAGCCATCTTTTTTGCAACTTTTAATTTTGGACTTTGAATCCGACAGGAAGATAGCGAGGGCGAGAAGGAAGAATAAGGATGAGAATAAATTAAGAATGAAGCAAAGGTGACCGGCAGCCCTTATTGAGCTCAGAAAATCGGGGGCCCAATATTAATATTCCCTACTAATGATATTGTCTTACTCCCGATTCCAACGTAATTGTATACAAGCTAGGATTCCTGTTCAAAGGAAACTACCTTGCAAGCCTGCAAGTAGTTGCTCTTGCTACAGCCACTGGGAGGCCTTTGCGATACGCTGACACACCGCGAGCACTGTGTTTAATTAACAACTTAGAAATGTTAAACGACTACTTAATAGGGATTTATAAAAACCTTAAATTTACATAATAACTTAGGAAGAAAATGTGTAAAATAAAGTGTTCACCAAAAACTGCTCTCGCAAATTCAACACGTGATGTGTTAACACATTCCCGTGGCTTGAGGTTTGCTACACACGTGTAAAAGGTGAAATAAATAGAGAATAATTTTTGTTTCATTAGTACAAATAATGTTAATTTTCGGGACGAGGAAGAAAATTGCTAGACGACGCGAAGCGGAGCCAAGTAATCCTCCCTGTCCCGAAAATGCATTTTTTGTACGAATAAAACATACGATTTTTTCTCCAGCCGCTTTTACCATTATATTTAGTCATTTATTTGTAGTTCACTACTAGTTTGAGAACTAATTATTTATGACACTATCACTATGGGGCATTTCTATTTTATACACAATGAGTGTTATCCCACATTTTAGTGAAATAAAAAATTACCGTGTAGTGTTCAATTAATATTAATTGGATTTTACCTCTATAAATTTAACTCAGCTGTGACAGATATGAGTGAGATAACGTCATGATGGTATAACAAAAAAAAATTGGGGGTTTGATTGATTGTTACATTAAAAGGTAAATTGCGCCACGGTCTAGCTGAGAAAAGTACATTGCTTACAAAACTTACTGTAATTGAGAACTCGTTGATTTTCAGGTGTGAGGGATGCAGAGAGATATCCGTAGGTATAACCAGTAATGCATTTTGTTTGTTGGGCGCCACTCAATTTATAGGTTTAATAATCAAAATACAACAAAAATTGAGAAAGTTGTACCTTAGGTAGTCTGAATAAACACTAAACAACTGTATTTATATGTATATTTGATAAAGCAAAACATCTGATTAATATCAGCATAAAACAACTAAAACGATATTTCTCGTAAAGATTTACTATTCTAAACTCACTAAATTCAACACAACTACATAAGCTTATAATCTATATTTACTTAAAATTGAAAATGAAATATGATCAACACTGTATTTAATAATAAACCGTGTATTGACCTACGTCAACAGATATTAGCGTTAATGTAGGTTATGAACTCAATTGTTTTTTATCTTAGAAACAGAAATCAGCTGTTCCTTTATAACCGTATCAACACATTAACTGATTTGTTTACTTACTTAAAACGTACTTTACACAAAAGGTTACGTATTAATTACATGTACTCAAAATAAATATAACTTCGTCTTAAAATGCACTATAGTATGAGAAATTTATTGCCCATTCATGATACACATACGATAATTTCCATTTGCCGATAACGGACAAATAAACGAACAGTAGACCATATAGGTAAGGTAATTTTCATGTCGTTCACATACCAATAATGGAAAAACTGCAAACGCAGGCAACCGAACAGCAAGCGGTAATGATACAGATGTATCCCCATTTTTAATTATTCAAGACAAACATTGCATATCATCCTGGTCATGCCCGCCATTTTACGAATCCTTTCGTGACGTCATGCAGCACACCTTTACAACGAACAAGATTCTTAAAATTTCCGGTTTTTCTTAAGCCCAGCGGTTTTCTTAATATAAAGGCGTACTCTTGCACCTTTCTTTGTTCCCTAATAAGTATAATATATAGAGAAATGTAACTAGAAGCCTTACATACATTATAAAAGGGAAGCAAAACTTAAACGTAATGTATTGAACTGCATGGCAGAAGAGACGGAAAGGAAGTGACTCAAGCGTGTTCAGTACCCATTTGTGTACAACACTTAGACCATAATTCCCTATATACAGTGGTACTCGTAATTATGTAGACCAAAATGACCATATTGACATATACTACAATTGAAACAAAAAAGCAATCCTTAAAGATACTAATGTAATGTAAATATATTTAGGAATAATAATGCAAATTTGGAAACTTAAATTAAGGTAACGTTTACTAAGAATTAAACACTAATTAAGGTAACGATAGCCAAGAATTGGCACGTTACAATTGGTGGTGCCACCGGCGACAGCAAATGTCTATATCTGTTCATAGAAGCTATTTACTCAAAACATTTAAATAACCTTATACTTGCTCAAAACGAAAATAAAAAGTAAAATTATATTGAACATCAATACTTCTTTATGAATAAAACGTGGTTTTTGATGAATATGCGAATATTTTTAAATTGTATCTATTGAAGTAATAACATCCCATGAACGTGATTCATACAAACTTAATGTATGGACGAGGTCAAATTACTTTTTGTACAGTTGCCATGGAGACACCGAAGTGTCCCGAAATCAGCCACCTTTGGTACGAAATAGTGCCACAATATAGAGTCTTATTTAGGTGGTTGGAGAAAAAAGGTATTTAATTAATATATGGAACCACGCGTAAAAGGATAATTGAAATAAATGTTCATATATACTAAAGTTTGGAATGAAATAGCAGTAATATTTAAGATACAATAGTAATGGAATGAAAGCTTCTACGATTATTCGTAAGCAAATAAGCTATTTAGGGTTAAGAGTCCGTTCTCTGCATACGGATAGGGCAGCGCTCCGGAGTCACAAATTCAGGTGAACTAGCCTCACATTTAAAAAGAGCACACAATAAAACGGCAACGGTCCTGAATGTCCCCACTAAACACAAGACTCGCTAAAACGGTTGCGTCGGCAGCAATATATTTGAGTAATTAGATTTTGGTACAGAGTTCAGGGCACAAGATAGGTGTAGGTCCCTATTGTAAGTGATTTTTGATTTAGGGTCCGAATTTTTCACAAATAATTGCAGAAAAACTATCATCTTTTGCCCACTTCAATTACCTAAATTTTCAAAGTTTGATTAAAAATAAAAAAATTGGTACAAGAGAGACGCAGAAAAAAAGCTTATTTAAATTACCATGATAAACGGAACCGCCTTCGAAAAAATCGATAAGGGCCAAGCATTAAATACATACGTTCATTCGAGCGCGTGACGGACTCTTAAGCCGTGTATTTTAAATATATCTACAAACATTTTAACAGCAATTTCAATTGTGTTCTTTAGTAAAAAAAATTAGAAATGCAGAATCGCCTATGAAATTTATAAAAATTCACTTTATCTTGTACGATTGCCCAATTTATTTTTATCTTCGGATACGGCGAACACGAATAAACGTAGCTTAAGTAACCAATGAAAATATTAAAAACAAATTTTAAGTTTGAAAAGATTCAAACATTCCTAGCACATTGACTGAATAAAATTTTATGTTTCAGACCTGTATTATAAACCCCTTAATGTATTTGGGTTCATATAACAAAGGCAGTTATAGGGGACATGTCCAATACGTAAGTAATTTAACATTACTATAAACTCTATCGATTTTTGTGTTTGTAGTTAAATGACGTTTCATATTTCGGTTAAAATAAAATCTACAGTGCCAGGGTAATTACATTTTTGTAAAAAAATTGTTAAATTTAAGAGGCTAACGGGTTAATTACCCACCATTACAAAGTTAATTCCCAAATTCCATTTATTTGCAAGCCTGCGTAAGCTTGATAAATATTTTATTCTATATTAATTAAAATGCTCTCTTGTTGTGCCTTATTTATTGTTTTTTCAGTATGTTATATTTCTCATAACCTAAATGGATACCATGAGGAGTAATAAGCAAAATCAGATTTTATTTCTATAAAATTTGTATTTATCTTTCATCAGTATTGACAGTAATAAAGAATTCATTATCCGAACAAGTATCACGTTTAATAGGGTGCATACGTTCCTTTTGCACAACTGACGTAGGGTTAAAATCCTTTTTAGTTCCTCTTTATTGTCGCCTTCTCGGCATACAATAAAGGTTTTCTAATTTGAGGCAAGAGTTTAAAAGGCACCATGTAAAGGTAAAGTAGATCACAATAAAGTCAAAATCTTCAACGTTTTGGGAGTGTTAATTAAGATAAATCAATTTTCTAAATAAAAGTACTTACCTTTATCATTTACTTTTAACAGTATATACGTATACAGTTTTCCACTTAGGCACCGCTCATTCGATTAAATATATAGTTAACAGCTTTCATTAAGGTAGTATGAAGGTTTCCATTATGTAGACCAACGATTAAATGGAACGTAAATATAACTTTACCATTATCTTGTTTACAGTTGCAATTCTTAGGCGTTTTTATTAAGTGGGACTTAAAATTCTCGAGGTGGTAAGTACACCAGCTATAACAATTATTATAACTTGTTAAAACTTCATTGTGTTTCTATTTCACAAGTAGGTACAATTTCATAAAAGTTCTTGCCAAGTTAATTAACGATTCATGTAATAAAAATAGATATTACATAAGTAAACAATTATGATGTTCACTTGAATAGGATTGTTGTTGGAAGTAAACCTGACAGGTAAGTGATTACTTACCGTGGTAGAAGGCGGTAAGTAAAAATAAATACGTTTCGTTTACGCATTTTTATCTATGGAAATCATTACTGCTCTAGAATTTCGCTTCTTCACCAACCATAGAATTAAAAGAAGACACCAGATGTTAAGGGTTGAATTGGTGTCAGGCAATAAAAACGAAGTCTCTAAACATTGTCTTTGATCTTAAACAACCCTTACCGTTTTTAATACTTACAACGTGTGTAACTATATTAACGTAATAATAGTTATTTATGTATTAAGTGCATAATGAGGTTTTTATGGTCCAAGGCGCTATTTCTCGCTAGCGCGCTCGGGCTAAGAAAGTGCCGCAGAACCATAAAACCAGTTATGTCAGTAATGCATACAAAATTTTATGCACGATTAATACATTGAATACGTAAAATGAATTATAACGTTAATTGTTTTCAAAAGAAATGCATTTCTCACTTATGATAGTAAGTATTGGTGCGTTACAATGGAAACGAGTGTAAAAGTAGGCATGACAAATTGATAATGCATTTGACGTTTTAGTTTAGTTAGATTTAAACGCAATAACTGAGATATTTCGTGAAATAAAATGGATGCAATTGGGGAATGGTGGCACCTAGTATAAACATGACTAATTGTAATAATTGCATTGTAAATATTTTTAAATGAACTCATAGTTTTGTGTCTATTGTTTGACACTAGATTATAATGACGCCTTCGAGGTATAAAAAGACCGTTACAATAAAGAAATTTGGTTAGAATTATCACATTGATAATGCGATTGTGGATGAAAATATGTTATATACATAAATCGGCAACTGTCTCATTTCCTCAAAGTACAGAAACTTTTTTGAATGAACACAAAAAGTAATGTACGACATTATTGTGTGCTGCAATATTTTAGGAATTTCACCTTCTTTTCAGTTCTCGGCAAGGACATCGAGCACTAAAATCCGTGTCTTCTCTAAAAAATCAACGACAACACACTCGTAGAATATCGTATTCCAGCAGACGCCAAACAATAGTATGCTATTATTTGGCGTGTGTTAATTTTTTTTTAAATGGTACCCATCGGAGAAAAAAGAAAATAGATAAGGTTAATAACATTTGCTTTAGTAGTACACAAAATATCCTAAAGATTTACTTCTGTAACCACTTCATCCTTGTACAGATGGTTTTACTGTAGTTAATGTAAGTAATGTCGAAGGTTATTTAAAAGTTTAGAATTATAGGAATCAAGTTTACGTACCAACAGTTGAGTTGACTAAATCGAATTTGAGTTTAGTGCTGTTACTTCAATAATACGGTATTCGCCAAAACAAACAGTACCGAAATATGAGGGGCCATGGAATGACTGTCATAATAATAGTGCGCTCGTGTTAAAATCGTTCTGAAAATGGTTCTGACAACCAAGCAAAATGTATCTATAGTAAAACATTATTTTAGTTCATAAGGAAGTGGACGGCGCACTGGCCCAAGTTTGAAACAAGTTGTTAAAAAATATTAGCAGCAATTCAATGAAGCTGCACCCAATAAAAGCGTAATGTTAGCAATTGTTGAGAAATTTCGTCGCACTGGTAGAATGTTCAAAGGCATTGGTGTTTATGCATATCGTATTCAAACTGGACAATGACTAAACGCTGTGGACAAACATTCAAGAAAAGTTTATTGTGGACGCGTGTGGAGCCTAGTATACGAAGATACCGATTTCTTGAAAAATGTATGATTTTTAGACCAAAGTCATGTTCACGTAAATGGCTATATCAATAGACCAACTCCTCAGTTTCTTGGATTGATTGTAGTAAAACCACTTCACAGTGCTCAAGTTACGATTTGGGGCACGGTATAATAGGTCCTTATTTTGTTAAGGACGGGAATCAACACACAGTTACTGTTAATCAAGAGCATTACAGACAGAATATCATCATACGTTATGAGAGATTTAAAAAATGTTTGCCGCACACGAAATTTACTGTTGAACAGGAAATAATGTCAACTGGATGGCGCCACAAGCAATGCAGCCAGATGCTCATTAGAACTTCTCCGCGAGCATTTTGAAAACAGAATAATTTCTCGTGGAACGGACTTCGATTACTCTTGACATTCATCTGACCTTCCGATACCTGATGCACACATTTGAGGTATGATGAAAGAGTCAGTACTACTACTAGTTTATCTTTATTTGCTTATTTTTTACATTGTTGCAAAGTATTCTAATTGTACACTTCCTATTTCTAGTATTTACACCATTTTTCCCTTTTGACACCTCTCCCATTATCTGTAATTCTCTTTTTCAAAATTTCCTCCATCCACTTCGCTCCCCCTCCCTTTTCCTATAGAATTTCTTCTACAATCCTGTCATCTCCCCTTAACTCCCTATACTCTTTCATCATATGCCGAATATTCTCTATCTCTTCCCCGCATAATCTACAGTCTTTCTTCCTCTCTTCTCCAATACTTATTTCCCAACTGTTCATTAGCGCATCATAACCTTGCGATCTTTCTTTTCTTTCCTTTTTTCCCTCCTCCTTTCAGATATTCAGATACCCCTCTCCTTTAATCTTTCTATAATTTAGGTTGTATTTCGCTTCTTTTATTTTTTTCCACCTTTCTTGGATTTGTACGTCCCTGCCTCTTCTTATCATGACCTCTCTTACCCTCCCTCCCTCTTCCCTTTATCTTTTTACTTCTTCCCTCGCATACCGATTTCTTTTATAATATTCTTCTCTACGTCTCTCTCTCTCTCTCTCTCTCTCTCTCTCTCTCTCTCTCTCTCCCCAAATTACTGACAGTAGCCAGAAGCATGAGAGATATGGCCGGTGACCAACTTTAATGAAACACCATCTTTTATCAACAGTAAAAACACAAAAGCTTTTGTTTTACCGGATAAATTTCTCTTTGTAAGGAAATAATTTTGCCAATAAGTATTTTTACGAGAAAAACTGACATGAATAAATCGTGAGAGCGAAGGTTATACCAAGAAATTTATTCATTTTCCTTTTAATATAAAATTGTTTTCCTGAAAACCATAAACTTTATTCGTTTAAATAATAAAAGGTATAATTATAATTTCAATTATATCTAAAAAAAGTATTTCTAAAAATTATGTTCCTTTGAAAGGAACTAGTAATGATAAAGGTTATTATTGCTTTAATAACATCTGCTCAGTCTCTTCAAATTAAAGCAGTTATGTAATCGACAAACTTGCATTAAACAAAACCTGAAAAATTCACAATCTCTATCCTTATTATTAAGGTAAAATTTTTTCGTGCTATTTGAATCGTTCAATCCTACAATTTCCCTTTAAATTCAATTTCTCTTTAGAATAGGACGTCAGCTAATCTGCTCACACTTCAAGTTACACGGAAAACTATTCTTTGCTACGGATAACAAACATGTTTCTCAGTTACTCATTAAAACTTATTCTGGTTTCTCAGTTTAAGTAAATGGAAAAAAGTGCAAGTGTAAAAAATAGTTTTTTTTTTTAGCTTTAAATGAGAAATGTTATTCATAATATGTGACAGTAACGATGAAGACCTTTTTTTTGACACCTCACCAGAAATCAGTGTACTGGCAACTGAAACCTTTTTTAATGTAATATTCAGCAAATCAAGCTAGCCATGCTAACCAATTATAATTAAATATTAGATATTACACTGTTATAAAATATTTTTTTTATCGACGCTTATGATGAACTATTTTTTTTTGATGAACGTAGAAAAAAATATTGTATGCAACTCGTGCCAAAAGTGTTCATTGGACTGGACGTATTATTCAACTCGACGTAAGGGCCACGTTGAACAAATGCACGTCGCATGCAATAAAATTTCAGTTTTGCACTTGTTGCATAAGTTACTATAAACTGTAATCTGTTTAAACAATATGAATCACAATTTCTATCAAATACTATTTAATTTTGGCTAAAGATTTTGCAAGATTTTCAAAATACAACTTTGTGCACTTCATCCCTTTCACGCAGTTTGTTGTTAAAAATAACAATTTACTACACATTCTGAATAATAAATATCCTCATGTAACAGATATAAAGGAAAGTAAGCTAGGCGTGAAAATAAATATATAAAATTATAACTGTCAAATTGCAAAAAAGTCGGTTTTGTCGAAAAAAACTCAAAAAGCTAATAATGACGCAACCTATTATTCCTAACTCCGTATGAGTTAGGAAAGGTTCTTAATGCTTTTTTTTGGTTAGTTTTTAAGTATGTTGTACGTCCGTTGATTAATAAAGCATATCAAATAAGAACACATACTTTAATTAATTGTAATGATTATGAGGTTCATGATAGTTATGCAATCCTCACCAAGGTATGTAATAATTATTTCCGGCTAGTTTCATTATTCTGGGCTAGTTTCAGTAATAATCTAGCTGCCAGCTGTTGTCATGTTATGAAATTGACATCACAATATGATTGCGAGTAAAATCTATAATTATTCCACGACCTCGGCATAGCTAATTGTACAGAATTCAAGCAGAAAAACTATTAAAATGTAGATTATTTTGATTTGTTGCTATCGGCCTTATTAAAACTAGTTTCATATTAGAAACAAGTTTGAATGTTAGTTCCCAAGTTAGAAAGCTATGCAACGTTGTTACCAAAGAAATGTAAAGGGTTTTCCAATAAGAGGTGTTATTTTGATATTCAAAGAAAAATGGAATTTTTTGAGATAATTGATCGGATGTTTATTTCATTATAAAGAGGAAGGTATGCCGTTAATAATGGAAAACAATATCAGCCAAATGGCTGCCACGACTACGCTTACAGGACCATATCCTTTTCATGAAATTTTCCATAACCAAATCGCAAAGTGGCTGCCCTATGTCATCGATAGCCTCACGAATTCCATCTTTGGGGTCTTGAATCGACACTGGGCTGTTGGCGTAGACCTTATCTTTCACGTGGCCCCAAAGGAAGAAGTCGCAAGGTGTTAAATCACAAGATCTCGGTGGCCAATTGTGATCACCTCTTCGAAAGATAACAGGGTCCGGAAACTTTTCCCGTAAAAGATCAATGGTTTCGTTGCTTGTGTGGCACGTAGCGCCGTCTTGTTGAAAGTAAACGTTGTCCAGATCAATGCCATCCAATTCCGGCCATAAAAAATCATTAATCATCTCTCGATAGCGCAATCCATTCACCGTAACTGTTGCTCCAGCCTCATTTTCGAAAAAGTAAGGTCCAATGACCCCGCCAGACCATAAACCGCACCAAACAGTCACACGTTGAGGATGGAGAGGCTTTTCAACAATAACTCTTGGGTTTTCCGAGCCCCAGATGCGACAATTTTGCCTGTTGACGTACCCACCGAGGTGGAAATGGGCCTCATCAGTCAAGATGATTTTTCGATGGAATTCCGGATCATTTTCATGCATTTCAACGACCCAATCAGCAAAGACACGACATTGTTGATGATCGGCCGGCTTGAGTTCTTGTGTTAACTGAACTTTATAAGCCTTAAGACCCAAGTCCTTGTGCAAAATACGGTGTAATGACGTTTGTGGAATGCCCAATTCCAAAGAACGACGAGGAATGGACAAACCTGGGTTTTCTTCAACACTTTGAGCTACAGCAGCAATATTTTCAGTTGTTCTTGAGCGACGTGCACGGGTTTTATTCTTCACATCATTAACTTGTCCCAACAGCTCGAATTTGTTCACCAATTTCTGTATTGCGGTCCGACAAGGTGCTTCACGACGACCCAAAAATGTTTTAGTTTTACGAACCGTCTCTGCCAAATTTTCACAATTTTTATAGTGAATTTTAATAATTTCAATGCGTTGTTGAAGCGTGTATCGTTCCATTTTTATTAATCGCGTAGTTTTTACTTGTCAAATGTCAACAAATGACAGCTTCAAAAGTGACATCTACCGAAATAGCGGGCTATTCAAAATAACACCTCTTATTGGAAAACCCTTTATTACCGCCGCATCCAGATTGGTGCTTTTTAGGTTTATCCAGCATTAGAAATTAGAAAAATACGCCTAAAATAAAATAAATTAAAATTAATGCTACTACTAAATAGCACACAAATTATTTTAAAATTACTTTATGACGTTTTCAAATTACAGTATATTACGCTCATTCGCAAAAGTCGATTAAAATAGTTTACTGTTTTCTTAATACGATAACCACAGTCGTAATAATGAATTATCAAAATTATGATAAAAATATATAATGGGTGTCTCAAAATTAACGCAAGATTTGAATTTGCCGCCATTTGTGCATGGCAACGCTAAGAAACAGTTTGACAGCTGGCAGTTTAGGGTTAGTAAAAATGTAGCGTTACACGATGAAACAACGTATTTTCATTGTTGTACAATATTTCAAAAATAATGAAAGTTTGGCGGCCGCAGTTTGAAAATTTCGTACAAAATATGGTCGAAATAGTGATTTAATTTCGTCAACTGTGAAGACAATTGAAAATTTTAGGGAGGCTGGATCAATCGGTGACGCTAAACACATTGGTCGTCTAAAAACAAGCCGTTCAAATGTCAATATCAATGCAGAATGTGAGAGTATTGGTGAAAATACAGGAACACCAATTCGGCGTCATGGAAAAGAATTGCAAATTTCGAGAAGCTTTCTATAGCGTATACTCACTCAATATCTGCGTCTCCATGCTTACAAAGTTCAATTGATGAACTGAAGCCCTCGTACAGCGAAGAGAGTTCGTTGAATGGATTATTAAACATCAACAAGTGGATGCTGATTTTTCGAGCAAACTGATCCTAAGCGATGAAGCACATTTCACCTTCATGGCTTTGTTAATCGTCAAAACTGCTGCATTTGGGGTTCAGAGAACCCACATGTGATTGTCGAAAAGCAAATTCATCCACAACGTGTCACTGTTTGGTACGGATTTTGGGCTGGAGGCATCACTGGACTATAGTTCTTCAAAAATGAGGCTAGTCAAGCACTGGTACTGGTGCTCGATATCATGACATGGTAACACAGTCCTCTCTGCTGAAATTGCATGATACTGATGTGGACGACATGTGGTTTCAACAAGACGATGCCACATGCCATACATCCTGTGATATAATTCAATTACTGCATGAGACATTTCCTGGTCGTGTACTCTCTTGTTTCGGTGATCAGAATTAGCCCCCTAGATCGTGTGATTTAACACCATTGGATTTCTTTTTATGGGGTTGTTTGAAGTCAAAAAAGTCTATGCCAGCAAGCTCGCAACCACCCGTGCATTGAAGGAAGAAATTCAACTCTGCATCAATGAAATTCAGCCATCATTTATGTAAAATGGTCGGAAAACTGGACAAAATAGTGCGTACCCGATGTGTTATTCCATACATAACCCTATCCCGCGTGCTTTTATGATTCAATAAAAAAATAACAATTTAAATAAAGAAAAACTGAGTTTTTTATTTAATTCAAATCTTGCGTTAATTTTTGGACACCTTTTACAATAACTTCAAGTAAATCTTAATTGATAAACTTGATCCACGCCCTTAACTTTATGAAATAGTATTTGCAACATTAGTTCTAACGTTGATTTTACGCCCTCTTCAACTGCAAAATAGATATATGCTAGATTCTTCAAAAAAAAAATTTACTTTCTTTTACGACGTGTTTACTTTATTCAAAATTTTTCAATCGTTAAAGAGCCAATAATAATAAATGCAAATACAGATTGATTTTCAATCCCAAAAGGAATTTTATATTCTAAGCAACGTATTTCCTTATCGCATTCTATATAACATGTTTTTTTTATATTGATGGGATCAACATACAGCAGACGTGGAATACTTATTTTTACATTACATATTTCATATGGTTAGTATTGACAAATATTTCGTTACACTATGGAGAATAACTGTTTGAAACTTCAATACAACCTACTTTCTATTTATTTTTTTTTATGATAAAGTACTTTTTCTGCAAATTTGCAATTTTAGAACATGTGAGATTAATTAAATCTAACCTAAAGCTGTTAACCTAATCTACACAATGTAACTAAAATTCCAATACATACCCTTCAAGTAACATAACTCAACGAAGGTAACCTATTTTCATACATCTAGACGGTTGTCCCCATACTTACCTTTTAAATCTATTTTGTTTCACTATTTTCATTATTATGTTGCTTGATGGAAATAGTTTTGTCCAAAACTACATATCCTTTAAACATTTACATTAGTGGTAAGCGTATATTCTTAGTATACAAACTGCGGTAACAGTGACTGCTTTGTATCGTAAAGATCTCAGCATCCTGAAATTGAAATTATCTATTATGCGTTCACTGAGAATAAATAATTTTTTCCCACCTTTCGTTACATAAAATCATTTTTAGGTATAGAGCACAATGATTGTCTTTAAAAAAATTATTTGAACTTTTAATTTTTATGCAGGTTTTGTTTCGCGCAAAAGATGGCAGTGGAGTTTTCAAAAAATTTACACGTTTTCAGTATTTTGAAATCCATTTACATCTTTTCGACTTGATGTCTGTGTGAGTGTACGTGCGCATCTATGTGTACGTGTGCGTGTGTGTGCGTGTGCGGGTGCGTGTGCATGTGCTTATGTGTTTGTGTGTGCGTGTGCGTGTGCGTGTGCGTGTGCGTGTAGGTGTGGGTGTGCGCGTGCGTGTGCGGGTGCGTGTGCGTGTGCGCCTGCGTTTACGCGTGAGCGTGCTTGTGCGTGTGCGCGTGCTTGTGCATGTGCTTGTACGTGTGCTTGTGCGTGTGCGTGTGCGTGTAGGTGTGGGTGTGCGCGTGCGTGTGCGGGTGCGTGTACGTGTGCGCCTGCGTTTACGCGTGAGCGTGCTTGTGCGTGTGCGCGTGCTTGTGCATGTGCTTGTACGTGTGCTTGTGCGTGTGCGTGTGAGTGGGCGTGTAAGTGGGCGTGTGCGTGTGCATGTGATTGGGCGTGTGCGTGTACGAGTGCGTGAGGATCTGCATGCGCGTGCGTGTGCGTGTGCGCCTGCGTCTGCGCCTGCGTGTGCGCGTGGTTGTGCGTGTGCGTGTGAGTGGGCGTCTGCGCGTGCTTGTGCGTGTGCGTGTGCATGTGCGTGTGCGTGTGCGTATGCGTGTGCGTGTGCATGTGCGTTTGCGTGTGCGTGTGCGTGTGAGTCTGCGTGTGCGCGTGCTTGTGCGTGTGCGTGTGCGTGTGAGTGGGAGTGTGCGTGTGTATGTGCGTGTGAGCGTGCGCGTGAGGGTGCGTGCACGTGCGCGCCTGCATGCGTGTATGCGTCGTTTGGTGTGCGTGTGCGTGCGCGTTTGTGTGTGCTTGTGCGTGTGCGCGTGCTTGTGCGTGTGCTTGTACGTGTGCTTGTGCGTGTGCCTGTGAGTGGGCGTGTGCGTGAGCGTGTGCGTGTCCGTGTGCGTGTGCTTGTACGTGTGCTTGTGCGTGTGCGTGAGAGTGGGCGTGTGCGCGTGCATGTGCGTGGGCTTGTGTGAGTGCGTGTGCGTGTGCGTACGCGTGTATGTGTGTGTGCGTGTGCGTACATGCGCGTATGTGTGTGAATGTGCGTGGTGTACGTGGGCGTGTGTGTGTGCGTGTGCATGTGAGTGGGCGTGTGCGTGTGCGTGTGCTTGTGAGTGTGCGTGTGCGAGTGCGTGTGGGTTCGCGTGTGGTCGTGCGTGTTCGTGTGCGCCTGCGTGTGCGCGTGCTTGTACGTGTGCGTGTGCGTGTGCATGTGCATGTGCGTGTGCATGTGCGTGTGTGTGTGCGTCTGTACGTGTGCTTGTGCGTTTGCGTGTGCGTGTGGGTCTGCGCGTGCGCGTACTCGTGTGTGTGCGTTGCGTGCGTGCGTCGTTTCGTATGCGTGTGCGTGCGCGTTTGTGTGTGCTCCTGGGTGTGCGCGTGCTTGTGCGTATGCTTGTCCGTGTGCGTCTGAGTGGGCGTGTGTGTGTGTGCGTGTACGTGCGCGTGTGCGTGGGCGTCTGTGTGTGCCCGTACTTGTGCGTGTGCTTGTGTGTGTGCGTGAGAGTGGGCGGGTGCGTGAGCGTGTGCATGTGCGTGAGTGTGCGCGTGCGAGTGCGTCTAAGTGCGCGCGTGCGTGCACCGTTTCGTGTGCGTGTGCGTATGCGTGTACGTGTGCTGCTTCGTGTGAGTGTGCGTGGGCGTGTGCGTTTGCGTGTGTGCGTGCGTGTGCGTGCGCGTTTGCGCGTTGTTTCTATATTAATATATTAATTCACAACTCCGGAAACTCTTTTTATTTCACGGCTGGCTTGATCGTGGGTTGGTAGAATGCATTTAAAATAAAGTATTAAAACTGGGCACCATAATAACATATTTTATTATTTAGGTAGAAAATAAAATATTTATTTATATTAATATTAATATTTCTTATGTACATGAAAATGGGTGATTATGGGAAAAATAAGTTAAAGAGCTCTCGCCGTTATCACAACTTCACAAATATATTTGAATTTATTCAAGGTAACGCTAAGTGTAAAGTTATTCTGTAATATTTTAGATGTAGTATATTTTATTAGCTTTGTACATATTAAATTAGATTGCAATGTATCAGTTGCTGGGCTGTGGGTCAATAGGAACGGATTCACCAGATGTCTCTTAGGTCCTGGAATTTCAGGTTCACCCGTTGTTTTTCCAGACTTCCAGTTGTTATCGAGTTCATTAATGCCAATTAATTGCCACTATCAATATACATAGAAGACAAAGCAGTCTTTAAATTCAATGTACGTGTTGCCAACCCGTCTCTATTATAAATAAGGGACACAACTAAATTACTTATTAGTATTAAACAGGATTAACATACATTTACCCTTCCTTTCTCGGCGGCGACTGGCTAAATAACAAGATATGCAATGTCTCATTGATGTAGTAATCAAACGTTTGACTTTTTGTTCTATAGCCAAGCGTGGGCCAGTGTGTAGGCATGTGCGGTTTCGTCTGCTTGTGCGTGTACGAGTGCGTATATGTGTGCGTGTGTGTATCGGCGTGTTGGTGTCCGTGGCGTGTGCTTTTGCTTGAGGTGCGCGTTTGCGTGTGCGTGTGCGTGTGCGTGTTCGTGTTTGAGCGCGCGCGCGCGAGCTTGAGTGTGTGCTTGTGCGTGTGTGTGTGCATGGGGGTGTGCGTGTGTGTATGCTTGTGGCTGTGTGTGCGTGGGAATGTGCGTGTACTTGTGCGTGTGCGTGTGCGTGTCAGGATGCGTGTGCGTGTCCGTGTGAGCGTGCGTGTACGTGCACGTGTGCGTGTGCGTGTGCCTGTGCATATGCGTGTGCGTATGCGTGTGCGTATGCGTATGCGAGTGCCTGTGCGTGTGCGTGTGCCTGTGCGTGTGCGTGTGTCTGTGCGTGTGCGTGCGCGTACGTGTGCGTGTACGTTTGCGTTTGCGAGTATCCGTGCATGTGCGTGCGCGTTTGCGTGTGCGTGTGCGTGCGCGTTTGCGTGTGAGCGTGCGTGTACGTGCACGTGTGCGTGTGCGTGTGCCTGTGGGTGTGCCTGTGCGTGTGCGTGTGCCTGTGCGTGTGCGTGTGCGTGTGCTTGTGCGTGTGCATCTGCGTGTGCGTGTGCTTGTGCGTACGCGTATGCGTGGGCGAGTGCGTTTGAGTGCGCGCGCACGAGCTTGTGTGTGATTGTGCGTGTGTGTGTGCGTGGGTGTGTACGTGTGTGTATGCTTGTGCCTGTGTGTGCGTGTACTTGTGCGTGTGCGTGTGTGTTTGCGAGTATAAGTGCGTGTGTGTGTGTGCATATGCGTGTGCGTGTGCGTGTCAGTGTGCGTGTGCGTGTCCGTGTGCGTGTACGTGTGCGTGTGTGTCTGCGTGTACGTGTGTGTGTCTTTTTGCGAGTATCCGTGCGTGTGCGTGTGCGTGTTCGCGGTCGGTGCTTTTACATGAGTGTGTGCGTGTGCGAGTGCTTGTGCGTGTGCAAGTGCGTATGTGTGTGCGTGACCGTGGCGTGTGCTTTTGCGTGTGCGTGAGCGTGCGTGTGCGTGTGCGTGTGTGTGTGTGCGCTTGCGAGTATGCGTGCGTGTGCGCTTGCGTGTGCGTGTACGTGTGCGTGCGCGTTTACGTGTGAGCGTGCGTGTGCGTGTGCGTAAGTGTGTGTGCGTCCGCATGCGCGTGTTCGTCTGCGCGTGCGTGTGCGTGCGCGAGTGCGCGTGCGTGTGCCCCTGCCTGTGCGTGTGCCCGAGCGTGTGCGTGTGCGTGCGTGCGTGTGCGTGTGCGTGTGATTGTGCGTGTGCGTGTTCGTGTGCGTGTGCGTGTGCGTATGCCTGTGCGTGTGCGCGTGCGTGTTCGTAAGCGTGTGCGTGCGCGTTTGCGTGTGAGCGTGCGTGTGCATGTGAATGTGCATGTACTTGTGCGTGTGCGTGTGTTTGCGAGTATGAGTGCGTGTGTGTCTGCATGTGCGTGTGTGTGTGCGTGTCAGTGTGCGGGTGCGTGTCTGTGTGCGTGTGCGTGTGCGTGTGCGTCTGCGTGTGCGTGTGCTTGTGTGTGCGTGTGCGTGTCTTTTTGCGAGTATCCGTGCGTGTGAGTGTGCGTGTGCGTGTGCGCGGCCTGTGCTTTTACGTGAGTGTGTGCGTGTGCGAGTGCTTGTGCGTGTGCAAGTGCGTATGTGTATGCGTGACCGTGGCGTGTGCTTTTGCGTGTGCGTGTGCGTGTGTGTGCGTGTGCGTTTGCGAGTATGCGTGCGTGTGCGCTTGCGTGTGCGTGTACGTGTGCGTGTGCGTTTACGTGTGTGCGTGCGTGTGCTTGCGTGTGCGTCGTGCGCATGCGCGTGTTCGTGTGCGTGTGCCTCTGCCTGTGCGCGTGCGCGAGCGTGTGCGTGTGCGTGTGTCCGTGCGTGTGCGTGTGCGTGTGTGTGCGTGTGCGTGTGCGTATGCGTGTGCGTGTGCGTGTGCGTGTGCCTGTGCGTGTGCGCGAGCGTGTGCGCGAGCGTATGCGTGTGCGTGTGCGCGTTCGTGTGTGTGTGCGTGTGCGTTTTTGTGTACGTCTGCATGTGCGTGTGCGTATGCGTGTGCTAATTTGGTTGAGAATTATGTAGTTCCGTTGTAAATGATAGTTGCTCGTAGTAAAAAATAGTCATTTACGTAATATTACTCCATTGGAAAGTTACATATCACATTACAATTGTAACTATGTATTGAAATACGCTGAAGAAAAGAATATATCTCAGGTTTTTGAAAGGTTTTATGCGACAAATTCGCTTAAGTTTCTCGATAAAATTTTTGGTCTTAAACAAAGAGTTTCGCTTGTAGATACGATACGTTAACCCTGTGTTGCCCAACCTCGGCAATTTGGACGAAACCAATTTGTTTTAGTTTTGAAATACTGGGTAAAATTATAAAAAAATCTTTTAAAATCACATAATAATGGATATGTCCCTTGAGATGCACAATGGACACTTATAGGTAAATTACTGTTTTTACGCATGTTGCCTTGAATGACACTTTGGGCACTTATGGTTAAGCACTGTCGGTACAAATTGGAAAACAACAGTGGATAATTTTATATACTAATAACAAATTCTTTATTAAGTACTTTTTTTTATAAAACATTAAAAAGTTAGTTACGATATATGTATAAAGATAAGAATTTTTAAAAAACTGTAATAATAATATTATCAATTTTTACGTGTGAAACTGTTGAAAACAATTGCTGTCAGGAACAAAACAGGGTCTAATCTTGCATTTTACATGTTGGATTGTGATTTTTTTTGTGGCACGAACGGCATTTCCCTCTGGTTCCAAACTGTGAGAAGTGGCCCACCTGATCTTTCTGTATTGATTTAAACAGCACAGTTTCTCTTCAGCATCCTCGTAGCAGTTGGGGTTTGGACATTTTGATGTATCAGAATTGGGTGACCGAGAAACACTTCTTTTAGGCGTGTTTAGTTTTTTTGTAACATAAAAGGACACTGGCAATTTCTCCCCGGAATTTTGTTAGCCCTATTTTAGTTTCTGGGTGACCGCGCTTGTATAGAAACCACGAATTTACGACTGAAATGTCCAGTAACTGTCCAAAAATAGACATTTTAGAGTGCACATGGGGGTTTTATGAAGAGTTATCATCATATTTCCCAGGTCTACTCCCCACATAAACTGGTTATACTGAGTAATTATATTTGGGCATGTGACTGACATCTACTCTTGTTTTTCTTGTTTGTCCCAGTTCTTAGTATTTGTTATTGGGTCTATAAATGACGAAATTAGGTAGACGAGTTTATTGTCGTACCATTTTATTACGCATAATGATTTTTTGTTGTCGCAAACATAATCAAACTCTCCTCTCCCTTTTTTGACAACAGCTTGTCGCTGATGCGTTTGTCATTGGCGCCTTTTCACCTGTTGGGCAGCAGAGTTCCAAGGTTCAAAATTCCATATTGGTATCTTAGCAAGTGAACTAAGTCGGGCCTAGTAAAAAATCTATCGAAATGCACTGCTGACGACTGACATCATTGATTGATTAGTACAGTGCTAGGACACGTTTTGCGGAAAATAATAATTCTTCCTCATCTTTCGGGAACTGAATATTTTGAAAAGTATCAGCCCTTGAGTAGACCATGAAATCGTAAATTATGCCTGAAATCCCCACACGGGCAAAAAATTTGAATCCCCATTTAATGGGCTTCTTGGGCATGTACTGCTTTCGTGAACCTGCCATCCTACCCTTGTATTTTACCATCATTTCATCTATGGAATAAAACTTTTCCTCATCTACTTCAAGGCATTTTTCCATCCATAACAGGTCTAATTTGAATTAATTCACTAATGAGACTGTCAGAGTTGTTTGAAAAATGAAGAAAACTTATTACCTCTTGGTACTTATTTCTAGAAGCCACTCTTTCGTATCTCAGGTTGTTACTCCAATAGTGCCTGTAGCTGCTCATTTTAACAAGCTCCTTCCTCAGTTCAATTGCAAGGAAATTAATAAAGTCTTCTTTGGTGATATTTATAGTAGTACCAGTTACTTGTACGCTGTAGGTTTGTCTGATAAACTATCAGGTCCAAAAGCTCATCATTAAAAAACCTCAGAAAATATTGTAAAATGGCTCTCCCTGGTGAGCTTGGCAGGGTAACTTGTGGCACTATGACACATTTTCCAAATAGTGTGTGCTTCCAGCTGGAAAAGGAAATATCATTCAGTTATTTGTTATACAACACATAAAATAGAAATTAAGACAATAATCACACAATACTTACTGGAATACAGTGTTTTATTTTTCTTGGCCCGTCCGCCAAGAACAGTTCTTTCCCACTGTTCTTTGTTAGCATTAGGTCTTCTCTCTAAATATGATATGACAGAAACGCTCACTGACGATCCACTAGCTTGAATGTTGTCAGTTTGGTCAGTATTTCCTCTTGTAGACTTACAAGTACAAGACATAGTTCCCCTAACAATGCCAGAAACACTCACTGATGATCCGCTAGGTTGAAGATCGTTCGGCTGCAAAAATAGTAGAATATCGTTTCAACACTCATTTGACAGGACACGGTGGGTGGATACAAATATGCAAAAAATGCATATCTGATAGTCATTTTGAGTGTGGGGTCCAGTTTGGTTTTCAATCGGTTCTTCAGAAATAACAGTGTCCTCAAATATAATAGGTGTCGTGAGGATAACAAGTTCACCTGGGATTTCAACCTATAAAATAAAAAATGTTGGCTTAGATACTAAAATGTGTAACGAAAAACCATAGCAACTTTATATCCGTGTTCTGGCTAGTACAAACCTCATTTAGTACATTGGAATCAAAATCATAAACATCAAACACTTCCAACATTGATGTTTTCCTTAGCTCTGATGTGTTGTCAATGCCCTCTTCCTCTTTTTCATCTTCTGCATCAGAATCTAATCCCGTTTTCGGAACAAGTGACAGTATAAGCTCCCCACTTGTTTTCAAATGTCTTGAACAATCATTCTGAATAAGAAAAAAACAATTTTACTGCACTCAAAACTTTATTTTACCCCAACAGCCCAAGGTGCCTCTGAAGGCAGCTCTGGTTTTTGATAAATAAGTACATCATGAAATTGTTAATATTCAGAATTATCTCACAAAACATAAAATAACCAACTTGCCCTCGAAAAATAATTGTTATAACAATTAGTTTAGAATATTTGCATAAAACGTTCAGTAAAAAACAAGAAAAAAATACGGTAACACAACAAGCGCTAATCTGGGATAAATAACCTTGTTACTTGAAACCTTTCAACACCACTGCCATTACAATAGTTCATTTTTGTTGTCAGATAGTCAGCTGTTAGCGACAGCCACATTTGGTCACCAGAATATTTTTCCCCGCGTTTATTTAAAATATAAAACTACGAGGTGCCTTGAGAGGCACTTTGGGCAAGTAATAAAATCATCAACTTACAGGATATCAATTACATTTGGAAACAACGGGCTTGTTGCGATGTGGTGTTAAGATCTCTGTACTCTTTCTTCTGCGGAATGCACTGACCACCTATATGCTGTAAATAATACGATGGTTACCATGAAATTTCTTTTTGTAGTCCATCGCGAAATCGCTAAACGGTAGGATGACTGTATTGAACTAACGACTGCAATCCAAAATGACAACTTTCTATTGAATTGGTCGTCCTTGCTAAGCCTTCTGTGACAGATGTGTGGTGATTCCAAATTTCTGGATTGAAAAACGTATTCCGACGTCGATCGTTCCGCATTTGCCGTCCGCGAACATAAGTGAATTCGAGCTAATTCAAAAATTCTTCCGTTCCATCTGTAACATTATTAAGATTAGTTATATTTTGTTACTATTAAACGTACGTCATATACACCAAGTTCTGGAAATTCTTCTGCAACTTGTATAAATCCATTTCCCAATGCTAAATAATTTGTATTTTGCTAAAAGCTCCGGCTCGCTTCAGATGAAAAAAACATCCCGATACGTTGACATTCGGAAAGATTGTTCAGGAAGCAGTCATTGGGCCAATTTCGAAGTCAGTGAGAACTGCAGAAGGATCGGCCCCAGGTATTAAATTTTTAATTATGTTTAACAATCGGATGTATGTAGCTTTCGTCTTACCAGACAACAGAGCGAGAATGCACGGAAAAGCTATACCAGATAATTGAACGTGAATGCTCTATAATTGAAAAAAAAGCTGCGATGCTACTTTAAATATCCCACCGCTTGCCATGAAGAATTTGATTCCAATAAACGGAGAAGATCTGCGTGACCAAATGTTAATATTCTGTGTTCGTCCACCCCGACCGGAATCATGCAACACTGGAGATATTTCAAAATTTTTTGTTCGTAGATTAGATGCTTGAACGTTTTGTTTTCCTTTAGTACTCTGAAGCGCCTTCTGCAACGTAGGTCTCTTGAGAAGTATGTATTTTGCGATGTCTGGTGATGTTTCCACGACGTTGGCGGAAACAGCTGTAGGAGTTGTACCAACATGTAACATCAACCCCTTCATTCTTGCAAAAGCATTACTAGCTTCAATCTAAGAAAACAGTAGGTATTAGGATCAATGTGTTAAACGAATGACAACGTAATGTGAAAATGCAAGGCAAGTTTAGAATACTTACTCGAAAAGACTGTGTGTCGTGGATGTGGTCACTTGGTTATTTTACAAATGTGTTTTCATTTGTATGAATGACACTATTGCATTTCACACTCTGAAATAATTTACATCACCAGTGAACATTGCCGGAACTTGTTTCGCGTAGCCGTATACTCGTTATTATGATAAATTACTGTTGGTTTTCCTTTTGTACTTTTTCCACATTAGAATTCCAGGTTAAACACTGTAACTGTCTCGAATAAGCACCCGTACTAATATCAATAGAAAATTTTGAACCATGTGTACATGTACTTCCAAAGAATTCTTAATTAGTTATAGGGGCGGGATTATATATTAATGGTTAATGGTCATTATTCTTTAGAAATTCTTAGGTAGCATTAAGTTAAGTACCTTAACGTTAACGATCATATTTAGTGGGTACGAAAGAATGCACTTCAAACATGTGTTAATTCATTAAGTGACAAAACACTCGTATACCTACATTTATTTTAGATTAGTATTCTTATTAATTCTTCATAAAAATGTATTTGTATGTCCTTGCGATTATATGGCTCAGTGTTTAAATGTCTATGTGTTAAAATGCCCGTATGATTAAGTGTCGGCGTGATTAAGTGTCCTAAACCCAAGAAAGTGATGTGCTGGCCACAGGGGTGTGTGCTCTCTCCTATAGAACATTATCCTGTGTAGTGGTTGAAGTAAAAGGAATTGACGGTACTGTTTATATGAGCAAGAGTATAAAACCAAAGGGCATATGCTCTATTTAGCATACATTTATCAAAAATACATCATAACATTTTAATAAATATCATTTTAGGCAAAAGGAACGTAGAATTAATGATCTCGGTACTCACAATTTTAAATTTAAGGGCAATCAATTTGTTACAAAGTTTAAAGCACTTAAAATAAAACCATTTCACTTTCCGCCTCCCTATCCGGCCATTTGAATTTCTAATGTGGATATGACATCATTAAAACACATGTTTTAACCAATGAAAAGATACTTTGAATTTTATAACAAATGAAAGTTATGGAGCGACGAAGTAACTTGTAAGGAATAAATATTTTGGCTAAGACTTAAAATTTGTCAAATCAGGATTTAAAACATTATTAAGGTACAGTAATATCATTTAACTAATTGCATTTCCTTGGGCAGTAGTAAATTTTAGTCTTAAGCTAAATCATCAGTAAACACTTATCATACATCTTTATTTCCCCCATGAATCTTTTGAGCGATCTGCAGCTGCTGATTCTGTATACAAACTCAGCCCTTGATTGTATTTATTTGTATCCAACTCGTGTGTTAATGATACTGGAAAGATGCGCACATAGTAAACTCTTCGTTGTCGTAGTCGATGGCTTCGTTTCAAAGGAAATTGGAATTAACGTGGGCGTGCCATATGTATCAGTTATATCTACGTTCTATCTCAAATCAAGACATTAAAACCAAAATGGCCATTTCAAACTGCACAGACATTCAACGTATCCTAGAATGGAAAAATAATAATCTAGTTAAATTTAATGCCAAAAAAACTCAATGTTGTCCTTGTGTTCGCCAAAAAAGTTTGATCATTTCCTGTTGTAAGTATGAATGGCTCAGATCTTAAGTTTTTCGACTTTATTACTAAGTTAGGAATGACTGTATCTTTAAATCTATTATGGGTTGACCATCGTCTGCCAGCTATTAAAGTAGCTGCTCATAGAATAGGCTTTTTGTAAGCCCGAAATTCGACCTTATTTAGATTATAATTTTCATCTCTGGATATCGTTGATCGTATTCAAATAAGAGCGATTGAGCTTATAAATGGCCCCTACTTAACTTCTGTCTACCGTTGCTGCACCATAGAAGAATCGTATCAATTCTTTCTTTGTAGTATCGGTATTACAATTTCCTATTGTGCTGATGAATTGCATTTTTTTATTCCACCTCGGGCTCCTTTTGCTTGGAATACTCGGTTTTCTCATTCACATTATCAAAGTGCAGTACTAGACGGGTTTCAAACTCTAGAGTGATCTTCCTAGTTCCTGTTTGCCTCTCACTTATGATCCCTCCAGCCATCCCTCTAATTTTAAATATACAGAAGGGCATATAAAAATGTAAACTTTCACCGTTGTTACACATAATTAAAATACTTAGCTTTTGAGTTTAAATGATGTATTTTTTATTTATATCTATATAAGTCTATACGTTTCGATAACAAATACAGTTATCGCCCTCAGTAGATGTAAAATCATTTAAACACCATTGAAGTCTCACATTCTGATTGTATCAAACCAGGAGACACACTTACAGAAGCGGAGTTTACAACAAAGTATTTGCAGCCTTAGTAATTTTCTCATTGAGTAACCTGACCGTTCCTGACGGTTCAATGCCATATTTACGTAACATGAACATTACCTGCATATACACAAATACACATGGAAGCGTAATGTGGGGTGCAGCCCTAAGTCGCTCCTTCGAACCCAGTACCCCTATAGGCACGGTTCGAGAACCCTAGTCCGCTGGGATACTTACACACCTACATACTGTTACCCGCTACCACCAGTATTCAAACAGCACAGAGATTTATTGCGTTGAAAACCAAAGATCAGGTTCAGATTACGATCTTATCTATCATAAAAATCTCGTCTCAAAAAAAAAATCAGTTTCAAAACAGTTAATAAAATTACGTAAGTTGTAATATACAAAATTATCGATCTTATTTTCTGAATAAATTTTTGATCAAGTCAATGTTTTAGAAAAGATAGGCTTATAACATTGAAACAAACATCCCTTTTAAATATATTTAAACGGAGAGTGTAAAATTATTTTTACTTACATGTTCTCACGTTTTATTTACCACTGCAAATATTTCTCTGTAATACAGAGACGTGTTCAGGAAGGTTTATAATTTTTCATGTTAACGTACATATTTTGATGAAAACCAACTAGAAAAGTAGGGTTCAGGGATTCAGTTTATTTAAATCACATGTTGTTTATATTAAATTGTGTTTTATTTTAAAGTTTATTAGCTTGATTAGAATTGTGAATGATAGGGAAGTATATGTATTAAACTGTTTTGTATGTTGTTCAATAAGGTAACATATAGCTAAATTATATACCAATGAATTGCCCTGTCTCCGAAATCAAAGCAAAAACTGTAGTAAATTAAGGTAATAACTAAACTATCGTGCCCATCAGTAATTTATCATAAAAAGGTTAGCCTGTAGTATTTGTAGCTACTTCTTCTGTTGCAACTACAAGCTATATTTGGGTAGAGCAGCTCTGTTCAGATATAGTTCTACAAGAACTGGATTGAAATCGCCTTGAAGAAACACAAAATATCGCCGTTCCGTTAATATTTCCTTGAAAACACATGGTCCTAATAGTTCACTATTAATTGTCTAGAATACAACCCCAAACCATAACCTTTTGGGGATGCTCTGTACAGACTTGCAACGTCTAGTGTAGATTCCTTTATACCCAATATCGATAATTTAGACGGTTGACAGAGACATTACTGTACTTTCATTCATTACATAATTAAACCCGTGTATCGAAACCATCTAATGCTAAATCGTTCAATAACTGCACTTTATAGGCATGGTGTGTCCCGGGTCCCTAACAACACTAGAATGTAATTTTTGGTCCAAGATCTCCCTATTATTTAGACTAGGCCGTACGTCATTGTACGTTCCAGTTCTGAAACCAAGCCCGATGCCATTACAGTCTTAGTCTATGGTGATGTCATTATGACACATTTAGCATTGTCATTTGGATGTCATTATTGCCTTCATAATAACACTGAATTCATAAAAATACGCAAATTTTAAAATAGAAAACAAAAAAGTTACTCACTACTTTTAACTTGTTATCAATAATTATAAAAAATTGCTTACATTTATTACAAACTCTGAACAATTAGCTAAATTAATTCCAACAGATGACAGGTGGGTTGTATTTTTAAAAAGTAATTATTAGTGAAGTTTCCAAAGTCAAAATTGAAATATACTAAGTGACATAGAAAGAATAACACTCAGTAATAATGAAAATTTTGTAAACATCTTTTGGGAATACGTTTGTTTATGTTAAGATAAAAAACGATCAATTTTTTAGCCATATTACTCTAGCGGTTAACCCCTATCAAAAACATTTAGGATCACGTAGCCTTAAAATCGTTTGTAAATACAGTTGTCATTAAGACGTGTAAAACACATTACAAAAAGCTTCTTTAATTGAATCACAATGCATCGAGTGCGAAGACGCCAAAGCCTTCGGCAGTTAAGCGAGTTTGATAGGGGTCGAATTGTGGGTTTGCGAGTGACTGGTTTGTCTACGAGAGATATAACCGATAGAACACAACGGAGTTTAGATACGATGGCAGTTTGTGTTCTGGAATGTAACCAAGAGGGCTGTACACGAAGAGCGAGAGGTACAGGACGTCCTCGGAGAACCACAGAAGCCGAGTATCTCCGTCTTAGAGTATTGAGGACCAGTGGTTTGCAGAACATGGAAGAGCGATTGGGATGCGAACTGTTTATCGCCAGATAAGAACCTTTAGACTCTTTTCATACCGTCCCCATTGTGTGCTACCACAGCGTGGTATAGAGAACGGGCCAGTCGAGACCAAGAATGGAATTCAATTGTCTTCAGTGATAAGTCCAGAT